>JAGFNQ010001657.1:160249-681813 GCA_024364735.1 Boesenbergia rotunda
TTGACTGTAGCCCTTGGCTACTAAGCGTGCCTTGTTTCTAATGATTTCTCCCTTATGGTTCAATTTGTTCTTGAAGAACCATTTGGTTCCAATAATGGAGGTCTTCTTGGGTCTAGGGACTAAGTCCCAAACTTGACTCCTTTCGAATTGACCTAGTTCATCTTGCATTGCAATGATCCAATTGGGATCATTTAATGCTTCATCAATTTTCCTAGGTTCAATTTTGGAAATTAAAGCAACTTCATTAGCTTCATTCCGGAAGAATGATCTAGTTCTAACCCCATGATGGATGTCTCCAACAATTTGGTCTTGGGGATGACTAGAGGCTAATCTAGCTTGCCTTGGTGTTGGTGGTGCTTCTTGAACGGGTTCACTAGACACAAGTCCAGTCTTAGGATCCGGCTGATCAATGGGTTGTCTAGGTTCACCGTCATCAGACTCATCACCATCAACAACACTTGGAGTTTCATTCAAACTTAGTCTCCTAAGTTCAAGTTGGACTCCTTCTATATTTTCTGATTGGTCACTTGATTTTGGAATTTCTTCAAAAACCATATCAGAAGACTCTTCAACTAATTTAGATTTCTTGTTGTTGACTCTGTAGGCTTTGCTAACGAGGGAGTACCCGATTAGTATCCCTTCATCAGCCTTTGCCGTGAACTTTCCAAGGTGATCCTGGGTGTTTAGAACGAACACCTTACAACCAAACACCCTAAGGTGTTTAACCGTAGGTGGTTTCCCAAACCAAAGTTCATGGGGAGTCTTTCCTAGAAACCTATGAATGAGGACCCGATTTTGCACATAGCAAGCTGTATTTACAGCTTCAGCCCACAAGTAACTCGGTAGTGAGTACTCATTGAGCATGCTTCGTGCAGCCTCTTGTAAAACACGGTTCTTCCTTTCTACAACACCATTTTGTTGTGGTGTTCTAGGAGTAGAGAACTCATGCTTATAACCTCTATCTTGACAAAATTCTAAAAACCTTTGGTTTTGAAATTCACCTCCATAATCACTTCTAATTGTCTTAATGGTTGATGATTTTTCATTTTCAACTCTTCTACAAAAAGAAATGAATATATCTAAGGTTTGGTCCTTATATTTTAAAAAGTAAGTCCATGTATACCTAGTAAAATCATCAATGATAACAAAGCAATATCTACTTCCATTCAATGATATGATGGTACTACAATCAAATAGATCCATATGAAGTAAATCTAATGCATTGGAAGTACTTACATCACTTTTACTTTTATGTGCAGATTTTGTTTGCTTACCCATTTGACATGCATCACAAAATTTATCTTTCTCATACTTGATGCTTGGTAAGCCACGGACTAGTCCCTTGTTGGCCAACTTCCGGATGTTCTTCATGTTAGCATGTGCTAACCTCCGGTGCCAAAGGGTGGACTCTTCTTCTCTTGACATGAGACACTTAGCAAAAGCATTAGTAGCACTTTTAAATGAAACTTGATAAATATTGTCTACTCTTGTTCCTACTAGTACTGTGTCCAAGGTGTCATGTTGTCTAACTAGACATTGACATGGTTGGAAGTCAATTGTGTAACCCGTGTCACACAATTGACTCACACTTAGGAGATTAAATTTTATCTCCTTGACTAGAAGAACATTTGAAATTCTAAGACATTCGGATATTTGAATGTCTCCTATCCCTATGACATTAAGACTACCATTGTTACCAAATGATACATTACCTCTACTTTTCTTGTGAAGTGTGGTAAACAATGATCTATCCCCGGTCATGTGTTTGGAGCATCCACTATCAACGAACCAAGTTGATAGATGCGCCCCCTCAATCATAACCTACACAATTTAAAAAATAGAAATTTTAGGTACCCAAACCTTGGGACCTAAAGCATCAACTAAACATGACTTAGGCACCCATGCGTTGACAACTTTCTTTTGAGTCTTGGGTGTCCTAGATTGTCTCATATCAGTCCTAGACATCAAAGACACGAATGAGGGTTCTTTGGGTCGGTAACCAATACCGGCCCTATTGTAAACTGCCCTAGGGTCTTAGAGCTAGTTGAGAACTTCCCAAGAATATTCTTGAGCTTCTCAACTTCACTCTTCAATAATTTGTTCTCTTCTACTAGCAAGTTATCATGCAAATCATTTACTTCCTCAACCTTAGAGGATTTCAAAATTTCAATCTCATGTTTCAATGATTTAATTTCATCTTCTAACAATTCAACATGCAAATCATCAATGTCATCATCCCTAGATACCTTCAATTGATCAATTTCTAATTTCAATACTTTAACCTTATTTTTGGATTTCTTAAGCATACTAGTTAAATATGCAATTGCTCTATAACACTTTTCAAGTTCGGGAGAAGTTACCTCTTCATCATCCGAAGATGATGAAGCCGCGTTTGAGGAACTCGAAGATTCATCACTGCCCTCCTCTCCAAGAGCCATGAGTGTCACATGCCTAGTGCTCTTCTCCTCCTTCTCTTCATCGGATGAGCTTGAGGATGACTCATCCCAAGTGGCCTTCAAAGCCTTCTTCTTCTTCTTCTTGGATTTTTCTTCTTTCTTTTTGGATTTCTCCTCCTTCTTTAGTTTCGGGCATTCATTCTTGAAGTGCCCTTTCCTACCACACTCAAAGCAAGATGCATTAGTTTTATCAAGTTTGGATTCACTAGAGTTACCTCTACTCTTAAAGCGTCGACCCCTTCTCATCATTCTTCTCACGATGTTTGCCATCTCGGAGGAAGAAGAGCCGCTGCCATCTTCCTCGGAATCTGACTCGGATTCGGAAGAGGATGAAGATGAAGAGACTTCCTTCTCCTTCTTCTTCTCCTTCTTCTTCTTGTTGATTCAGTCCCCTGCAACTAAAGCAATCCCCTTCTCCTTGGGGCCTTTGTTAGCCATTTCATACAATTCCATCTCACAAAATAAATCATCTAACTTTACAATGGATAGATCCTTGGAAACTTTGTAGGCATCCACCATGGATGACCACAAAGCATTCCTTGAAAAGGCTTTCAAGACATACCTCACAAGGTTGCGATTCTCGACCTTTTCATCAATCGAATGAAGCCCATTGAGGACTTCCTTGAACCGGCTATGGAGCTCACTTACCGTTTCATTCTCCTTCATGGAGATATTTTGGAGTTGATTGAGGAACAAGTCCCTCTTTGCGATTCTTGAATCTCGGGTGCCCTCGTGAAGCTCAATGAGTTTGTTCCACAAGTCCTTTGCACTTGTGAAGGGACCAACCTTGATAAGTTGATCTTTGTTCATGCCACATTATAGAGTGACAACCGCCTTCGCGTCGGCTTCACTCTTTCGCGTTTGTTCGGCAGTCCACCTCCATGACTCAAGTTCTTTACCTTCATCATCCTTCGGAGGGGTGAATCCCTCCTTCACCGCGAACCAAGTGTGGATATCCATCTTCAAATAGTATTCCATCTTTGATCTCCAATATTGAAAGTCGGCGCCATCAAAGAATGGAGGTCGAGTGGTGGAGAAGCCTTCTCTCAACGCCATCTTGTTGATAACTCTCGGATGTTAAGCCGTAAACAGAGCCCCAAGCTCTAATACCACTTGTTGGAAACGGATGGCTAGAAGGGGGGGGGGGGTGAATATAGCCAATCACTTCGACTTTAAACACTTATGAAGTTTCTGCAACTCAGATATCAGTAGCACAGCGGAAAGAGTAGAAAACAGAGTGTGCAGAAAACTAAAAATAGAAACGAAAGAAAAACAATCACAACTAGCAAGATCGCTAACAAGGAGGGTTTACAAGGTTCGGGGATAACTTGCCCCTACTCCTTGGCGTGCCCTTAAGGTGGGCGATCCCTTGATCGTTGGCAGATCAAGCCCCGGTTAACACCGGATAGAAGACAACCTCCTTCTCGGTGGAGAAACCTCTCCACAGCGTTTCAATCACAAATATATGTTTAAGCACAATGAAACAATAGGAAGGATCTTACTCAAGCACTCAGCAAAGACAAGAACACAGCAAGCTTTCCCGAGCTCCACCCAGCGGCGATCTCACGCAAGGAACCCTTCCTCGTGTCTTCCCGCTGTCGGACTCCAAGCCTCTTGTTCTCTCCTTCGAGAGCTCAAGTAATGGTTGCTTCAAGAATGCAGTAGCTTACTCAAGGTGATGAGAACTTCAGAAACACAGCAAGCAAGTTGTGGAGAACTCAAGGCGCGGCAAGAAACTCAGTTCGCAAAAACAGTACACGTCTACTCCACGAAGCCTTCTCCGCCCTTTTTGTTTCTCCACTCAGCATCAGGTGATAGCATCTCCTACAGCCTCCAGCTACCTCACTGCCAACGCCAGCTACCACTGAGCCTTCCCTGGACTTCCTGAGCTCCCTCAGCCAAGCTCCAGTCAATGGCTCCAGTCTACAGCTCCGGCCGTTGCAACCTGAGATGGAAAACGGACAAACCTGCTCCAAGGAAAGCCTCCATTGACTTCTCCTTGAGTGTTTGAATCCTCCCCTGTCACCTGCAACTTAATCAGAGTGTTAGAGCAGCATATCAAGCAGTAAATCAAGATTCAGAAGTGAAGCGTAGAGAATCGGATACGATCAGACGCTCTGATCGCGTCTGACAGTGCAATTTGAATTAAAGTGATCGGTCACCGGACCGATCCAGGGCTTGTGGATCGGTCACCAGACCGATCCAGGGCTTGTGGATCGGTCACCAGACCGATCCACCTTTGTGCTGGGATTCCCAGCTCTCACGACAACATAGCCTGATCGGTCACCGGACTGATCAGAGTGAAGCCTGATCGGTCACCAGACCGATCAGAGTGAAGCCTGATCGGTCACTCAGACCGATTAGGACATATGAACAGTAATTTTGTAATCAGATCCTAAGTCCCTGATCGGTCACCGGACCGATCCAGGGTCTGATCCGGAGGAGAACTCACTCACTGTTCGCTCCCTGATCGGTCACCAGACCGATCAGGAGCAAGTCATTGAGGAAGCTGCTTGCTCCCTGATCGGTCACCGGACCGATCAGACATCGCTAGATCGGTCACCAGACCAATCCCCGAAGGAGCAGCGTGCCAATATCCCTGATCGGTCACCAAACCGATCCAGGGAGTCAAACCCAGCCCTCCAAGCTAGGGTTTCATCCACCTTAGCCCTCCATGCTAAGGATTTTTCCATCTAACTCTCCAAGTTGGGAATTTGCACCTAACCCTCCAAGTTAGGACTTTTCACCTAGCCCTCCAAGCTAGGACTTTTCACCTAGCCCTCCAAGCTAGGACTTTTCACCCAACCCTTCCGAGTTAGAATTTCATCCAACCTAGCCCTCCAAGCTAGGCACCTGACCCTCCAAGCTAGGACTTTTCACCTAATCCTTCAAGTTGGGACTTTGCACCTAACCCTCCAAGTTAGGACTTTTCACCTAGCTCTCCAAGCTAGGACTTTTCACCCAACCCTTCCGAATTAGGACTTTCCAACACCTAGCCCTCCAAGCTAGGATTTTACATACCTAACCCTCCAGGTTAGGATTTTCCAAACCCTGCCTAATCCTCGATCAGGACTTAATCATAATCATCATAATCATCAACCTAAACTAAAATCGGTGTCAACACCAAAATAACAATCAGGGCCAGACTGCATCAACATATAATTGTGTGGATTATTTTATAAGAGATCCATTTAATTATCCACAGAAGATTAGTTGTGAACACGAAAAGCAATCTGTGGACTATTTTGCTGATTTTTATATTTCTATAACAATATGGTAATTATCAATATGATGTGATGTAGTTGATAGGCAATATATATGTATATATATATATACATAATAAAATAAATCAATAAAAAATAATAATAAATAAGAGTTGTTTCTGATTTTGTGGTACATTAAGTATGATGAATTCTTGACAACCCTTTAGACATCAATTTTAGTACATCTTGCACTTCACTCATGAAGTTTCTCAAAGCAACTAGTCAGATTAGTTGGCTCGATTGTTCAGTTATGGAGGCGAGTTGGTCCAGCAGTAAAATGAGGTTTGTGAGTAGCGGGTCAGTCAAAATTAGGGAATAAGATATTGTATTTATGCTATTATTGTTTTATAAAAAGGAAATTTCCCAAAATTTAAGACTCGAGGTTACCATCTTAACTAAATATCAGGTTGGTTAGATTGGATGAACTTAATGGACCGTTAGATTAGGCTGATCGAGCATGCCAACTGAATTAAGTTAATGAAAAGGGTTAGCTAGATCAATTTCACCAAACAGACTAACCTAGCTTAGAAGCACCGCAAGTTGTTTGGAATAACCAAACTGGGTGGATTAGCGAATCAAACAAATAGGTTATACTCACCATACATATTGATCAAACTTGTCTTTTTAGTCAACTGATTGACATATGACTTCATAAATTGAAAAGTTACTTATATCTCCATTGAACCTGTTGACTAACTATAGTTCACTTGCGACCAAGCTAGTAGAATCCTATTTTGAGGATTCACTATGTTTGTTGTGGTGAACCTGGGTTGATGTGAACTTAATTCTTGGAAGAATTGAGTTATTGGTTAATCATATTTAGAATTAGGAGTTTAACTTAATTATGATGATTAGGTTAGGAAGTAACGCGTTAAATTTACTCAAGTAGATGGTATGATTAAGATTTATTTTAGTTATTAGTTATGTGTAGATCAGCTGTGCCAGCATATTAGTCTTCAATTTATTAGCCTCAGCAGATGGACGAAGCTACAAGGTGTCAGACTCAGCAGACGGTGGGAGCTTCAGCACCTCAGACTATGCAGCTAGCCGCAATTCAGATGATTTCTTCAGACGATGCCACCATCAGTTCCAGAGATGGACTCGATTTACACGCTCACCAGAGAGAAGCACAGCAGGTCGATGAATCGATTTTCCAAAATATTAAAGAGCTATAGGGTATCTATGTGTAGGTCACCGCTTGTAACTGGGTAGCTACCGTTAGAGAGATGTTGAATATTTCCCAATATGATAGATAATGCATTTGACTCGCAATCAGGGTCAAGGTTGGTTGACAACACTACTCTGATGAGCAGGTTACTTGGGAGCTCGAGGATACGTTCAGAGCTCGCTGCCCTCATCTATTTACTTGAGGTGCGTAGTGACTAGTCTGGGTTGTTGATTTCTCTGATTGTTGACTAGTATTTGTTGTAGTTCACTAGTTAAATTTGGGGACCAAATTTTTTATTAGTGGGGGAGAATGTTAAATACCAAATTTTATGGGGTTGAAAAGGTAAACTTTGAAAGTTAGGGGCCTAGTTGCAATTTTTCAAAACTGTTGGGCTTATTTGCAAAATTCCAAAACAAATATAAAGCCCTTAAAAACCTCCTCCCAAATCAGTTCCACACCCAATCCTTTCTTCGCCCGACGCCGCTGCAGCCCTAGCCGACCGTCGACGCCGTCGCATCCCCTCGTCGTCGCCGCCCCCTTCTCCTGTTTGCCCTAGTTGTGCCGCCGCCCTCACGCGAGCGCCTCTTCCTCGCGCGTCGGCGCTGCCAGATCCTCTCCGGACAAGAGCAAAGGTGCCACTTTTTGGTGTGTTGTCGTCCCGTTGCTCTTCTCCTTCTTCTCCTACAGCCTTTGATTTTGCCATCCGGTCGTGGGTTACAGGCGCCACTACCAGCCGTGCCATCAAGCGTCGTATTCCCCATCTCGTGATCGCCAGCAATAGAAACTTATGTGTTCGAATTTTGGTTGGCTACAGGTGGTGAATGGTTGAGGTTTGTTTTCTTGTGACTACCCTATCCTTGTTGTTGCTGTGAACTCCATCTAATATTGTGTCTACTCTGATGTTTAGTTAGGGTTGCTTCTAATTGGTTATTGTGAAATATCCACTGATCAGTAGATGAGTTATGATTTGGAGTGAATTTTTCATGACTTGCCATGAGCTTGGATCAAGGCTGTTGCGATTTCTTTGGTTGGGTGTTTGTATACGGACTATGTGTAGGCTTGGGTTATATTGGATTTATTGTGCATTTGGTCCATGCTAAGAATTGAGAGTATATATATATACTTCATTGATTAAACCTAGTATTTAACTTGATTAATTAAATGAATATAATAATTAGGATAATCCTAATTAAATAAAAAGGTTCGTTTAGCTAAATACCACATATTATTAGCTAAACACTATGCTTTTGATACAGGTCCTTGAGTTAGACTCGCATTGTTGATCGTGGAAAAATTTATTTCGGTCACGTTCTTCAATAAAAGGCGGGTACTTCTCCTTTGTATTCGAGTAGTTTCTTTTACCTTAAAACATGGCTATTTTATGTCTAGTAGGTTGTTTGACCTTGTTCCTTGCCGTTTGTTATTTTAACATCGCCGTCGATACTTTTTCTTCGTTGATCTTTGAGTATTCCAAATTCGTATCTGTACAGTCCCTATTGGTTTTATGTTCTGTAAAGTGCCGTTTGTATGCGAGTACTTAGAAGTCCATTAAACACAGATAGGTTTATTTGGCATTAGAAATATCATACCTAGTAGTGTAGGTGCATAATCGTTGGTTTTTGATTTCTGGTTGGTTGTATCAATGCATGTTTTACTTGTTGGATTTTGTTGCATCGTGTTTCTCCGGTTATTCATGCATCTCGTAGCATGCACCATATCTGCACGTTGCATACTAACGACTGTTGGGCTTCCATTTGGTTAAGCCGTCGTTAGTCATTTTGTTGCTCGATTCACTCAACCACTTGTTGTCGTGGTAGTTGCTAGAGTGCGAGCATCTGTCCTGTTATGCCACACATGTTGTAGCTGTTGGCAAACAGTGACACTCTCACCGTTGTTTTTGAGGGATATTAGAGTCGTTGGTGGCTCACCCTCACCGTTGTTTTTCGAGGGATATTGTAGCTGTTGATAACTCCCCCTATGTATCAGGAGTCTGGAGTGTAGGCTCCCCAGCATCTTGTCCACTCAACCACACCATTGTGGTATTCGTTAGAGTGCGTACAGTTGTCACAGCCCTACCCACTCGGTTACACAGATGTGATGTGTTGGCGGCTTGACTAGCGTCAGGGGTGACACATATCATTCCATCATGTGCATACATATTTCGTTTATGCATTTTCCTGTGATTGTTGTATTTATATGAGCTATGATTGTTGCACTTGATTGACATGCATGAATATCTTGGTTTTACTGTTGTTGTGTTGTATTGTACCTGTTTAGATGTTATTCGATTTTATAACATGTTGTTCGATATATGTTATGCATGTTTAGGTTCCTATATTCCTTATGAACTGTACCCTGTTGGATTATCTACGTGTTATATCTTTTTATTATGTCATGCTTATTGTCTACTCATATACCCGCAGAGTCCGTGTCACGCCCCGAGACCCAGGAGCCGCTGATCCAATATAAAATCGGACAGCACCTCCCCTGTCCGGCGGACAATTTACACACACACAATATATATAACAATCCACGCAGTTAAATATTTGCACAACCACGCAGTTTAAAGGGCCACAGGCCTCAGATATAAGCAGAAACAACAGTTATATGAATATAACTATCGAAAAACTAAATCCGAACTCACCTGAGCTGCCAGGGGGCAGGAACAAAACCAAAACCAATCGAAGTCCAACATAGGACTCAAAAGTACAATACCATCAAATAAAACATGAATACATGTTCGAAACACCACAACGGAAGCATAGGAAACACTACAGGGTCCATAAGCAAAACAAACATAAAATAAAATAAAACCATGCGAAGCTCCTCTGGAGCTAGGGACTGGCGGCTCGGGATCTCCTCGCAGACATCAACCTGAAATAAACATATATGGCAACGGGGTGAGTCCATAGCTCAGCGAATACCCAATAGATATGCATAGAAGGTTATACCAACACTAAGAGTTCAGCTAATACCGACTCATCTCAATAGTAGGGAAATACTAGTACTGAACATACTGAGGTAGATACATACCTGAATCCATCTAACCTGGAAAGAGGGTAAGAAATACCAAAGGAAAACCAATAGGCATATAAACACAGATAACAAGTCTCCAGCATATGCGATGTCAAACAAGTGCAGCAAATAAGTGCAGCAAACAATGCACGATGCAAAATATGCACATGGTGCAATGACATGGTCACCCCTGACACCAGACAGAATCATCGTACACCTGTCATAGGGACGTCTGAACGGGTAGGGCTCTGACAACTGTACACCCTGCCATCACTGCTCCTGAGTGACCGAGTGGACAGGATGCTGGCGAGGGACCACCCCTCTACCCCAAGTAATGGGGGAGCTCCGCTCTCATCTCCTCGTGGCTCAGTACGAGAAGGGATCCCTGGCTGCTACCACGCCCGCGCTCACCCTCCAAACAGTGGCCGAACGGAGCAATACAGGGCAAATGCACACATCTACGGTATCCACTAACCCATGAGTGGCCGTGTGTGCAAGTCATGTACCGGAAGACGATTAGGCTCAACCACAAGGGAGTCGCTGATCGCCGGCATGCAACAGTGCAAGGATGGTGTATGATAGATACACATACCTCCCTCCCAAGTCCTCAGTATACTAGGTCTCAGTCTGAAATCCTACAACAGGAAATACAGGTAACCTACAAGGTATACTGGCCTGAAACTACAGATCTCTCAAGGTCAAGTGCAAGAGGTACATCCCGCTATCTAAGCATACATACAGATATGACAATACCTGAGACCGAAGGAAACCAACAACATGATAACTCAGGGATAAACAACAAGTATCCAGAACTGGCATAATAAACAGGGATAAGCAACAATATCCAGAACAGACATAATAACCAGGGATAGCGTAGAATCTTACTGCTATCTATAACATTCTATGCATAACAAAATGACAATATCAAAATAGATAAGTCAAAGGGTACCCGCCTCAATCGTAAGATGCTCGTATCAGAAAGAACCTCCCGTCCGCTAATCAGCAACGATCAATGTCCTGTATCAGAGGACATAGTTTTTAGCTATCATAACAGGTGATAAATTAGCTAAACGAGCTACCTCAATTTATTAGGATCGTCCTTATTATCCCGTTTCATTTAATTAACCATAATTAAATGATTAACCCTTAATGATCCCGTGCTCTTAAATTAGATTCCTATTAGGTTTCGAGACCCAACTTTATCAAGTTTAGTTTATTAGGTTTAATCTCAAATTAAACCTAATTCGTAGTTCAACCAATCATTCATGTCTTTATCCCAATTACCCATCCCATTATCCACAATCGATCACTAATTGATTTCATTAGGTTTAACATAATGACGATCCAATCAAGGCAAGAATCACAAAATCACTCGGTATTGCTCCAGAAAGTTCTCCAAATCATTATTCTAAATCCACAGGTCAAACAAAAACCATTCTATTGAATAAGAATTCAGAACCTGAACACAATACTAAAAATCATGCATTAAGGCATTTCTAGCAATCACCAAAACCAATCATACGGATCTCAATCCATTCAAGATCAACACCACCAAACTAACCTTACCTGAATCCGATCTCAAGTGCAAGGTCCCCAAACTCCAAAATATGACTAATTTGGCACGCTCAATGGTCCTCGTCACCCATTCTATTCTGATCCAAAAGCCAGCCAATCACCACAGCAACAAGGTCTTGATCTGATGCTCACGCCACCACTGCTCAGATTTCTTGCCACCCAAAAACTCACGGCAGTGATCACAAGGAGGACTAAAACCTGTAATCCAATTCAATTCCATGGCAAAACCAAAAACAAGCCCAATCAAACACAAAAAACCTAGCATCAAGCTGATCAATCTCGTTCAGAATCGAATCTGATACTCACCTTGGTGCGGCAGTCCTTGTTTGTTTCGGAATCAACTCTAAATTTGATCTGCCAAGCCTCCGCTCTGATTCACCGCCGGCCCAACTCACCAGATGGTCCTCAGCTGGAGAGCATAGCTCGATTCAATAGGGGGAAAACCTAATCTGATTACCTCAACTCAAAGAACCCAGGCTGACAACCCTAGCTTACCTTCGGTGGTGCTCCGACAGCGTGAGGGAATCGCCGGCCGATTGTCTATTTCCGCCCTCAAATCGCCCGCAACAAAATCCCTAGCCTCTACTCACAATCTGGCTAGGTATCTCGGAAATGGGAGCTCCGTCTCCGACCGGTGCTGAGAGTGTGGTTCGCCGGAGAGAAAAGAACCGAGGGCCTTCTCTTGTGGCTAGGTCGCGCGAGAGGGGAAGAGGAAGGAGGGGGTTCGGCGCCTGCGGCTTCGCGAGGGGAGGAAGACACAAGCACAAACCCGAGCCCTAATCAACCTTTTATACTCGGCCTTTTTCATTTTAGCCCAACCCAGTTTCGTCTAATTATAAAAACACCCCTATATTTGAACATTTTCGCGAACAGCCCCTTTAAGGTTTATTTTTATTCCATTTAACTCCTTAAAAATTTTGTCTAAGAGCCCGTACACCTTAGGGGGTTTTCTGAAAAATTTTCTGGAGTAGAATAAAAATGTCGGATTTAACAGTCCGTCCAGACTCACCACCCTGCTTTCCCTTTTTGTGTAACGCCCGCTTTTTTTTTTAAGCGGCGTTACGTTAACATGTTTAGGGCATGTAGACATCATAAGGCAGCGGAATAACTTAACTTATACATGCCCTGTTACCATTCTTAACTTATTGACATGGGAACCTTAGCATATTAACTTTGAACTTAAGCATCATATCATGTCTCACATAACATCATATCATAAGGTCATAAGGTTCCATAAGTCATTATTCAAACATATAGTTTCCTGGGCCAAGTCACTACGACACACATGCGTTCTTGCCCTCCTGCTGCTTCCTTCATTGTCCCCTTGAATGATCTGCGGTATAAGGAAATAAGACTATAAGCACACAGGCTTAGTAAGACTCTTTCCTACTCACAAAACCATTCATCATTCATCATCTCATAATGAGCACATAAAACATTAACATACTTGGTGCTCTACTTAGAACATAGCATCTTACGTCACTTGTCGTATACATAGCATGGCATGAACATAAACATAGTAACATTCTAAGCATGGCATGATACATGGCATAACATACACATAATAGACATTCTAAGCATGGCATAATTCATGGCATAATTCATAAACATAGTGAACATAATTCATGGCATAAATCATAAACATCGTGAACATTCTAAGCATGGCATAATTCATGGCATAAACATAAACATCATAGACATTCTAAGCATGGCATAATTCATGGCATAAATCATAAACATGGTGAACATTCTAAGCATGGCATAACTCATGGCATAAATCATAAACATAGTGAACATTCTAAGCATGGCATAATTCATGGCATAAATCATAAACATAGTGAACATTCTAAGCATGACATAATTCATGGCATAAACATAAACATCATAGACATTCTAAGCATGGCATAATTCATGGCTTAAATCATAAACATAGTGAACATTTTAAGCATGGCATAATTCATGGCATAAACATAAACATCATAGACATTCTAAGCATGGCATAATTCATGGCTTAAATCATAAACATAGTGAACATAATTCATGGCATAGATCATTCATTCTCATGCATACTTCTTAACATGAAGCATACGCATAAAATCTTATCAACATAGCATAATACATAACATGGATGGATGCATGAGTGGAATGCATATACATAAGGGATGCTTAACTTTTAAAACATACTTTTAAATGCTTAAACATAATCATCATAACATCATTTGGGATCCCCGGCTTGTACCACATACATACATCATAGCGCGCATCCCTAGCAAGTCCGAGGTCGCGAGCCCCAACCTACTAGGGTAAGGACAGCATAGTCGGTAGTCCCCGAACCGAGGCGTTCTTAAGGTGCCCATCCCTGTTGCCCAGCTCCGGTAGGGCCAGAACCGTGGACAGCTACGGTAGTCCAAAACCGGGGCGTTCTTAAGGTGCCCATCCCTTGGACCCATACTTCGGTCCGGTACAAGCCCATACATAAAGTAAAATACTTTTCATGTGTCATCATTCATCATTCATTCATAGCATACTTAACATAGCATAACTTGTTACGGCTCGGCCCGTCTACCGGCCCATTTACCGGTCCTCTCGACCGTCGTACCGTCAACCATCGACCGTGCCGTTTATCATATTTATGCCTTAAAGACATAAGCATCATCTTTCATTCATCATACTTGTCGTTCATCATACTTAACATCATAGCTGTGCCTTAAAGGCATGTACTTAACTTCATTCATAAGACATGGCATACATACATCTTATTCATAAATCATGGCATACATATGTATCATTCATAAGACATGGCATGTATCATTCTTATCATGAACATAAACATAACATACTTAACATGGCATCATTTTCATTCTTAAACATGGCATCATTTTCATTCTTAAACATGACATCATCCTCATTCTTAAACATAAACATAACATACTTAACATGGCATCATTCATATCATGAACCTAACATATCATAGCATCATTTTATCATGATCATAACCCTATCATTCTTATCATGGCATCATTCATATCCTGAACATAAACTTATCATACTTATCATGGCAACACATAAACATATACTTGAAGTTAAAGGCTCAACCCTAACCCTTGGGTCCTTGAGGTTGGCCGAAACATATGGGGTCTCTAGGGTACCCCAAAAATTCCCAAAAATTGTATTAAACATCTAGACATCATGAGAGTACATTAAACATCATGATTGGGATTTTTATCATCATTTTAGACCCTTAAACATGGTGGCCGAAACCCTAGGGTGTCCTAGGGTGCTTGCTTAGGTTCCTTCATGTTGGCCGAAACCCTAGGGTATCCTAGGGTAGTCCAAAAATTCCCAAAAATTATACTTAACCTCTAAACATCATAAGGGAACATTAAATAACATTATCAAGATTTTTGGCATAATTATAGACCTGTAAATCATGGTGGCCGAAACCCTTAAACTTAGGGTTCCTAGTTTTGTTTCTTTCATGTTGGCTGAAACCCTAGGGTGTTCTAGGGTACTCCAAAAATCCCCAAAAATTATACTTAACCTCTACACATCATAAGGGAACATTAAATAACATTATCATGATTTTTTGCATAATTATAGACCTGTAAATCATGGTGGCCAAAACCCTTAAACTTAAGGTTCTTAGTTTTGTTTCTTTCATGTTGGCCAAAACCCTAGGGTATCCTAGGGTACTCCAAAAATTCCCAAAAATTATACTTAACCTCTACACATCATAAGGGAACATTAAATAGCATTATACAGATTTTTATCATATTTATAGACCTAGAAATCATGGTGGCCGAAACCCTTAAGCATGAGGGTCTTGGTTTTCTTTCCTTTCAACATCAAATTCGAAAACTAACCAATATATCATGCTAAAAATCATGGAAATCATAGGGAAATATTATACCACAGGTGAGGGAGTCTTACCTTGGGTTTCTTGATTTTTCGAACCTTGGAAGAGAAGAAAATGGTAAGATCTTTGGACCCTTGAACACCCTTGTCCTTGTATCCTTGGAAGAGACTTTAGATCTAGGAGATGGGACCTTGGTGGAAGCTTTTCCAAGGGGAAAACCCTCTTCTTGGTGCTCGGCAAGAATGAGGGGAGGAAGAGTTTTCGAAATGCAAGTAATGGGAAGAAGAGGTAACTCCCAAAACCCCCCTTTAATAGCCCATTAAGGAGGTAAATGAAGAGTCTCTCCATGACTCTTCATCTTCTTCTTAATCTTAACTTATATCCACTTCATTTCCTCATAGAAATCCCTTGCTAGGTGAGTTGGTTAAGGCTTACATGGTTGTACAAGAGGTCCAAGGTTCAATCCTTGGCTCATGCACCTTTATTTTTATTTTATTTTTATTTTATTTATTTTATTATTTTTATTTCCTAAATTCCGAAAATCCCCCTAAAATCACCCATAATTATGCCAATATTCATAAATAAAATTCTTTTATATTTATATTAATTTTACCTAATTTATATTAATTTTACCTAATTAATACCCATTTTTGGAGCCCATTTAAAGCTCATTGGTACTTAGTTTTCTCAATTTAAATGAGAAAACATGGATTTTCTAGGCCTAAGTTCTCCTTAATATTTCTAGGTCCCTTGGAAAATTATTTAAACATGCTTAATATTTTAAGAAAATATTAAGAGAATTTTTCGGGTCGTTACATTTTGTTTCAGATAGCAGGTAGTTATGTTTCTTGGAGCCAGGAGAGGATCCAGTTGCCAGTCCCAAGAGTTGAGTTACTTTTCCGTATTGGGTATAGTTGTTTTGTTTTCAGTACTTGGTAAAGTCGCCTCTTATTTGTTATCAGTTTGTTTGTCGATATCAGAGACGTTTGAGTTCTCTTTGAATTTAGTTTCTTTTATGTTTAAGGTGGCTGAGCCACCCGTTATCTTTTGGTTGATATAAAACTGCGTGGTTGTGTTTTTATATTACAGTTATGATGGCTGAGCCATCTTTTATTTGGTGATGTATGTATATATGCTCCAACTTGTCCACCGTACAGGAGTGATGTTGCCCGATTTTCGAGTAAGCATGTGTCTCTGGGGGCGTGACAGAAGGCACCCTTAACGAGGTGTTAGCCCTAAACGTGGCTCAACCTTCCTGCTCGGAAGCTTGTGGTAGAAGGCGCCCTTAACGAGGCGTTAGCCCTAAGCATGAGTCAATCTCTTAGCTCGAATGCTTGTGGTAGAAGGCACCCTTAACGAGGCATTAGCCATAAGTGTGGCTCAACCTCCCTACTCGGGCGCTTACGGTAGGAGGCACTCTTAATTAGGCGTTGGCCCTTAACGTGGCTTGAAGATGACTTTGAAAAGGCGTCACGAACTTGCTCGAAGGTTAATTGCAGAGCTTGGTTTATATGGTGCGCTCGGATATGGTTAGCTATCATTACAGAGAACAGGTAGACAGGAGGAAGGGAGCATTCATTTCAAAAGTCAACGTTTTACACATTGAAAAAGATAAGATTTCAAACTCGGATACCGAACGAGGAATCTAACTCAACTAAAGACTGATCTACTTTCTCTCTGTATCTAGCAGCTCCGCCAACATTTTACCCAGGTCGAGGAAGCTCATATCAACTCTTGATTTAGAACTTCGTAAGTACCCCAGGTTGGTTTTGATGTGGTCAACCGATTTAAGTTAGGCCCTGGTATTTTTAATCCCTGTGTCTAAGTGTGCAGGAACTTAGGAGTGCATGAAGTGGAGTGAAAGACGCTGCGGTCGAGAAGGATGGCACGGAAAGGGAGCTGACGGGCTCGATGCATCTGAGAGACGCAGAAGCTGCAGTTGAGTACACCGATGGAGCGAGAAGGACGTTCGCAACGTCCGAGGGACTAGAAGCTGGGAGGAAGGACGCTCGAGGGGCCAAAGGGCGGAGTCGGGTTTGGGTGAGCCTAACACCGGTTGGCCAAAAATCACCCAAGAATATCGGAATTCACGCTACAGAGTGGTCAACGGTTGCTGACCAAACCCACTCTCGGGCGCCCGAGCACTCGGGCGAGCACTCGGGCGCCCCTGTGCATACAGGCGCTCGAGAGGCTGTTTTTAGCGGTTTGTGAATGTTGCTCTTTGGATAACTAACTGGCCATGTGTCAGGCGCCCAAGAGCACTCGGGCGCCCTATAAGTGTCACGTCAGCAAACAGATAAGTCTGATCAGTGCTATAAATAGACCCCTAGAGCTCAGTTTCAATTTACTCATTCAATTCAAGCATTAGCAAACGAATTATGTATAGTGTTTCTTTCTTTTTCTGAGCTTTCCACATGTAAGAGGCTTCTCCGCCCAAAGGAGTTTATTCAGGAGATACGAGCTATATTCTGCCTTGGATTAGCAACATCTCCGATTGCAAACCAAATAAAATTCTGACTGCCTCTTTCCTTTAAGTTTGCTATATTTTTAATGTTATTTATTATTTGCATTAACTTACAACTTTCAAAATGGTCAGACTAGTCATCTACCCACCAAAGTTTGAGGGGGAGTTTACGTTTTGGAAACGTAAAATGGAGGTATTTTTTAAAACAGATTTTAGTATTTTACTAACAATGAAATTTGGTTTTGAAGTACCCACAGATAAAAATGGATATGAACTCGAAAAATATCTCTGGACCGAAAAGCAACGCGATGAATTTACGGCAAACGGTAAAGTCGAGTTTCATCTTCTAAGTGTACTACTAGCTAAGGAAATCGAACGAATCGGAATATATAATTCCGGTAAAGACCTCTGGCATAAAATGCTGGAACTCCATGAAGAATCGAAGGAAATACAATCCGACTCCTTAATAGACACCAACTTATCTTCAAAGGAGTCTGACACCATGGAGGTTAAAGGACTGGCACTAACGGCCGAGTACCTATCAGAAGACAGTGAAAGTTCGACCGAGATGAACCTCGATGAAGGGGGAGAGACTTTAGAAAGAAGCATCGATGAAGGGGGAGCTTCTGACTTCAAAGGGATATGGTAAGTGAGGTATGTCTTCTACCTCCTGATCAGTTATATTTTGGAATTAAGAAAATGACAAAATTCCTATGTAAATTGAAAATAAAAAATATAGATTTGATGAAGAAATTGCTCCTACTTTAGAAATGAAAGATAAAATAAGATTTGAAAATGAAATTTTGAAGATTCAAATTGAAAAGTTCGAAAAATAACCATTCAAGTTCAAGATATTCATAAAATTCAAAAATTAAATATTATGGAAAACTCAACTGGTATTTTAGATTTCACAGGGGCTAAATTACAAAAGTTTCCAAATCATATATTTCATCTAAGTTTCTGATAAATTCTATTAGCAAAAATTTATATTGAGACCGTAAATGTATCTTAAACTGTTGTTTTTCTTTTGATTAAATTAATTTTGATAATCAATGCTTTATCTTGTTAAATTTTTTAGATAACTGTTTGTAAGAAAATTAGTCTAAGGTTTTTTTTATTGATAAAAGTTTACACTGTTCTATCTATAGAAATATTTTCAAATTTTTTTACAAATAATTGAATTTATCCGATGTTTCTGGATCTGTTGATTATCTTCTAAATCTTGAGAAAAATTTTCAAATGTATTTGATGTCGAAATTATTTTTCTAAATTGTTAACATAAAATTCAAAATTGATTTCCAAAAATGTTAGAAAACTAGTTTAACTTTGACAATTTTTTTAAAGATAATTCTTTGAAAATTCTAACTTTTATAAAAATTTGATAAATTTTCAAATAAAAATAAATTTTTGAAAATTATTTTCAAAATTAGATTTAACATTTTAAACTTTTTAAGTAAGTTTTGAAAACTTAAATTTTCTGTATACTATTTATTGTGTTAACAATTTAATATTTTTTCCCTTAACCTTTTAAGTTTTTTTTGATGTGATCAAAGGGGGAGAATATTAAGTTAAGGGGTAGGCACTAATTTTTTAAAAAAAATTAAGTGTTTACATTGTTATATATTAATTCATATTTTATTTATGTTTGTTTCCCCTAACTTAAGTGGGGTTGATGCACATCAAAAAGGGGGAGATTGTAAGTACCCTAGGTTCGTTTTGATATGGTCAATCAATTTAAGATTGGTCCTGTTGTTTTTAATCCCTGTGGTGAAGTGTGCAAAAACTTAGGAGCGTAGGAAGATGTAACGGTCGAGAAAGATGACACGGAAAGGGAGCTGACAGGCTCGGTGCATCCGAGGGGCGCGGAAGAGTACACCGGTGGAGCGAGAAGGACGTGCGCGACATCCGGGGACGAGAAGCCAGGAGGAAGGACGCTCGAGGGGCGAAACGCCAGAGACGAGTTCAGGTATGTCTAACTCTGGTTGGCCATAAATCACTCAAGAAGACCAAAATTCATGCTGGAGAGTGGTCAGCGATTGCTAACCAAACTCACACTCGGGCGCCCGAGCACTCAGGCGCCCTATAAGTGCCACGTCAGCAAACGAATAAGTCTGACAGGGCTATAAATAGACCCCTAGAGCTCAGTTTCAATTCACTCATTCAATTCAAGCATTAGCAAACAAATTATGTGTAGTGTTTCTTTCTTTTGCTGAGCTTTCCACGTGTAAGAGGCTTCTCCGTCCGAAGGAGTTTATTCAGGAGATACGAGCTATATTCTTCCTTGGATTAGCAACCTCTCCGGTTGCAAACCAAGTAAAATTCTGACTACCTCTTTCCTTTCTGTTTGCTATATTTTTAATGCTATTTATTATTTGCATTAACTAACAAACATCTTTGTTAAAGACGAAACAAAAGATAGGAGTTTTATATTTTCAGAGCAATTCACCCCCTCCCCCCTCCTCTTGCCGACCTATGATCACCGTCAAACTTTAACCATGTCAATCTGCTTAATTGCTCCCTCTAAGCCTTGGGTCAGTCGCTTGATAATTTGAGCACCCAATAAGTCATGGTATTCTTGCAAGTGCAAGAATTCTTCCTTAAGCTTTGGCGCCCAACATCTTCATTGGCTTGACAGGCTTTAGATCATTTATGGGCCTCTCCTCGTCGGACTTCACTTTATCTAGTTAAGCAGTTGTTGCATTCTGAGCTTGCAGTGCTTCATGGAGCTGTTCTTTGATTGCTGCCAGCACATCCTCTTTTCTTTGTCGTTCGGCCTGTTTGTCTGATAGCTGGTCTATTGCTGCTTGTAGGGCTACTTTTTGGTCGGCCATAAGCTTTTCTTGTTGCTCGACCTTGGTGGTCAGACACTTGTTCTCAAGAATTAGAGGAGCAACCTACTCGGTATATAGTTTGTCTTACTTCTTCTTCATGGCTCTCAAATTATGCTCTAGGGCTTGTATGGTATCGAGTGCATTTTCTTGTTTCTCTCCCAGTCAACTCAACTTGGAGACAGGCTTCCTCTCAAGCTCGAGCTACCTCTCCTTCAGCTTTATGGGCTGTCTTGGCTGAAATCTGTGCTTCCAGTTCAGCAATTCTTTTATCGTAAGTCTCGAGTTAGAAAACCAATAAAGGGACTCAAGATGTCATCTTGAGGTGCTCGGTCTAGACATTTTAAAAAAGTGGGTTCAACTAAGCAAAGAAGAGACGTGACTCTTGTTTCAGCTTCTCGGAGTACTCCCCACTGCGGAACTACTCTAGTAGGCTCCCCGGGTGGGGGGCTCGGGTTCCAATCGAGAGGTGGGGACTAGCGACCTGAGTCGCTGTGGGTGTTGGATGTGTAGGGGATTGGTTGGTCGGCTAAGGGATTTTTGCACCTATAGGAGCCGGTGGTGTGCTCTCACTCGACTTAGGGCTCCTTGAAGGTGTGCCTTCGACCTGGGTCTTGACTCTTTTAGAGGTCTTTTTTGACACACACATCTTATGCCTCTTGTGGAGCCTCGGTTGGGCTTTCCTCTCAGAGTGCAACCTCGACTGCTCTCGATTCAGTGCATGGTATAACATTCGTTGGTTGCTCCTTTTCAGGTTCTTCCGTGATTGGAGAGAGACTCGGAGATGCTGGACCTTATGCAGCTCGGTTGGACTCACTTGCCAAACTATCCTCAGTGTAGTCGGTAGCCATGGGCTCTCGAGCAGGAGGCAAGTCGGCCTTACCTTCTACTCCATCGCGCTCTTCTGAGACATCAGGTGTTTACAAAGCTGCTAGGTTTATTTTGCCCCATTTCATGAGCTTGGTGACGAAGAAGTTCAGTATCGTTTCTTCCACAGCACATGGAGAATCATCAGTTAGTATTGATAAATATTGAAAAGTAAAATATCTTACCAAGATCTAGTTCTAGCTCAGTGGCGTTGGGACTAAGACTCGCCCGATAGTGCAACCCCTCAGAGCGGATTAGTCGGGGGGGTGTCGAAATCCATGTCAGCCAGGATAGCTTGGGCCCTGAGGAATCACGGACTCTTCTGATACTTACCGAGGTTGGGAGGGGTTGGCATATCAACTATCCACCCAGTCAGGCAGTTGAGTTGCTCGGGAGTACTTATGTATATAAACCGATCCTTCCACCCCTTATGGGAAGAGGACAGTCGGCTTAGGAACTTCAATTTCGATCGGGCCATAAAGTGAAAAGATCCTAAACTAGCTTGCTTAGGATGGAAAAAGTAATGGAAAAATAAAGGAGTCAATGAGATATCGTACAACTTAAAAATAATGGTGACACCACTCATTTAGGCGAAGGCGTTGGGAGATATTTAATGAAGAGGGATACTGAAATACCTAGATATTTCTTGAAAAAAAATGAAGGGATGAGAAACCTAAGTCCATACTATACTTGGCCAAGAAAAAAAGTGTGAAATCCTTGAGGTGAGACGCATGGGACTTGGTCGCCTCGGGATACTCTAATCCTATGGTTCCCAATAATCTCGTATTCAAATCGAAAATCTAGGATGCTGTCTCTCTTCACTTTGGAGGATAGAGTCTCATGCCAGGGGGATAGAAACATAGGCTCAGAAGCCATGGATTACAAAGAAGGGGAAAAACTTACAGAATAGAGTCAGAAACTAGTCGGTGAGTTGAAAAGAAAGCTTGGGCTCAAAGAGCAAAAACAGGTACTTGGAGGAGGAGGTCGCGAAGCAAGGTGCGATGGGCTCTCCTCACCTAGCCTATTTATAGGGTTCACCCAAAATATTAGATTGTTAGATGGGTGATGTGTGGGTCTTCAGGAGTGGTGGTTCGGGCCACCTCGAGTATCGCTACGAGTTAACCAAAGCAGGAATGTAGCTTACGCCGCAAGTCACTCGCTGGCCTATCGAGGTATGGGTGTGGGGCGGGCAACGATTGAGATGATTGATGCAGGTATGACTCTTGGGTAATGATACAAGCCATGTGGCGGCTGTTGATCAGTTGCCCATTTGATACAAGTGTCTTTCTCTCTCCCTACCATTAATGCTTGGCACTCACTATTAAGGCGTATTAAGGCAAAGCATGCCTAATTGCAGAGTGGCTGACAATTGAACTCTGATAGTTAATTATGCCTTTTCAGGCATGCGGGGTATTAAATACTAGAATCGTTTCTAATCCTCTGACATAATTTGCTGTCAAGGCGTATTCAATGCCCTTTCCATTCTCTTGATTTGCTGGCGTGGACTGCTCCTGTCGTTCTGACACCGGTCCAATCAATAGGCTAACTTCCTTCCATTGGACTTGAGGGGAGACTTGTGATCATGAGGTTAGTCGCATGCTGACATGTGGCCTAGAAGGTGTTACGTGGCATGAAGATTTCTATGTGGATTCGTCTAAATAGTCGGGTGTTGCTCACGATCAGGAGGCACCTGATGGCTCCCGATCGGGAGCCATTTGATTTGCGGATTGCCTGATTAGGTGTCAGCCTCGACTTGACAGAACATAATAGAGTATGACTGATCTTCTGTTGATTTGAGCATCGGAGTGGGAGTGTCGGAGCTCCTTCCGACACCCTCCTAACATTCCGTTGAATTTTTCTTTTTAGGTCATTCTCCCGAGTCCCCACAAGAATATCCGTCGCATCATCGGAAATCACTATCCCATCTTTCTATTTCTAGATCAACAGCATTGTGCTTTATATACAAAAATACCTAAATGATTTGGTTGAAATTCAAACCTGATCCTGTCGACGAGCGAAGAGCGGTTCTCCCTCGAATGACTCGATCTAAGCAAGCCAACCTGGTCTGCTATATCTTAGGAGGTCGGACCGAAACAGGGCTCTCAATATGGTGGAATGGTTGCAAAATGGCAGCGATCCCTTCTCTCAAGTTCAAATGGGGTTTATATAGGAGGAAGAAAGGGTCTCCCCATGCGTGAGCTGTCCTGTCTCATTAAGAGAGGATCAATTGACATATCACGATAGTGACAGCCGCATTTAATACTGTGAGACTGCTGTAGCCGCCTGACACATTGCCTAATATATCTCCTCTGTCTCTCTGTAATTATTAGCGACTTTGCCAGGCAATGATTATGTTAGGGGGGATTATCTTCTGAATATCTAATAAGAAAGGTTTGTGCGATGGGAGAGGTTCGCCGTTGTCTGGTTGTCTACATACGCTCGTGAGTATATGACCTAGGATGACCGGCTTCGAGGATCTTGCCCTCAGACGACTGACCCCGGGAGTTCAGACCTTGACCTCGGGCGACCGACCTCAGGGGTCCCGACCTTGACCTCGGGCGACCGACCTCAGGGGTCCCGACCTCGGGTGACCGACTCCGAGGGTCTCGTCCTCGAGGCGACCGACCTCAGGGGTCCCGACCTCAGGTGATCGACCTCAGGACGACCTTTGCCCGGGCCTATTTACTATCGGTTCAGATCAGCAATCGACCCCGACCGAGCTTTCGATCCTTCTAAAAATCATACGCCCGGATCACAAGCCTCCCGCTCAAGTCTAGTCGAAGGAGGAATGTGATCCGACTGACTAGGCTCCATGCTCGGTCGATTTGCCTCTTTTTTGTCTACCCGCGTGTCACCTCGTACGGATAATCCTTCCTTTTAATGTCGTATCCCCCATCAAATCCTCATTAATGTGAGGACGTGTGTTGCTTCCCGACTGGACTCCTCGAGTAGCGAAACGTCATCGGCGTGGCCTGGGAGACGTGCGAGGAAATCTTCGAGGTCTGGGAAATGGCAGAGATCGGACGGCGAGGAGTCCACCCCGCCATTTCCTTTTTCTTGATCGGACGGCTCTCCTGGTTTTACCCATAGTATAAATAGGTTTGCCCTCTCATTTTGCCTCTTTTTATCCTGACCTTCGCTTTTTATCCAACTCTTGTCCGACCCCTGCCGTCCGACCTCCGACGCCCGACATTCTAGATTCCGACGAACAGTGTCTCCGGTGATCTCATTTTTAGGTACTCTCTCTTCCCGCCGAGCCTTTGTCGTGCCTCTTCTGATTTCGTTTTGATGGCCTCATCTTCTGCACCCCCGCCTGCACCCCCGAGCCGTGGTATTTATCTACTCGGTCTTCCCTTACCCTAGGTCAGGCAGAAACCCTCCGCATAGATTACCTGATCCCTGAAGACCACCCATAACTCTACCCGACCGTCGGGGTCGGGCGCACGAGCCCCCTATGAGCCATTTTACCGTCTTCTCCGATCAATTGTTAGCTGGCTTGCGTTTTCCCCTGCATCCTTTCTTCCGAGAGATTTGTCGCTATTTCCAGATCTCCTTGTCTCAGTTGGCTCCCAACTCCATCCGTATCTTGTGCGGTGCCGTGATCATCTTCACCGCGCGCAAAATCCCGCTGGAACCTCAAGTGTTCCACTTTTTTTATTATCTTAAGAAGCAAAAACCTGAAAATTTTTATTTCCAAGCCCGTATCAACTCCGCCTCCTAGAGAAAGTTCCTTCCTCTAACAAAGGCTGGAAATCTCATTTTTTCCTACATACAATCACTCCCCCGACCGAACTGGCCCACCGAATGGGTGGAGAACCTGCCAAATCATCCCCAGCTCCCCAAGAACATTCGCTCGGAACCGAGCTACAGGTCGGCAGTTTCCAAACTTGGGGGAGCCCGATATCATGCGGGCAAGCTATTGATTGAGGGCATGCTATACCTCTTCCGGCTGAGCCAAGTCCCGGCGGAGTTGCCTGGCACCCTCGGTACGTTTCTGTTGACTTAGTAAACTTGCTAGTGCTGACTAAAAATTCTTTCTTTTGTGCAGCCGAAGTCATGTTTAGCGCCAGGATTGATGCGGTACTAGATAGGGAGGATGAAGCCATGGAGGCTTTGGCTGCCCAGCTAGCGGCCGCTCGGGCGATACCCCCAGTCAGCGTTGCATCAGATCCCGAGCCGCCGACAATCGCAGCAAGCGACCTCGGAGGGAGTCTCCCGACCGAGGAGGCGGGCATAACAACTCAGGCTAGCGAGGGGACCTCTTCCCCAGCGGACATAGAAGAAGAAGAAGAAGACCTGGCCTCTTCTCCTGGCTTGGTCCGAAAACGCCGTCGAGTGGTTCTCAGCGTGGACATACCTTCATCTCCTGAACCGACCGTGGAGGGTCAGGCCGCGATGCCTCCTCATCCTGATCCAGCCGCGGCCAGCCTTCAACCCCCGGCCCCGAGCTCAGCTCCGGCCCCCGCGGTTCCCCGGCCTGTTCCTCAGGCTTTGGTCCAGATGATACCTCGGTCAACAACCCGACCTCCTACTCCCGCGACAATACCTTCCGGCGCCTCGACCTCAAGGTCCGCGCCGTGCCCTCCAGCCCCTCAATCGAGCACTGCCCATATTGACGCCGTCGAAGCCCTCCTGTCCATGAATTCCCCGCCGCGGTCAACGGTGGACGTTCAAGTGCCCTCGGCGATTTCTTTGATTCCAACTGTTCAACCTCAGCCCTTGAACTTGCACGATAATTTGGTCTCGGGCTGGGAGGAGGGATGGACAGCGTCTCTTACGATGGACTCTATTACCTTGGCCGACCACTTCTTCGTGGGAATGACTCAGGTACCCTCTCTCCCTCTTCGATTGTTTATGTTCACACTCATGACCTCCATCTCACTATGCAGCAATGGGCATTGGGTCACGCGGTTAGCCAAGCGTTGGTTGACAACACCCGAGCCCGCCGGGAGGCCGAAAGACGTGTGAGGGACCTGGAAGCCCGAGTGGCGCAGGGCACCCTTCCTCCGGGTGACCAGGATCTGGACCAGCTGCGCTCAGAAATAACCGCTCTGAGGTCCCATGTATCCGAGTTGGAGGCCCGTTCAGAGGAGGAGCAGCGGTTAGCGACTCAGTCAGCGGCGGAGACGGAGCGCCTAACCAATCGGGTAGCTCATCTGGAGGGCGAGAACAAGGTTCTCAAGGCTCGGTATACTCGAGCTCATGCTGACTTGGCCAAGATGACGACAGACGCTAAGGGGCTTAAGCGGAAGTTGAAGGAGTCTGGCGAGGCTCACCACCAAACTCAACTTGCCCTGAAGAACAAAGAAACGGAGCTGGTCGCCCAGCAAGAGGCATTTCAGGGTTTGGAGATGCGGCTATTGGGCCAGGAGGCGCAACTAGCCATTCGGGAGACCACCATCTCGGGGCAGGGTGCCGAGCTTGTCCGACTCAGGAAGGAGTTAGAGGATTACAAAGCAGGCGAGTCAGCCCGAATTGAAGCCGCCCGAGTAGCCTATATTCAGTCGGACTCCTTCCTGAATCTGATTTCTGAGCGGACTGGCGGCATGATTAAGTACGGAGCAATAGGCGCAATCCAGCAATTAACTGAGGCCGGCCATCTTCCTGAGAACCTTCCCCCTAATGTTGTGAAGCTGAGGCAGATCAAGGCATCGATCCCTGAAGATGCCTTCCCTCCCTTCACCTAGGATACTTAGTTTGGAGGTCCCGACATTCCTCAGCCCGAGCTGCAGCTCTGTCCGCCCTTGCCCCACCTTTTAGATATCCGAAATTTTGTAATGATCTCTAATTTCCTGACTTAGCCTTCTAGGCCCGACTTTATGATGGCCCCGGGCCGTACCTAATTTATGTGGATTTTCCCTTTCTCCTTATTTTCGTTTCCTTTTATTTCATCTAGCTAATTGTGACACGTTAGATTCTTGCTAAGCGTCACTTGTTTGATATATTTGCCCCATTTGTCGAAGGTCGATGCTACGAATCATACGTCCAAATTTTATTGAGTATGAGTCGCTTAGTATGCTTGAGTCATTCTGGTGAGATAGGGTCCTTAGTCTGATTTTTTCGGCTGACTCGAAAATTTAGCTGAGTGTCAGGTGCTCAGGCGATTTGTTCTATTATTTTCCCAGCCCGGCATTTTTCCGGATTTAGGTTTGTAACTTGGTCAGGTCAATACCTTGACTTAGGAGCGACGATCGTCGAGCGTATGCCCTGACCGGGTGATTTTGCTCGGTCGGGTGAATACCCTGACTCGGCGGTAGGTATTGCAAAAAGATAATGATCCATGCTTATCTCGAGCAAGAGCCTGGACACCGTCCGACTTACCCTGATCGAGCGTGGACCGCCACGCCCGACCGGGCCCGACCGATCGTGGAATGCCACGCCCGGTCGGCGCCGAGTCCGGTGGGTGCGTGAGCGCAAACTCACTTATAACTTGCCTTAGCAAGAGTCTGGACACCGTCCGACTTACCCTGATCGAGCGTGGACCGCCACGCCCGACCGGGCCCGACCGAACGTGGAACGCCACGCCCGGTCGGCGCCGAGTCCGGTGGGTGCGTGAGCGCAAACTCACTTATAACTTGCCTTAGCAAGAGTCTGGACACCGTCCGACTTACCCTGATCGAGCGTGGACCGCCACGCCCGACCGGGCCCGACCGAACGTGGAACGCCACGCCCGGTCGGCGCCGAGTCCGGTGGGTGCGTGAGCGCAAACTCACTTATAACTTGCCTTAGCAAGAGTCTGGACACCGTCCGACTTACCCTGATCGAGCGTGGACCGCCACGCCCGACCGGGCCCGACCGAACGTGGAACGCCACGCCCGGTCGGCGCCGAGTCCGGTGGGTGCGTGAGCGCAAACTCACTTATAACTTGCCTTAGCAAGAGTCTGGACACCGTCCGACTTACCCTGATCGAGCGTGGACCGCCACGCCCGACCGGGCCCGACCGAACGTGGAACGCCACGCCCGGTCGGCGCCGAGTCCGGTGGGTGCGTGAGCGCAAACTCACTTATAACTTGCCTTAGCTGTCTTTTGAGGAGTCGGAGTTTTTTGTCATCATTTTCCCTGAGTACATTTACAAGAATCATTTCTCTCCGCTCTCCTCTCGGTACAATTTTAAATGCACTGCACTCCAAGGTCTTCCAAGCCGCTTTCCTTGAGCGTCTTGCAGATAATAGGCTCCCGACCCCAACGCTTCGACCACCAGGAATGGACCACTCCATGGAGGTTCCAGCTTGCCTACCTCTCCGACGGGCTTGACTCTTTTCCACACCTTGTCCCCTACTTGGAAATGTCGGGGTATGACCTGTTGGTTGTATCGGTTCCGCATCCTTTGTTGGTAAGCGGCCATACGAACTGCGGCCTTAGCTCGAACTTCCTCGATCAGATCTAGCTCAGCTCGTCTTATCTCCGCATTGTCTTCTCCGTACAGTTGTCTTCTATCTGACTCACAGCCGACCTCCATGGGGACTACTGCTTCACTCCCATAGACCAACTGGAAAGGAGTGCATCCCGACCCCTCCTTGGGTGTGGTCCGAAGGGCCCACAGGACTCCAGGCAGCTCGTCCACCCAGGATCCCCCGACCTGATCCAGCTTAGCTCTTAGCCCCTTCAAGATCTCTCTGTTGGCCACCTCAGCCTGACCGTTACTCTGGGGGTATGCCACGGAAGTAAAGGCCTGCTTGATCCCAAATTCCTTGCACCAATTTCTGATAATCCGACCCTGAAACTGCCGACCGTTGTCTGACACCAACTTGTGAGGTATGCCATATCGGCAAAGAATATTCTGCCAAAGGAATTTCTTCACCGCTTGCTCGGTGATCCGAGCCAGTGCTTCTGCTTCGACCCATTTGGAGAAGTAGTCTACTGCCACCAACAGGAATTTCTTCTGGCCTGCTGCCCTGGGGAAGGGTCCCACTATATCCATGCCCCACTGATCAAAGGGACACGACACAACGGACGCTCGCAACATCTCGACCGGTCGGTGAGATAGATTCTGATATTTCTGACAAGAAAGACAGGAAAGAGCCATCTTCTCTGCATCCTTCTGAAGGGTCGGCCAGAAGTAACCAGCTAGCAGGACCTTCCGAGCCATGGACCGACCTCCCGAATGGTTTCCGCAGCACCCCAAATGCATTCTCTGAGTACATAGTCCGCATCTTCCTTTCCGAGGCATCTGGCTAGAGGTCGGGAAAAACCCCTCTTGTATAGTGCGTCCCCTATCAGAGTGAACCGGGCTGCTCTGATTTTCAGTATCCGAGCTTGTTCAGGGCTATCTGGAAGAGTTCCTTCTTTCAGGTAGGCGATGAAAGGAGCTCTCCAGTCCCCCTCTATCTCCATTTCTGTTTCCCTCTCGACCTGAGCCACTAGCATGACCTGAGGTGAAGGCTTGGGGAAGACCCACGGCCGGACTGAGCTGGCTAACCTAGCTAACTCATCCGCCTTGGCATTGTCTCCTCGGGGGATCTGTATAATCTGAACTTCTTGAAATTCTGCTTGTAACTGTTGATATGCTTCCACATAAGCCTGCAGCTTCTCGTCGTTGACTTCGAACCGTCCAGCCACCTGTTGGGTTACCAACTGAGAATCGGAATGCAGGATGACCCGAGTGGCCCCGACCTGTCTGGCTGCCTGGAGGCCTGCCAAGAGGGCTTCGTACTCCGCCTGATTGTTGGTAGCCGGGTACTCTAGCCGCACGGCGAGGTGAATGGGGTCTCCCTTAGGAGACATCAATAAAATTCCCAAGCCGCTCCCGGCCCGGGTGGCTGACCCGTCCACATATATTTTCCAGACTCCCTCTTCTTCCTTGGTATGCAGCTCACTCAGGAAGTCTGCCAGGGCCTGAGCTTTGATCGCCGTTCGAGGCTGGTATTGGATGTCATATTCACTCAGCTCGGTTGTCCATTTGACCATCCGACCCGAGACTTCGGGGTTGATCAGGACCTTTCCGAGTGTACTATTGGTCAGCACTCGGATGGGATGAGCCAAAAAGTAGGGTCGCAGCCGTCTAGCCATCAATACAAGGATATAAGCTAATTTCTCGAGAGTAGTATACCTACACTCGGCTTCTTTAAATAGGTGTCCAAAGAAATAGACCGGTTGCTGCTCGGTCTCTTTCTGGATTACAAGCACAGCACTCGCAGCTCCCTCTGTAGCGGATAAGTAGACATACAATGGTTCTCCTTCTTCGGGCTTGGCGAGCACTGGCAGACTGACCAAGTAGGCCTTCAACTCTTCGAAAGCTCGGTCGCACTCGGCATCCCACTGGAACTTGGAAGCCTTGCGCAGGATCTTGAAAAATGGCAGACTTCTATCGGCCGACCGGGAGATGAATCGGGATAAAGCCGTGATCCTTCCGGTCAGGCGCTGAACTTCTCTTAAGTTCCTGGGCGGTGGCATGTCCAGCAGAGCTTTCACTTTACCCGGATTGGCTTCTATTCCCCGCTCAGTCAGGATGTAGCCCAGAAATTTCCCACTCTTGGCTCCGAACAGACATTTGGCTGGGTTGAGTTTAAGGCCATACCTTCGCAAGGTGCCGCAGGTTTCCCGCACATCCGTTATGAGGTCGGCAGCTCGGGCGGACTTGATGAGGATGTCATCGACGTACACCTCCACGTTTCTCCCGAGTTGTTCTTTGAAGACTTTATTCATCAGCCTTTGATAAGTTGCTCCTGCGTTCTTGAGTCCGAAGGGCATGACTGTGTAGCAGTAGGTACCTTCAGCTGTGACAAAACTGACCTTCTCTTGGTCGCCCGGGCATAAGGGGACTTGGTGATATCCCTGATAGGCATCGAGCATGCAGATAAGTTCACTCCCGGCGGTAGAGTCTACCATCTGATCTATTCGGGGGAGCGGGTAACAGTCCTTGGGGCAAGCTTTATTAAGGTCTCTAAAGTCGATGCAGACCCTCCATTTGTCACCCGGCTTGGAGACCAGCACCACATTGGCCAGCCAGGCCGGGAATTGGACTTCTCGGACGTGCCCGGCTTCCAATAGTCTATCCACCTCCGCCTGAATGATCTTGTTCTGTTCGGGGCTGAAGTCTCTTTTCTTCTGTTTGACAGGTCGGGCCTCAGGGTACACGTGCAGCTTGTGCTCCATCACCTCTGGTCTGACCCCTCTCAGATCTTGCTGGGACCAAGCAAACACATCTTGATTCTGAGTCAGACATTCGATCAGCTGTTGTCTGAGGTCGGGCGACAGTCCAGGAGCTATCTTGACTTTAGTTTCTTCTTGGTCGGGCAAGAGCTGGACCTCTTCCTTTTCCTCTATCAGATCAGCCCAGGGAGAGGGCCGAGAAGACTGCACCATGTTGCAATTAGCCGGTGCGGATCGGAAGGTTTTACTAACCTCCACTCGGACGTCATTCACGTAACATCGGCGGGCGACCTTCTGGTCTCCTTTGACTTCGCCGACCTGATCTCCCACCGGAAACTTGACTTTCAAGTAGAAAGTGGACACCACAGCTCGGAACTCGTTCAGCACGGGTCTACCCAGGATGGCATTGTAGGCCGAGGGGGCGTCTACTATCAGGAAAGTGGACCATCGAGTCCTCCTTAAGGGTTCATCCCCGAGTGAAATGGCCAATTTGATCTGACCCAGGGGCTGGACTTCATTCCCCGTGAATCCGAATAGAGGTGTGGCCACGGGCTGGAGTTCAGTCGCTTCAATCTGCAATTGCTCAAAAGCTTTTAGGTACAAAATGTTTACCGAGCTCCCCGTATCCACAATGGTTCTATGAATTTGGTAATTGGCTATGATTGCTGTGATGACCAGGGCATCCTCATGAGGTACTTCTATTCCTTGTAGGTCTGAAGGGCCGAAACTGATCTGCGGCCCCTGAGCTTGGGCAGAACTGCAGCCCACCTGGTAGATATCGAGTCGTCTAACCTGTGATTTCCGAGCTCTATTGGAATCTCCGTAGGTAGGGCCTCCAGAAATCACGTTGATGGATCCATGCACAGCATTTTGTTGATTGGCTTGTTCTTCGCTAGCATTCCTGCTCTCAGTGGAGTCAGGGGTCTGGAACAGCTGTCTGGCCGCAGAAGCGGTTGGTCGAGTTGGGGGCTCGGGCTGGATTGGTGACGGTCTCCCCCGACCTCGACCACCTCCTTGGGAGGCCCCCCTCGGGCTTCCCCGACCGGTACGCCCCGACCTCTTCCGGCCTGCCAGCAATCCTGAAGATCGTGCGTATGGCTGTTATGGAAGGAACAATAGGGCTGCCACCTGGACGGGAAGCAGCCCTGGGCCACTTGCTGAACTATTCCTCTTTCGCCTCCTGGTCGGTGACCCATAGTTCTGGGACTTCTGAGGGGTCCCCCCGGGGGCGCACTTCTTTGATGTTGCTGAGGGTTGTCGGACGCAGGCTTGACCTCTGGCCTCCTGGCGGCTTGCGCTTCTTCAACGTCCACATATTTGCCAGCCTTCCCCAGAAGGCTTTCAAAGTCCTTCGGGGGTTTGCGGATCAGAGATCTGAAGAACTCTCCCTCTTGCAAACCCTGCGCGAAGGCACTGACTAACACCTCGGACGTGGCGGTGGGAACGTCCAGTGCTACTTGATTAAACCTCTTGATGTAGGCTTTTAAGGACTCCTTGGAGCCCTGCTTCATGGTAAACAGGTTTAAGCTAGTCTTGTGATGTCTCCTACTACTAGCAAAATGTTGCAGGAACAGTTTCTTGAAGCTAGAGAAATCCTTGATCGACCCTTCTGGGAGTCTGTCAAACCATCGCTGAGCCGGCCCGGCAAGAGTGGTCAGGAAGGCCCGGCACTTGACACCATCGGGGTACTGATGCAGCATCGAGGCATTCTCGAATTTCTTCAGATGTTCTTCCGGATCAGTAGCTCCTCCGTACTCGGTAACGGACGGGGGTCTGAAATGCTTGGGTAGTGGCTCATTCAAGACTCGGCTGGAGAAGGGGAATCCCGTGCGCTCAGTCGGGGTTGACATAAGGGGGCCTTCCCCTTGTCAGCTTTGGTGTGGCTGGATGTGGCTTCATGGGGGTCTGATTGCCCTGCTCCCTCAGCTGGGCCAAACAGCGCCCGGTGGAAGTGAGGGCTCTCATCCTGTCGAGCCCCTCCTTCGGTGCCCATCCTGGTAGTCGGCTCGGCCGGGCCCGGCTGAGCGGGTCGAGCGGCCGCTAGCTGGGCCTCTGCCAGTTTCCTGGCTCTAGCTTCTATTAGCAGATCCAAGTCTTCCTGCGAAAGAGTAACAGTCACCCGATTGGATTCACTCATCTTCGGCTCTCGATCAGGCGAGGTTCCCACAGACGGCGCCAAATTTGATCCTGTCGACGAGCGAAGAGCGGTTCTCCCTCGAATGACTCGATCTAACCAAGCCGACCCGGTCTGCTATAGCTTAGAAGGTCGGACCGAAACAGGGCTCTCAATATGGTGGAGTGGTTGCAAAATGGCAGCGATCCCTTCTCTCAAGTTCAAATGGGCCGGGTTTATATAGGAGGAAGAAATGGTCTCCCCATGCGTGAGCTGTCCTGTCTCATTAAGAGAGAATCAATTGACAGATCACGATAGTGACAGCCGCATTTAATGCTGTGAAACTGCTGTAGCCGCCTGACACATTGCCTAATATATCTCCTCTGTCTCTCTATAATTATTGGCGACTTTGTCAGGCAATGGCATTGCCAGGCAATGATTATGTCAGGGGGGGATTATCTTCTGAATATCTGATAAGACAGGTTCGTGCGATGGGAGAGGCTCGCCGTTGTCTGGTTGTCTCCATACGCTCGTGAGTATCTGACCTAGGATGACCGGCTTCGAGGATCTTGCCCTCAGATGACTGACCCCGGGAGTTCAGACCTTGACCTCGGGCGACCGACCTCAGGGGTCTCGACCTCGGGTAACCGACTCCGAGGGTCTCGTCCTCGAGGCGACCGACCTCAGGGGTCCTGACCTCGACCTCGGGCGACCGACCTCAGGGATCCCAACCTCGGGTGACCGACCTTAGGGGTCCCGACCTCGGGTGACCGACCTTGAGACGACCTTTGCCCGGGCCTATTTACTATCGGTTCAGATCGGCAATCAACCCCGACCGAGCTTTCGATCCTTCTAAAAATCATACGTCCGGATCAATTTAAATACCAACTCCATAGAATTAATCTTGAAGTTGATCTTAAAAGATCAACTCCAAAGTCGAGTTGATCTTTAAAATATCAACTCCAAAGTAGAACTAGTATTTAAAGATCAATTCCACTATATATCAACACTACCTTGTTGTACCAAGGTTCCAAAGTGGAGTTGGTCTTTAAAGATCAATTCTACGTTCGAGTTGGTCTTTAAAGATCTGCTATAACGTTGGTGCTAACTTTTAAAAATCAATTCCAATATTGTTATTAGTTTTTAAAAACCAATACTATCTTGATCCAGGTTTTTAAAAATTAGCATCATCTTGGTATTGGTTTATAGAAATCAACATCAATTTGCATACAAGAGAGAGAAAACATTCATTGCATGTAGATTAGAGAGCGATTGAAAAACTTAGATTTTAGTTGCGTCAGATGTCTACGTCGAACGTCGCTTTTGAGAGCTTGTATAAAAGTATGCATGCTATCATATCTCTCTCTCTTTCTCTCTCTCTCTCTCTATATATATATATATATATATATATATATGCTACGGACGGTACATTGTGCGACAGTCCATGCCTAAGTATAAAAGTACGCATGCTATCATTTCTCTCTCTATATATATATATATGTTACGGACGGTACATTGTGCGATCGTCCATGCCTAAATGATTGAAGTGCTTGGAATTATTTTTTTAATTTATTTTTTGTTTTTTAAATAAAAAATTTCTTAAATCTTTAACTTTAAATATTAGACACCCTACCCTAAATATATATACTATACTCCATGAACAACATAAACTTTTTTAGTTTAATTTTTTTTGCTCGAACACTATAACTGAACTCCTAAAGGCAAAATCTAATTGGATTGACTCTAGAACTGAAGAAATAAACAAAAAAATACTGGAATGAATCTAGGTAGCCGGATTCATTCAAGACGCTTTGACTATTGTCGTGGATGAAGTCCTTCGTCCGCATCGTAACAAATTTATACATATCCGCACATCTTAAGTTGCACATTCCGTGGTTACCTTAATTTTTTTTTGTTTTGATTTTTTGTTTTGATTAATACTATAACTCAACTTCTAAATCCTAAATACAAAATCCTAAATAAAACTGCAAGCAAAAAATAATATTTTTTTTAAAAAAAGAAAAAATGATTATATATATATCATCGACATTACATTGCACATCTTGTACCTGCCTAAATTTTTTTTTGGACTTAATAATTTAATTTAACTTCTAAATTTTAAAGATAAAATCATAAATTATATATTCGTAAATTAAAAAAACCAACAAAAATGAACGGCGCTAACGAGATAGCGAACATATATATATATATATAGAGGAGGTTAGTTAGATGCCGCCATGTGGGCCAACAAATATTATGAATATGCCTGTGTGGATTCGTCCGTATAGGCAAATGACATCGCGGTCGAAATTTGATGTTGGTCTCAGTTGGGATTTTGATTAAGCGCTAATCGTAAAAGGCAAATACCTTTGATATGATTGGCGCAGTTGGGGCTCCCTGGTCAAGAGTGTCTTCCCGATCGAGGATGCCTGGGTAGTTTCTATAGATAGGATAGTTACGGCGTATTTTGCAGGAATTTTTCCTCCAAATAGGGCGCGAACCCTGGGACGCTCGGCTTTTAGACTGACCACTGCGAGCGCTTCCCGATTTACCCTGGTAACCAGTGGGAAACTTCCGTGGGGCCGGGCCGGTCACCCCAGGTTCAATTTGTCTGCTGCCTGGTTCATCATTTTTTTTTTTGTATAAGGATTATCTATTAGGGGAAGCATTAAATATTTTTGGGGGTGCCATTATTATATCAAATGATGAAAAAAGAAAAATTGTTTCATGTTTTAATGAGTGCCGATCATTATGAGAATATCAATATAACAACTATATTAAATATTATTAAGATCCCAAGAAGGAGAACAGTCAAGGAATAAAATAAAAGGTAATTAAGACTCTTTGGAAAGGTAAGAATTTTCTATTTTTTTTACAAATATACTATTTTTCTCTTTCCGAAAGAGGCGTTTGTTGACTTGATGTCGAAGTGAGATCACTGGAAACTCTTCCGGCACTCTTCTAACTTTTCTTAAAATTTCTTTCATTGGAAACTCTTCCGGCACTCTTCTAACTTTTCTTAAAATTTCTTTCTCAGGTCATTTTCGTCAGCTCATTAGTCTCACACACGCGCACGCACACGCACACGCACACGCACCAAAGTGCTGACAAAGGCTAAACCCCTAGTTAATATTGTTAACAAGATTAAAGAACTTGATATTTATAATTAATTCTTAATTTATTTTTATAACTTCGTATCAACATTAATGCAAGGGAAAAATCAGCACACACACACCCCAAAGTGCTGACAAAGGCTAAACCCCAACAGCGACCTCCTACTCTAAAATTACTTAGTTAATATTGTTAACAAGATTAAAGAACTTGATATTTATAATTAATTCTTAATTTATTTTTATAACTTCATATCAACATTAATGCAAGAGAAAAATCAGCCAAACAAAAATCAACATTTATAATTTAACAATTATCTCATTTTTTTATAGTACCATTGAATTTATATCATTTATGTGCCATATCACTTTCACCAAGTAAAGAAAGGATAAGTGTTTAAAAATAATCTAAATTTTTTTTAATTATTTAAAAGTTCTAGGTAAAACTTTGAAAAGATGATTCTTTTTAGAGTGAAATGAAAATTTGCATTTTCCACTTAATTAGGCCATGGGAGAGAATTTTGGGAAAGAGATATGAATATTTAGGGCCCTCTTTTATTTTTTTTATTTTTGATGAAAACAAAAGTTTGCTCATACTTTAGTGCAGTGCAGTGATTCCATGATTTTTTTTTTTAATTTTTATATATATAATGATTTGGAGAAAAGGACAAATAATTCTCAAGAATCTCAATCCGATCTCAAATAATATAGATAAACAAATTAATAAATAAATTTGGGTTCACCAACTTTTCTTATTTTCAAAAGAAAGAGCAGGTCAATGGAGTCCTATCTAATAATATCTGCCATGAATTTAAATTAAAAAATATTTATAGTAACCATTGATATTTTTAACAGAAATATTACTAAGTTTTAAAATTTTCGAAGAAACATTTAATAAATTATTATTTTGAGATTTGTTATTATATATATATATATATATATATATATATATATATATATATATATACACGAATTTGATCAACTGCGGACCAATCCCTATGGACCCCGTGCGTGACATCGACTGATCGGTCACTGTAGTCGATCAGCAGTTGCCTGATCAGTAACGTGCGCCGACGGGTTAACCGCTACTCCTAGGTTCATCGTGCCGACGGGTTCATTGCTACCTTCTAGGATTCAACGCACCCCTTAGGGTTATAGTTTTATTTGGGAGCGGCGGCCGAATGCCGCCGATGGTGTCGATCGACACGGGAGCACAGCGTCGTGCGTGATCGATCAGAGAAGTCCCTGATCAATCACATAGTATGATTCGCACGTGGTCCATACCCTACGATTCGCAGGAGATCAAAATTATATATATATATATATATATATATATATATATATATATATATATATATATATATATATATATATATATTATGCTACGGCCTTGTGCTGCGGACTCGTCAATAACATTGAATCCAAACGCTTGGATTTATTTCAGTAATTTTTTAAATTTATTATTTTACTCTAAATTAAATCAATTATATTTTATTTTTATAATTTAATGATTAAATTATAATATTCAAATAAAAAAATTTTAAATTAAAAAAAATTAAATACTCATGAGAAAAATATTTAGGATGTTTAATAATATTTTTTTATTTTTTTAATTCTTAGATCTAGTTAATTAGATTTTATCTTTAAAATTTAAAATTAAATTATAATATTTAAATTAAAAAGAATTTCAAACTGTGGCACGGAACACACTGCATCCAACTGTTGGCCAGCCTCATGGAACTTGTTCCAAAAACATGAATAATAATCCTGTCGTGAAGCGAGGTGGAAATTTTAAAGGTCAGATAGTTGTTCGAGTACCACAAGCTACTGTTGACCTGGAGCCGACCTAGCTCCGACCTGGTGCCGACCTATGATGAGATGATCGTTAGCAAACCCGTCGGAGATTTTCCCCGGTCAGACCCTTCGACGATCAATTCAGTATCCGCAAGAAATATAATGGAGCAAAGAAAAGGCAGGAGAGTAATGTAGAGTGCGATTGCGCATACCTACGAAATGAGGCGGGGAAGGGCTTATATAGCCGGGGGAACTGATAACCCCTGTCCGTGTTGACGAGACAGGGATATGGCGTCTGTCAGCTCGTAGGAGAGCACCTAGAGGTACCGCGGCGTGGTGCGGGGTGCTCAGATGGTACAACCGTACCGAGTTAACAGGATAACCGCGAGGTGTGTTATAAATGGGTAAGACGTGTAGTACTTCAACGTCATGGTCGTACACCGGATGCATTGATGTAGGGCGGCGTAGGGGAGCTGGTCCGGAGACCGAGTACTGACCGGCGGGTCCGAGTGTTCTGGACCGAGTCGGGTCACGTCCAGGGAGCGTGGGCCGCTACGCGTCCGACTGGGAGCTGAAAAACCTGAGGTACACCCTGAGTCGGGGGTTGGTTGAGCTATGTCTGTGTTGCCATGTGTCGGGTCTATTAGTTATCAGGTCGCTGGACTGCCGAGGATTGAGTTACCTAGACCTGGGTCGGGAGAACGGATTTGGGGGATCAAGTTAGGGGGTGCTCGGGCTCGACTCGCCCGAGCCCGCTCGGGGTCAGTCGGTTAATGCTTTGGGAGAGTTCTTGGTTCAGGAACTCCCTGGATGAGACCTTCGTCGGCCCTCGGTTAGGTTTTCATGGCGTCAGACGGGCTGGCAGATTGAACTGGCCGAGCTACTCGTAAATAAAGCTGGAGCTATCTTTATAATTTAATGATTGAATTATAATATTCAAGTAAAAAAAATTTAAAATTAAAAAAAGATACTCATGAGAGAAATATTTAGGATGTTTAATAATATTTTTTTATTTTTTTAATTCCGAGATTAGTTAATTAGATTTTATCTTTAAAATACAGGATTGAATTATAATATTTAAGTTAAAAAGAATTTCAAACAGTGGCACGGAGCACACTGCATCCAACTGTTGGCCAGCCTCATGGAACTTGTTCTAAAAACATGAATATGAACAAGATAATGAAAAGGAAGAATAAAGAAAAGATATCGTAATCAGAAATCAGTAGAGCATCAGGATCAGAAAGATACAAAGCGCCCCAGCTAGGTATTAGCTGTATATGGCACAAGGGAATTTTCAGATGAAATTCAAAGCTGTTTTGTTGGGAAATCTGCTCCATTTTGTGATGTTTTTGGAAGGGAGATCAAACTACTCTCATTCCGACTGTTGTCAACTCTTCTTACAACAATGCTGTAGAAATAAATATAAGCAAATGCCGCTTAATAAGTTCTTAAAGAACCAAAAACTCTCTTTTGAGTACAAATCTCAGCTAGTCAGCTCCATAATAATCATTACAAGTATTCTCAAGTTAGCAAATGCATACATGACGAGAGTGCAAGTAAAATTAGATTGAATGGCCTAGTCACTCAATGAATCTCCTCATCAAGGATATCCAATTAAAGACAGACAATGGCAAACATCTAAGTAAAGTTCCCAAACAATCCTACTTGTCTTAGCTCATTGCACTACTATAAACACGTTGAAGTCATCAATCTTGTGTGATAAAGAAAACAAAGATGCGAACAGCTACTAGCAATAAACAGCATATGAACAATGAAGTCCATGCACTAAATTAGCATTTTGACTTATTCAGCAGACAGCTGCATCTCACATAAGAGAACAAGGACATCAAACCCGTTAATAGATATATTGCTCATTGCACTACTATACACACGTTGAAATCATCAATCTTGTGTGATAAAGAAACAAAGATGCAAACAGCTATTTGCAATAAACAGCATATGAACAATGAAGTCCATGCAGTAGTCTATTCAGCAGCCAGCTGCATCCCAAAAGAGAACAAGTACATGGACATCAAAGCCATTAATAAAGATATATTTTGACATATTAAAAGCCGCATGCTTCCTGTAATCAATGTGACTGATACATACCTGGAGAATCAATGGGCAGTGAGTTATGCTGGATATTGACCAAGCCATTCTGATAGGATAGCCAAACAAGCCACTGCTTTTCACAGGTAAATTTGCATGGTGAAGTAGCAAGACAGATATAGAGATGACAAATTGCAAGGTCACCTCATCCAGAAGTCAAGTCACCAGTTATACAATCCATCAGTATCATTTCTATAAAATGGATGAAGGAACACTTTAACTGAATCAACTTCGAGTATTATTTCCATTTATTGTTACAACAATCAATAGTGACAATCTAACATTCCATACAAAAGAAAAAACAAACAAACAAATATCCTATCTTTAAAGGCCTGCACTACCATAAGCTGTTGGTCTGATCCGACATCAGGACGTCAATGTTCAGCATTAAATTGTTTTAGGCTTCATGCCATCTTGTTTGATGACTCAGTTTTCATTGTGGTGTATTTCCGAGGTGAGTTCGCTCCTCTCTCATAACCATAACATCAGGCATAGTATCCAATCGACCAATCAATCGACATTGTTTCAATCACCGTAAGAACTCAAAATGCAATCTTTAATTGCACAATCTGATTGTGCAAGCCACAGCTTGGGCCCAATACTTCAGCCGTGCTTTAACTTCATCCGGATCATCTCCTGGTAACAACACAAGTGAAAGATGAATCAGAAAATGCACAATTGTGACCCAAATTGTTAGATGACAGCTTTTCTGCAGGAGCTACTGATCGCAAATCGCACCCAAAAAAAAAAAAGGTCGATTTTCTACGGATGAAAAACAAATCCCTATACGACGCTAAAACAAGTTCTTTTAAACAAATTTCATTTTACCTGGGCAAGAGATCTTCCAGTTGGCGATGGGAGGCGACGACGGCGTCCGGCACAGATCGACTGATTCACCCGAAGAAGAGCGATCAAGCGACCCTTTCTGTTTCTCGTCCAAGAATCTCTGGCTCATCGAATAGCATAGCTCCAGCGCTGGAAGCGTGCTGCAGAGATCTGGAATCACCTCGTAGCTGAACCCGAACCCTAGGTCGAGGCAACCTTTGAGATCTTCCAGATCCTCACCCGTCAGGCTTTTCGTCCTCCCGACACCTTTCTTTCCCTCCTCTCCATCGTCCTCCGCGTCGACGTACCCCTCGAGCATCACCTCGCCGCTCTTCCGCGGCCACGACTCTTCTACCCATCTTCCTCTCCACAGGATCACCTCCTCTTCCTCCTCCTCCTCCTCCTCCTCCTCCTCCTCCTCCACCGCCATCATCTTCGGCTGGTCCTCTTCTCGCCTCTCCTGGGAGAAGTCCGCTTCAAAGCAGCTGCTTCCCATCTCACTAATCTCCATCTCGTCCCTCTCCTGTGCTGTCACGACAATGACGGCAAAAACCCAGAATGGATACCTCTGTTTCTATGCGCCCTTTAAATGGAAAGGTTTCCGTGTGTCTATCCAACATCGTTAGCTAAATTTAAGTTTGCCCCCTAACGTTTAACTATTTTATCGTACGCTTAAAGGTTTCCGTGTGTCTATCCTCGGTCTTTTAAATAAAATAAATTTTGAGGGGCAAAATGATAAGTTGTCTGATATTGTTCCTATGATAAGATGACAGATGGCATTAGCTGTCATGTAGACCACAAAAATTAAGATGATTGATTACGTATCATACTGGTTTCCCTTAAATTACCCTTTTACCCTCTCATTCCATTGGCCAGCAGTGCGGGTGCCGCAACCGTAGATGAATGATTGAACGGGCTAACGACGTACCAAACTTTGGCACCCGGGTCGCGTGTCGGGGCCGCAACTCGTTTGCGCCAGAAGGATCCAGACGCGTGGCGTGTGGGTCACGTCGTCATCTCGCGCCCGCGTGGAGCCGTGGGTTGGCGTCGATGATCCTGGACCGCGAGCCCGCGGTGGGATTGGCGGCTTAGCTGACGTGGCAAGCAGGAGGATAACGAGTTCAATATTTTCGGCATTTTCCACGTGTGATGTGGCGCTTGCACGCGTGGCGTGACGGCCTCAATGAGTTGACTTATAATAGAAGAGTCAATTGGCGTGGAATCAATTGGTTTCCTGAGTCAATGATAATTTGCAAAAAAAAATTATTATTTTGCAGGTGTGAACCCATAAGTTAATTTCTTGGAGTTCAAGTCATACATAGCACACATATATGCTAAAAATTACTGATAAAATTTGTGAATGATTCCATGGAATAAATCCGATTCTAGATTGATAGTTACATGTCAACTTATACGAGCCTTAAAATATATTAATCAAAAACATATTTATGTTAAAAAAAAATGACACTTGTACATTTAGTTTTTTGCTTATTGTTAATTAAGAGGCATGTGATGATTTTAATTATGAGATAGGAAGGCACTCTTTTTTGATAATTAATGCATGATTCACGTGAATTAAATTATTATTATTTGGTTATCACAGTCGTATGGCACGAAATCTAGTAAATATTTTTTGTAGGAACATTTCTTATCTTTGACATAATTTCACAAGGATTTTAATGCTATGTTGTTTCTTTTCCTGAGCAAATTGATCAAAACCAAAATTCATTTCAAGTGATTAAAAAATATATAGAAGATGTTGTGCTTCTAACACTCTTTACCAATTAAGGACACGGTCGAGATACACAAGATGCATGCAAACAAAAGTAAAAGGCAGGTATATAAAATTAGAAAAAAGCATTTGAAACTTCGAAAAAGGGGAAAACTTCCTTTCAGGATACAAAACAAAGCAAAAGGAAGATTAGATCACTGGCCGCCAAACTGATCTACTGTTGATCTTGGCCGTGGTCATTTTGGTCATGGTCATGTGGTTCTCTGTTTCTGTCGACGCCGTAGTCAGCCCAAGGTAATAGCGACTCGAGGAAGACGATTGCAGCATTGCGGCCAACGACCTCACGAGGAGCAGCACGGGCACGCACAGGGATAGCCTCTCTTTCAGCATCTTGCATCTCATGCAAGTGTGGAGGGCCAACCATGAAGTCTCGTATTTCTTCAGGGGGGATTGTTGGAATCACATCAGAGAAGTCGGATACTATTAGATGTGAATACCTGCCATATGATGAGAAAGTCAAATGGACACATTCATGTCGAAATCTCGTCCATGTATTCATTCTCTGTGGTCAAAATACTGAGTATATTTTCAAGTTGCTTAGCTAAGAATGAAATTCATTTGTCACGCCATACTACAAAAAATTGAGCTTTCTAAATTCATATCTAGAAATTTGACTATCTCTGTTATGAAATTTGCAGCTATGGAAGACAAAAGTAAAAAAAGTACAAAATAACTTACTCGTTCTTTTCAGAGGAGAAAGCTTCCTTCCTTATACAATCCCAGTCCCTGGCCTCACTATTATTTTCTTTAAGTGATTCGATCACTAGAAAAGCTGCATCCTTCAATAGTTTTTGCAGTTCAGGGAACCTCCACAAAATATAACTCCTTTCAACATATATATTGATCAGGTGCTCAAGTGAGGGGCTTCCTGCTTTTGCTGAACCAAAAAAGGGATGTTTGAGTATTTGGGTCCATACTGCCTCTTTCATAGGTGCCTTGGCTACTAGTTTTTGAAGCACCAAAGGATGAAGCATCAAGGCCTGTTTCATAAGATCGGTAGATGTGGCTTTATCACCACTAGCTTCGTCCTCATGCTCAAGATGGAGACGAGCTACAGCAAGAGAATATGAGAAATTAGGGAACAACCACAATGAGTTGTCACATCTATACTCCTCAACAAACTGTTCCAACCATCGGTACTCTTGTGCTCTAATAGAGAAGTAATCAATACAAAATAGTGCTCCCTTCGGATCATCAGAATCTAGTGAAAGTAGAAGCTTGCAAACCTCTAAAGCTGACCGATGACATCCACGTCTGTCCATGTTCCTCATGTGGCTGAAAAGGGTTAAAAATAATGGTTTGTTGGTATCATGGTTATATTTCAAGTGGCAATTACCCTGCAGGGGAGTAAAGAGTGGATGCCAAGCACACTCTAGTGCATATAAGCACTTTTCAATTGTCTCAGCAGACATTTGATGCTCTCCAGAATACTTGAACAACTCAGCAAAGGTTAATAGAGCATCTATATGATAGGCGTTGTGTGCCAAGACAGCACCGATTGCATTTATGTCATTTGCAGCTTTTGCCATTTCAAATGCTTCTTGTGCAAATTTATAAGATGGGGAGTGCACATACCTGAATCACAAAAACATAGTAGGAAGGTGTAACATAAACAATTCACACAGTTCCACATAAAAAGTTCTAAAGGTATGTGTCGAGGAACAAATTGTAAAAAAAACATGGATCAATCGTATATGGACCAACCTGAGGGGAGGGAATTACATAGGGAAAATAACCCTAATAATTTCCCCATTATCAACATCATGATGAAAAATTATATATATATATATATATATATATATATATAGCTGCAAAAGGTCATACGTTGACCTAGACGCCCCACACAGCCGGCCCCATAACCATTTGTAGAGAGGTAAATCAGGAAACCAAGCAGACCACTATATTGGAGGGTATTTTCCTCAGCTTTGTCGAGAATCGACCCTTGCCCATTTATGCAAATCTACCATATGGTGATCAACTTGACTATATCCTGAGGACAAAATTATATATATATATATATATATATATATATATATATATATATATATATATAGCAGCAAAAGGCGATTCGCTCGTCCCCAATTCCCCGCCAAACCAGCTAACACAAAGGAGGTAAATCACAGAGCTACTGGCTTGGACAGTGACTAGTGCATAAAGGAGGGCAGACACCTGGCTTCGCCAAGATTTGACCTTTTGGCGGCAATGCCTAATGCGCTAATCATTAGTCCATATATGGGACATGGGAGAGGGGAGGGGAGAGAGAGAGAGAGTACATTGTACTGAATGAATTCACATAAATATGACAAAAAGTTTGTGTTTCTTAAGGACATAGGATGCCTACCTAAATAATGTATTCATTGACATGGGTAGAATCGGATATATGTACTGCAAGTGATCTAAAAAAAACCAAAAGAAGATAATACATGAAACAGTTTTGCGAATCTAATATTGGAATCTACAAATCATCATAATAATTTAACTAAAAAACTTAACAAGGACATGAAGATCCATGTGCTATGAAGGCACATTTCAGTAGTTAACTAAGAGGCGGATAACAAAAGAGTACCTAAAATATTGCACCCCATCCTTTGTCTCTAGGAGTTCCATAGTTAAGGAATTATCCCATCGAGGCCAATGTCCTAATGGAGTAGCAAGAGATGTCTTCCTGAAATTATAGCCGGCACGTCTTGCACCATGTACTTGTCTTGAACTGCCAACACTGCGTTGGTTCTCAAAAGAGTTGACCACTTTAGAACCAAATATTTTTCGCAGCTCATTCTCAGCTTTTAGAAATTTTGGATCGACCACTAAAATCGAAGGTACACAATTCTTCTTGCCACTATAGCAAACTTCATTGGCATTTTCACGCAAACTATTATTGCCAGATGCTTTTGTATTGATTGAAAGCTCTTCTAGAATGGAATCGATCGACTCTTCTGCTTTTGAGCTCTGTTTGCTCTTTTTCTTCTTTTTCTTTGATTTCCGATTAGAAGACAGAACAATCTCAGCAGGTTTCCTGGCTGTAGGTTCTTTTACAGTAGTATCAGGCGACTGGTCTTGAAGTTGATCATCCTCCTGAAAATAAATTTTCATCAACTTTGCTGAATTTGGGTAGATAAAATAATATCAATTAAAACTTCAGAAAAAAGATAAGTTACAGTGGCAATCAAACAAAAGGGAGAAGATATGAAACTAAAAACTGAAACACCAGCAACAGAGAGAATGTCCAGCTAAATGAAGTCAACTAAAGCAACTAGAGTCGTTCCAATCACTTTACAGCATGAAATGGCTTGAGTTCTTAGATTTTTTTTTTAATGCATACAAGTCACAGCATGCAGTATGGAGATTTTTTTTTTCTTTTCAATTTTCCCTCGGAATCGCACGCAAACAATCAAATTCAACTCAATGAATTAAGAAGAGAAACTAAAACAGCAGTCAATTCCTATCTTTAACCAAAAGGGAAAAAAATAATAAAAAAAAACAAAAGAAGATTGCCCTAGAATTAGAGGTTAGCGACTGCCAACCTCGCCGTCGAGGAGATCGAAGGGATTTGTGAGTCTGCCTGTCGCAGCCGTGGAATTGGATTGCTCATCCTCATCGTCAACGGTGCTGGATTCCGGGTTAGGATTGGGGAAGGCAAGCGTCTTCTCATCCTGCTCCTTCAGGACTCGCCTCAGCAAGCGACCCGACATGGCGGCGTCCCCCTCTTCGCCCCAAATCGGCGAATCCAATTGAGTCTGCGATCCAGTAAAACACCGGCTCCTCTCTGGGCTAATTAGGACCCGGAAAGGAGAAATGTTGAATATTTGGATTTCGGAGGAGGTTTAAGTAAATAATGAAAAGCTTGTGATCCAATTTTTCACTTAGGTCCTGATAATTTTTACTTTTTATAACGCCCAAAAATTAAGGTCACGTGGTTCGATCTTGCGTCATAACATTTATTTTATTTTAACAAATTATAAATAACCAGAAAAAAAAAGGAACCGCTGCGTTGCACCCTTAAACAGCTCCAGCGGAACTCTCCAGTAGAGCGATAGCTGATAGGGTTTGGGCTTTGGTTTCCGGAGGAGGAAGAAGAAGAGATAATCGAAATGGAGTTAGCTGTTCAAACGCTCTTCATCGGGCACAATCATCAGGTGACGAACGCTTTCGAAATAGCATCTCTTCTATCTTCTTGTTTGCTGCATCCATTTCTCCCTTGCACATTCTATATACTTCTGCTGGTATCCTTTGTTGGTTGTTAAAGCGGAAATCATCCAACTGCCAGATGAGAATGAAGGTATTGTACGCGTGCGAGTGATTTTTTTTGTCTGTTTAGGTGCTTGCTAACGATCTGTACTCATAGCAGTCGTGTCCTCGAAATATACTTGATTGGTGTTTAACAGCAGTTTGTGGCTGTTAATTTGTCTCTGTAGATGATTCTTCAAAATCAGAGAAAGGTTTTCTGTTCTAGATCACTGACTTCACCGAGAACCAGAGTGTGTGCTTCAGTTAATCTGAAACGTGTCGCTTCAGAAAATTTTAGAAGGTATATGCATTCTGTCAACTACTTTTGGCCTTTTTCATTTTCGATATTACTTTTGATCTTTTTTGTTTTTATTTTATTTGTGTCCCCGTTATCTGCTTGCTTGGTTTTAGGGTGCTGTCTGTCTCTTTTGTATGTTAGGATGAATGATTTTATTACATGATTTCAAATTATTTGTTTCGTTAGTTGCATCTACAACTATCTTAAACAATCGCTGGAAGCAAAGATAATAAGCTGATTGCAAGTAGATATATACTCAAATCCTTTACGCGAATTTCTTCAAAATTTTTCCTTTGTCAGTGAATTAACCATCATGCGAGATTCTTGGGCTTGACTCTTTAGGAATGAACTTAGTATGTCGAAGACAACGGTTCACTCCCCATTATTATCACCTCTCTTCTCTCTCTGCACATGTTACCCTACTTGATTTCTGATGACTAAAATGTTATATCCATCTTTCAGTCAGTTCATGTCATGGTCAAATCACAACAACAATGAAGGAGACCCACTTGAGACAGATTTATAATGAAATCCGAGTCAAAGGAAACTTGAATTTATTTTAATTTCAGTAACAAGTTTTGGTGGAAGAAAAGAAGAGTATAACATTTTGGTGGTAGTTCTCTAGTCCAAGAGTGTAAACTCTCTCTATCTATGAGTGTTGATATTTATAGGTTCACAATGGCACATGCAAACCCATGGACGCTAGTTGGTTCCCTAGTCATTGGCCTATGCTAGCTGAGGCAGCCTGTTATGCCCTCCATTTCTATTGACATGATAAGCCGATCCCTAGCCATTATTTTCAAACCAAAATTTAGACTTGGTTGAGTCAGCACCATGCTCATATAAGATAGACACACATAAGGATTAAGGATGGTATATTATGCTTATACCACTTCCAAGTTTTTTGAAGACCTTCCTATTCCAGCTGCAACTACTGAAAAAAAACTACAATTGTCTCTTGCTTTCATGTGTCATCCTTGCTTAATGCTTCTGCATTTTGCCATTTTCCCTAGTTTTATATTCCTTACTTTGTGTTATCAGTTAAACATTATTTGTGCAGGATTGGCTGCAGAATTCCCAATGCAATACTAGCAACATCCTCAGGTGTTAATCTATTGTACCTTACCCACTATCCAATTTGTTGTGACATCTATTATAAAATAGGAATGCAGATTTAGGTAATATGGGCGAATCATTGGCTACATTTGAGGATTTCACTGTTACAACTACAAACATTGGTGACCAAGAGATAAAGGTTAAGTTCATGTTCTTTTATTTCCTATGTGCCCCTTTTTTTGGTGAAATTGCTTTCTTTTATGGATTTATATTGTTTCCAAATTACTTGGGTTTCATATTTAACTTTTCATTTGCTTATCATGGTTGAGCTAATTGTTGGAGCATACAAACTCAGAATAAAATGATGTGACTTTGGAAGCAGATCAGAGTTGATGCATCTGGTGCTAGAACTCAGGCTATTTTTGATAATGTTTTCTCAAAGTTAGTAGCTGCTGCACAACCAATTCCTGGTTTTCGGAGAGTGAAAGGAGGTTAATATTTCATAACAAACTTTTTAATTGTTCATTTTATATAAATATTTGAGCGATTCTCCAATCTTGATTCACTTTTATCAATAAAAATCATTTTCTGCACTTGTTAGTTATGCACTGGTGCATGTTTCTCTTTTTTCCTCATCATTGTACCCTAGTCCATGAATTTTAATTTTTTTAAAATCGGTGATCATAATGTAGTTATTACAAAGATCTTTCTCTTTGGCCGTTTTGCCTCTATCGGCAAGCTTATTATGCATTTACCCACCTTGTTGATCATTGAATCTATAAGGATTGTTGGGTCATAATGACTGTGGCAGACTTACCTTGGATATTTTTATTTGTTTAGTGAGAATAACCTCCAACCTTCATGGACATCACATATTACTCTCTTCTTTCATTCACATATTACTCTCTATAGCATATTGCATTTAGATGCGTCTATCTCTGCTTGTCAATAATCCCCTTTTAAGTATTGCGACTAGAAGTTCATTTAACTATTGGATAATAATATATTCAATTCAAAATTGTTAGTCATATTTTTTCCTTTCTTACCTACTGAATCAAGAATGAAAATGTGAGACAGAATAAAAACTTCTTTTCCTTTTAATCATAGTACACATTTCCTTTTGTCTTATGCTTTATTTCAATTGCTTTTTGCCTAATGATCAAGTTTTCTTGAACAACATCACTGACTTGTATTCCTTTTGGCTCTCATTGTTCATTGCTCCTGGGGAAAATGCTTCAAACTATTAGGGAAGACTCCTGATGTAAGTTATAACTTTTTATCTTTTTCGTTGATGCAAGATTCTATTGGAGAATCTGAAATGAAAAAAATTAATAACTTCTCTTATGTATATAGGATGCCTTTTGCTTTTTTGTATGGTTTTCACGTCATTCCATGGTGGCTTTGGTTTTCACATTTGAATTAGATTGGTTTGCAATTTTTCAAACGTGAAAACCTATCTCACGCACGCACGCACGAGTTGTTGTCTGGATCAAACTCATTCATGAGTAAAAACAAAGTAAACATATTCATATAGTGTTACACGATCCTGCTTGTGCAAAAAATGCAATTATATGCCTGAAATTTAACTGTCGATTAAGAAAATTCCCAAGCATTTCCCCCTTCCCTATCAATGGCTTCTGATGCCAACTCATTTTATGTTCTTAGTAAGCTTCTAAATTAGCCACTCCTCGTAAATTCAATATTGCCAGTCTTCAGTGTTAAAGATGTCTAGAATTTAAGTTTTCTGGTCATAGAATAAATGAAATAAATAAAAACATAGATATCCCCCTGTGGTATTTCAAACTTGGAAGGAATAAAATCTGTATTTATCATACTCTGAAACAGTAGTCTCATACAACAAAGATTTGATTTTGGTCTACATTGGGATCAATCCCTTGACATGGGGAAGATAACAAGCATTTGATGTGTTAAATATGATCCGATAAGCCTACTTGAGATATTTAAACTAATGAATATTTCCTTACAGTAAACTTCTCTAATTCTTAAGATACTGCTACTTCTTTCATACCATTGTGTATTTTCTCATGATATATGTTTCAATTCAACTTCTAGTCTTTCATTGTAGATACCAAAAGATGTTCTCTTGCACATCATCGGCCCTTCAAAAGTTTACAATCAGTCTATCAAGAAATTGATCAACACAACTGTTGCTGAATTTGTTGAAAAGGTATACTCACAGCTTGATATTTTACTTATCACTATTTGGAGTAATTTTGGCAGCGTTCTGAAACCTGACGGGATGGGAGATAGATGACCATTTTTGAGAGCAGAGAGGGTTGGTTTTTGGTTCCTCGTCGAATCTCCTCATCTAGTCTAGTTTTGTAGAACAAAGTTCATGAAAAGTATTTTTGATCTACAGCTTGACGATTTTTTTTTCCTTCTTTTGCATTTATTGCAGAAAAGTTTGAAAGTCACAAAAGATCTGAGAGTTGAACAGAGCTTCGAGGAGCTTGAATCAAAATTCCAACCAGGAAACGACTTTGGATTTGATGCAACTTTACAGTTTCACGAAACAAAAACAGCCAAAATTTGACTTATTTTCACTCGAATCCTGTTCAAGTAATTGAATTATTTTTATAAAACACAATGCAATATGATTTTACATTTTCTCTATATTCTTGTCCAACAAAATCTTTATGCAGCTTGGGGCATGGCCGTCAACTGCCCGAGCTAGTGCCCGGGGCTTGGCCCAGACAGCAACAACGCCATCCAAGTAGCCATGGCCCTTGCCTTCTCATACACGCTCGGTCCACGCTAGGAACCTGTCCTCATCGAACACGTACACGTTCGGTGCTGCCCTCACTGCGTCTGCCCTCCAACTGATCGACGAAATGACGATGAGAAAAGCCACTGTAAGACAGTAAGAAGTAACATCAGGCAAGTCCTCGAACCACCATTAAACGAAACTGGGTGAAGAACAGGAGGGCTAGTCGTCTCAAGTTTTACGTTATGATTAATATATATATTTTTTTTGGGGTGAAGAATAGGAGCATAGAACAGGTCGAAGAAGAAGAGCTGCAGAACTAAAGATTGTAAAGGAATAAATGGTTGGCTTGCCGACCAAGAGAAGGCGTGAAAATGGGTGTGTGTTTGTGTCATTTCTTCAAATAGATGGGAGGCAACCGCTGCAGTTGTAAAATGTAATTTTAAGCGATAAAAGATGAATCGTTCTGTGCCTTCGTTAATCCGTCTCAGGATTAACACGAAGAGAAAATAAATTATAGGAGTTATTAGTCCAGATAATGTAATTAGTATATGGAGAGGACAGATATACTGACTTGTGGAAACTTAACAGGATACTTAATTTTAATGAATCAAGAATTTCATAGTGAGGGAGCGACAGATATAGGACTATCGCCTTATGCCAAACATATTTAGGACTTACAATTTTTATTTTTATTTTTATTTTTAAAAATGGCATAAATAAAATTGTAAAAGTGGGTATGAAATTGAGTTCGTCTGTGTGATGTAGGCTTATTTGTTGATGACGTTCCAAATCTGTTTATGAACCGGTTCTCGGCTCATGCTCTTCGGCTAGAACCCGGATCTCGTCCGCCGCTCTCTGTGGAAGTCTGTCATGGCGGAAGAGTCGACGATAGTCAGAGATGACGAGCAGGTTGTGAACCCGTGGCAGGTGACGGCGAAGGAGGGCGGTAAGATCGACTATGACAAGTTGATCGAGAAGTTCGGGTGCCAGAGGCTGGAAGAATCGCTTGTGCAGCGCGTCGAGCGGCTCACCGGTCGCCCTGCTCACGTCTTCCTCCGCCGCGGCGTCTTTTTCGCCCATAGGTTTTACTCTTTTGACGACCCTTTTTTAAAGCTTTTCGTTGGCTATCGCGGTCAAAGAAAGATTGATTTTTGCAGGGATTTTAATGAGATACTTGATGTATATGAGAGGGGCGGGAAGTTCTTCCTCTACACTGGGAGAGGTCCCTCTTCCGAGGCGTTGCATTTGGGACATTTGGTTCCCTTCATGTTCACCAAGTAGGTTTTGCAGGAAGATGTCTCATCTCCCTTCATTTATGATCTGATAGAGTATGCTCACTAGTTAGGTGTTCTGATGATTCCCTTTAAACGATATCAAACTTTGTTTCAGTGGGAATAATCCGTGTGAGAAAATTCATGGTTTTACTTCCTTTATCGCTTTTGCACCTGATGAATTAAAGTAAACTAAGACTGGTGTATGATATGCAAATTTATCAAAAATAAAAAAATAAAAATTGAAATAATGCTTTATAGGTTTAGGAGGTACTAAAGAAAACTCACTCCCTTTCACCAAAGAAAAAGAAAACTTATTTTATGCAATTTTAAACGTCAAATAACTGATATCACAAATGTTATAACCTTATGTACTATGCCAGGATTTTACTTTAAGAGCATATAACTTACATATATCTGTAAAAAAAATTTTGAGTTTGTGATTTTACATTGGGTTCATGTAGTTTAGCTATGTTAAATTTGGTCAGCTTCCAAATTCATGATCTTGGGGTTGTCTTAAATTACACTGCTATGCTAGATACTTGCAGGATGCTTTCAAAGTTCCTCTTGTAATACAGCTAACTGATGATGAGAAGTGTATGTGGAAGAATCTAACAGTGGAAGAGAGTAAAAGGCTTGCTCGTGAGAATGCAAAAGATATAATTGCATGTGGATTTGACATAACAAGAACCTTCATTTTCTCAGATTTCAGCTACGTTGGAGGGTAAAGTTTTTTCTTCTAACTTGCATCTTTGAACTGACATGGAGCAGTCTAAATATGAGCAAGGACTTCATGAATCGAACTATTATTCTGATTTCTTCTAATATTTTTGGGTGGTGATTTTATACTTCTATTCCACTAAATCAAATGCACGCAAAGTTTGCACTTCTGCTTGCATTCTTGAGCTTTCTTCATAATATATACTTTTCACGTTAACTTTTTTTTTCTGTTTAGGTTTTGTGTATATAATAAGCATATCCACTTGTATATCTAGATTAAGTATTTCCTGTATTGGCTTTCTGGTTTCTTATTTATTGAGGCATCTTTACTTTTTTTCTCTAAATCAAAATGGCTAAGGTAATCTTGAAATAGCTTAGTTTAATGGACTAGTTGGGTAGAAATTTAGCCTTGTGTTTTTTTTTTTCCGGTCTCGGGAAGGGATTCTTGAAAAGTTTCAAAGTGGTAGTGTGAGAAGAGAGAAAGTAGACTATGCTCAAGAGCAGTTTCACTCTCTCTCTCTCTCTTATTTTTCCTCTCTCTCTCTCTCTCTCTCTCTCTCTCTCTCTCTCTCTCTCTCTCTCTCTCTCTCTCTTATTTTTCGTCTTGCAAAGATGATGCATTGAAACTTTCTCCTTATGTTAGTAGAACTTGATGAACTAAAGATATTAATGACTAACAATTCAGGTAAATAGTTTACAAACAGTCTCATTTGACATTCCTGAGACTCCATAGAGAACCTGTTAATGATGATCATTTTGAGTTGACTAAATTCAAGCTGCTGGTTTAGAAAGATGAGATGATGAATAAACAGTACTAATTTGAATATTATGGATCCATTTGGTTTTATTATTGTAGAGAAAGTATTCAAATATTCAACCTCAAATCGTGCTAACTAACAATTCAGAATGTTCTAGTATGGAATTCTAATGATTGGAGATATGTATGCAGTGCCTTCTATGAGAATATGGTCAAAGTTGCAAAATGTGTCACCTTTAATAAGGTGATCATACTTTTTTGTTTCTTTAGAGATACATTATTCTCAGTATGCATGTTATTCTATCTTCATAGGGAAATGATCATCCACATACACACAAATACTTATTACACTCGTGTTTTATAAATTTAGGTCGTGGGGATATTTGGTTTCACGAATGAGGATCACATTGGTAAAATAAGCTTTCCTCCTGTTCAGGTTCTTCCTCAACACCTTCCACTTTCAATATAAATTTCTCTTCTGTTCAATATGAAACTTCAAGCAAAGTTGATGTAATTGAATATTCATAATTCTATTATCTGTTTCTTGCAGGCTGTTCCATCATTCCCTAGTTCATTTCCACATCTCTTCTCAGGCAAAGACAATCTACGTTGTTTGATACCATGTGCCATTGACCAGGTTATTGTCTCTTTATTTCCAATAATTGGTAGAAGTAAATTGGTAGCCCCAGTAAAGGCTAACCTGGTAATGTTGATGGCCACTGGATACCCTTGATAATAGTTTTTGGTTTTCTGCAAGAATCATGTCATGCCATTTTTTTCGTCTCACAAATTTTGCACGTCTAAAGTGTTATCTACTTTTAGTAGTGACAATCTTGCTTTCTGTGACATTGCTTGTTTCTTTGTGAACTTCTAGGATCCTTATTTCAGAATGACACGAGATGTTGCTCCTAGAATAGGCTATCAAAAACCTGCATTAATTGAGTCATCATTCTTCCCGGCTCTTCAGGTATATTTAACAGTTGACCAATATTAACCATTATCCAAATTTAGTCTAAATTTAAATTTATTGTGTACCTTTTGTTTGTTGTGAAATGTTCCATTTGGTTTTGACAAAGTCTACCAAATTTCACCTAACTAATAGTTGTTCTATGTTGTATTTAAGGGATTTTTAGCTATAATGCCCACGATGTTAATGTCCTTTGACTTGGGATGCAACATTCAATATCTTAGACACAATTGTTTCTTCCTGTTGAGATAACTAGATGCACCATGATAAAGATATTAAATGAATATGTTAATTATAGCAATCCATTTGATGATTAAAGAAGAAACTAGTATACATGCAAAAACAAAAACAAAAACAAAAACAAAAACAAAAACAAAAACAAAAACAAAAACAAAAACAAAAACAAAAACAAAAACTGATGGTTGTATTGAGGCAGTCCAATTCAGGCCTATTTTCACTATTATTTATATCTTTATCCATGCACTTACTCTTCTAAGTATTGAGCGTGATGCTTCCATATACGATCAACTAATACCAATGTCTTTTTTTTATATACTGCTATATGCTTGAAGGGTGAGACAGGAAAGATGTCTGCAAGTGATCCAAATTCTGCTATATATGTGACAGATTCATCTAAAGACATAAAAAACAAGGTTTGTATGCTAATTCCAATAAATTGCTTTATTAATTCCAGCTTGCCAATTGTTTCTCTGCTTGCTAATGGTGCTAATCGTGTTTACCTTCATATTTATGCAACTGGATAGTTGCTTTATATAAACATCACCATGTCTTTATAGTTAAGATTTTATTGGTTTTGTTTCCTCCTGTATTGTTCTTAACCAAGGATTATGCTGGTTTGTATAAATAACTAAAAGATTATGGCTTTAGTGTTGTTCTTCATGTAGTTATTTATACACAATTCATTAATCAATAAAACCCGATAAAGGCTAATCTTGTTGCTGTATTTACAATTGGCTTAGGGTTGTTTTTTATGGTTAGATGCCTGGTTGAATTCAATCCTCTGCCAACATGATATTTCTCAACTGCCCTTCCACTCCATTTTGTTTGGTGGAAATTAGGGAGGGAAGTAAAGGGGCGGGGAAATCTTTCTCTAGTTTGGTCTACATTTGCTTCTGTCCAAAAAAGTACTCTTCACATGCAATAAGTTCCAATCTGACCAAAACTTCAAATTATTTATATATTATTTTTCAAATCTATTTATTTTAGAAAATATTTTAACAAATATTTTTTTTTTAAACTCAAGTATTCCTTCCTCTTCTTCTCTAGAAGAAGTGAAATTCTACTTCTTTCCTTCCGTCCAAGAAGATACAAACTGGGAAATATTTTCTATTCTTTTCCTACAACTATTTTCCCTACACTTGCTGTTTCTGTAGATGATTTCTTCCCTTTAGCGAACATGGACTTATTGAAACTTGAAACTGGACTGTATTCTCATATTAAGCTGATTCACTTGCAGGTTAACAAGTATGCATTCTCCGGTGGCCAAGACTCAATAGAGAACCACAGGAAATATGGAGCAAACCTGGAGGTATGTCTCCTGAATTATGAAGAGTGATAGATGAAAGGGATTAGAATATGACAAATTGGAATTGGAAATATATATGGTAAATGACCTTTTTAGTTGGGTATGCAACATCAGGAGTTTGGAACTCAACTACCTGTTTTCTTCTTTTTAAAAAATAAAATCACTCAGTCTATTATCACATGTTCCTCATGAATTCCCCTGTACCTTCACAATTTGTAGAGCAGAAAGCCAGGACAAAAATCATTTAGTACCTATTCCACTATGTACTCCCAATTACTAAATGGGGGCCTAACTCACATTTGGTGTTCATAGTTCTCATACTTATCAATCATTAACCCTTTTCTAAATACAGATTGAGTATTGAAAAACACAAGAAATCTTAAAAAAAAAATTTACTCAACATTCGACATGCAACATTCTTTTGAAGGAACATTGATTTTGAAGGTGGAGCCAAGTAAGTACATGTCTCTGATGGGGATATCTATCTCTGCGAGTGATAATCCAAAACTAACAAGTTTTTTTTACCTGTAATGGGAGATTTTTAAGTTGCAAATCTAGGTGATGGTCATAAAAGCAATTCAATTATTTCAGAATATCTGAAGTCTGTTCATTTCTGAAATGGTTCTATGGCTGTCTTTACCAGGTTGATATTCCTGTCAAGTACCTGGGTTTCTTTCTTGAAGATGATGCCAAACTTGATCACATAAAGAAGGTTCTTCTTGAGATCTTACCCTGAACCTTGAACCCTACTTTCTTTACAAAAATATGAATTACTCGTGCTTGCCATGATTACGTTCACAGCGTTAAGTTTGCCATCCATTGCATTATTTGTGCATGGGATGAGGAAATGATTGTGATCTTATATGCCTTGCTTCGGGACAAGTATTTCTTTTGTTTCACTAAAGAACATATGCCATGATTTATTTTTTTGTCAGGAGTATGGAGCTGGACGAATGTTAACTGGTGAAGTAAAAAAGTGTCTCATTGAGGTTCTGTCTGAAATGGTAGAGAGGCATTGCAAGGCTCGGGCATTGGTCAGTGATGAGGTGAGCAATTGTTTTCATATTTAGTTTCCTTGATCAAAGGATACTCTGCGTTAAGATCAGACCCTGGACTCATTTGGTAGGTTGCAACGGAATATGAATGGTTTATTATGTATAATGTATTGCCCAGACATACACAAATCAGTGGACAGAAACTCAAATTTTATTTCTCCTTAATATCCAGAAGTTTTAGAATTACCATAGAAACTTAGGTGAATTTAGTTTCTTTTTAAATATAGGAAGAAGAACAATTCCATTTTGTTTGAGCAAGCTAATATTAAAGCATAAACTTAGTATTTTTTTTACTCCTTCAATTGTTATATTTACGAGCTGATCGACTTGTGTGTGTGGCAGGTAGTTGATGCCTTCATGGCAGTGAGACCTCTTCCCCACATGTTCAGCTAGAAAGGCTTTGGTGAGACAATTTTTCACCAACAGATAACATTAAATTGCATTTCGTTCCTTGAACTAACAATTTTCCAATTTGTGAAATGGAAGTGTTTATTGCTAGAACATTTTAGTTTTGTAATTTAGTTATCATTAATTTCAAATTGACTTCTAGTGTTTGAATCGATCATTTCATTTCATTCATGCCAGTTCTGTCTAATATTAAGTTCATTCTTATGGAAATAATTTAAATCTCGAGTAGAAATGAGATCTCTGAATTCTGGCTTACTTTTGTTTAAAATAAAAATCACTGGGAAAAGAATAAAAACTCTAGTGCTTAAATATTAAAGAATATTTAAGGGTGTTTTAAATCTGTTACGTTCTTTAATGCTCGGTTTATTTGGAAGGACGAGTGAGGAAAAAGAATCGATGGTGATAAAAATATCCCTATCGGAAAAAGGAGGAAAAGGAAAATAATTCCTCGGAAAGAAAGGGAAGAAAAAAAAGAATCCTTGAGAAACTCGGGAGTCGGGGAGAAAGAGAAGGTCGCATGGAGCACCACCGCTTGTTCTTGCGTGTGGTCGTGCAGGGACTCTCGTCACATGCTCGGGAGTGATCGTGTTGGACCGGTTGCGCAGGGTGAGTGGAGATGACACAACGCGAAGGGTGGGTATTTCGATTGATTTTGGATGGATAAATAACCCGTCAATTATTTTATATCAATTAAATAATAATAATAATTAATCCTTCCTTACTAAATAACAGAAAATTTTCCATTAGAAATTTTTTTCTTAGAAGTAAACCTCCGTCTTAAATCTTGTGCTTTGGGACATTTTATTATTTATTAATTTACAATTCTATTTGTCGCCGTGTAAAGTTATATCAAATGATATTTTAAAATATCAAAATAAATTTATTGGACAATCCGTCTCTCTCTCCCTTCTTTCCGCAGCATCCGGGGTAGGACGTGTTGTCAAATTGATTTATTCAAAATAGTAATTATGAAGACATGTGTTATCTCAGATTCTGAGTTTAAATCCTCTTAGCAACATAAAATAAAAAAAATTCTCTTTTTGAGGGGCATGTTGACTGAGGTACTATCTTGACAATGAATATTCTTATAAACTAGTGGAACCGTGTCTCCAAAAATTCCTTAGGGGGTGATCCCGGCCTCGCCTACTGGTAGGGGCATAGGCCGGGCTCACCGGTCAGCCTGACTCCAAGAAGGCCTGACAGACAGGTCAACAGCTAGTTCGACGAGTAGATCCCCGCGCCCGTAAACCCCTCCAAAGGAAGGAGTGGGGATGAGGTCTATCGGACCATTGACGAGGGCAGCTGGGCTACCTTTCAGCCATTCGACCAGATAAATGCTCGGTTGCCCGTGTTCTTCGGCCTTACCCCGACCCAGAGCAGGGTCTGGCACCACCGGTAGGTAACTATCCGCGCTCTCTTTCTATGGACATCGCTTGGACTGAATGCCCAACTCGGACCAGGTAAACATCTCATGGCAACCCCCGACCCGGGGCGTACCCTGCGCTCTCTCTCTACCAGTCGGGCGCGTGGCTGTCCACGCTCCCTGGTCCTTACCCAACTCGGCCCCCAGCACTCTAACTAGCCAGTCGGCGCACGGGGTACGGGTTGTCCCACCCTTACGCCCCTCCTCCTTACATCCAGGGTACAACCCCACTAACGGGGTTCCTCATGACTTGTCCACCTCTGACATCTCTATGCGGTTAATCCGCCCATCCAGTACCCTCGTACTGCGCATCCAGTACCCTCGTACTGCGCCTTCAGTACTCTCGTACTGCTCGAGCACCCCGCACCACGCCGCGTCGCTCCTCAGTGCTCCATGCGAGCTGACAACCACCACACCCTTGTCCTATCAGTACGAACGAGGGTTGTCAGCTCCCCCGGTTATATAAGCTTGGCACTCCTCCTACCACAGGTACGCGCGCGCGAGTTTCCCGCATCCTTTGCCTCATTTTCAATTTAGTTTCCACTCGCATGCCTTTGGAGAATGACTTGATCGTCGGAGTGCCTGACCCGGGATTCCCCCGGCGGGTTTACTGACGGTCGTTGTTTTGCAGGAACGTAGTAACCCGCGGTCTGCATACGGTCACTTCGTCGACCCGTGTCACCTGGAAGGCCCGTCTGGCCCATGGGACCGCCATCCCGCTTCGCGACAGGATTAAATCTGGAGCTAGAAGGAGGGACACCAGCAGCCTAATCGGAAGTGGAGAGGGGGGATCCATCTAGGTTCTGACGGTTAGCGCTCTCGGAGAAATATGAGCCTCTCTTCGTTTGGCTCCAGAGGAGTCATCAACACACTGGAGGCCTTATTGCAAATCTCCTCAGGAAAGCACTCGATCTGTTCTTTCTCTAACGAGGCGGAGAAGGCCCGTTGGATAAAGGAAAGGATGTATGCTACGTTTTTCGTGCATCTGATATCTGGCCTTCTAGATACCTCGTACATTCTATGCATCTCTATGGCCTGACCTTCAGGGTACGGCTTATTTGTGCACCGCGTATATGAAATCTGGATATATTCTACATACTCGCCGCGTGTCTGAACTCAGGTCTGCTGGACGTATCTCATCTATTCCGTGCGCCCCACATGAATGGTTTTCTGGGGATACAGCTACGGCTTCATTCCCCTCGGCGAGGCTCTCAGGCGGCGCGTGGCGGCCCACACTCCCTGAGATGCCCTTGGTTGGAAAGCCTCGGCGAGGCTCTCAGGCGGCGTATGGCGGCCCACGCTCCCTGAGATGCCCTTGAACGGGAAGCCTCGGCGAAGCTCTCAGGCGGCGCGTGGCGGCCCACGCTCCCTGAGATGCCCTCGACCGGGAAGCCTCGACATGACTCTCAGGCGGCATGTGGCGGCCCACGCTTCCTGAGATGCCCTCGACCAGGAAGCCTTGGCGAGGCTCTCAGCTGGCGCGTGGCGGCCCACGCACCCTGAGATGCCCTCGACCAGGAAGCCTCGGCGAGGCTCTCAGGCGGCGCATGGCGTCCCACGCTCCCTGAGATGCCCTCGACCGGGAAGCCTCGGCGAGGCTCTCAGGCGGCGCGTGGCGGCCCACGCTCCATGATGCCCTCGACCGGGAAGCCTCGGCACGGCTCTTAGGCGGTGCGTGGCGGCCCACGCTCCTTGAGATGCCCTCGACCGGGAGCCCTCGGCGAGCCCTCAGGCGGCGCATGGCGGCCCACGCTCCCTGAGATGCCCTCGAGCGGGAAGCCTCGGTGAGACTCTCAGGTAGCGCGTCGCGGCCCACGCTCCCTGAGATGCCCTCGACCCGGAAGCCTCGCCGAGGCTCTCAGGTGGCGCATGGCGGCCCACGCTCCCTGAGATGCCCTCGACCGGGAAGCCTCGGCGAGGCTCTTAGGCGGCGCGTGGCGGCCCACGCTCCCTGAGATGTCCTCGACCGGGAAGCTTCGGCGAGGCTCTCAGGCGGCGCGTGGCGGCCCACGCCCCCTGAGATGCCCTCGATCGGGAAGTCTCGGCGAGGCTCTCAGGCGGCGCGTGGCGGCCCACGCTCCCTGAGATGTCCTCGACCGGGAAACTTCGGCGAGGCTCTCAGGCGGCGCGTGGCGGCCCACGCCCCCTGAGATGCCATCGATCGGGAAGCCTCGGCGAGGCTCTCAGGCGGCGCGTGGCGGCCCACGCTCCCTGAGATGCCCTCGACCGGGAAGCCTCGGTGAGACTCTCAGGCAGCGCGTGGCGACCCACGCTCCCTGAGATGCCCTCGAACGGAAAGCCTCGGCACGGCTCTCAGGTGGCGCGTGGCGCCCCACGCTCCCTGAGATGCCCTCGACCGGGAAGCCTCGGCGAGGCTCTCAGGCGGCGCGTGGCGGCCCACCCTCCCTGAGATGCCCTCGACAGGAAAGCCTCGGTGAGGCTCTCAGGTGGCGTGTGGCGGCCCACGCTCCCTGAGATGCCCTCGACCGGGAAGCCTCGACACTGCTCTCAGGCGGCGCGTGGCGGCCCACGCTCCCTAAGATGCCCTCGACCGGGAAGCCTCGGCGAGGCTCTCAGGCGGCGCGTGGCGGCCCACGCTCCCTGAGATGCCCTCGACCGGGAAGCCTCGGCGAGGCTCTCAGGCGGCGCGTGGCGGCCCACGCTTCCTGAAATGCCCTAGACCGGGAAGCCTCGGCATGGCTCTCAGGCGGCGCGTGGCGGCCCACGCTCCTTGAGATGCCCTCGACCGGGAAGCCTCATCGAGGCTCTCATGCGGCGCGTGGCGACCCACGCTCCCTGAGACGCCCTCGACCGGGAAGCCTCGGCGAGGCTCTCATGTGGCGCGTGGCGACCCACGCTCCCTGAGACGCTCTCGACCAGGAAGCCTCGGTGAGGCTCTCAGACTGCGGGCGGTGGCCCACGCTCCTTGAGATGCCCTCGACCGGGAAACCTCGGCGAAAGCCCTTCCCTCTGATCGGCTCTCTGGCAGAGGCATGACTTGTCGTGCTGCCCGAGAGGTCACCCGACCAAGTGGTCTTCTTCTTGCTCTAGCGCAAGCCCTTCCCTCGGATCGGCTCTCGGCCAGAGGCATGACGGTCCGTGCTGCCCGAGAGGTCACCCGACCGAGTGGCCTTCTTCTTGCTCCAGCGCAAGCCCTTTCCTCGAATCGGCTCTCGGGCAGAGGCATGACGGTCCGTGCTGCCCGAGAGGTCACCCGACCGAGTGGCCTTCTTCTTGCTCCAGTGCAAGCCCTTCCCTCGGATCGGCTCTCGGGCAGAGGCATGATGGTCCGTGCTGCCCGAGAGGTCACCCGACCGAGTGGCATTCTTCTTGCTCCAGCGCAAGCCCTTCCCTCGGATCGGCTCTCGTGCAAAGGCATGACGGTCCGTGCTTCCCGAGAGGTCACCCGACCGAGCGACCTTCTTCTTGCGCTGCACAAGCCTTTTTCCCTCGGATCGGCTCTCGGGCGGAAGCATGGCGGTTCATGTTGCCCGAGAAGTCGCTCGACCGAGCGTCCACATCCTTGGCTCGCGCAAAGCTCTTGTTCAGCGATTCTCGGACTGAGACCCGGCGGTCTAGGCTTCCTAAAATGACACCCAACTGGGTAATCTTATTCCTGCTCTCCGCGACTCTTTTCCGACCGGCACCTGCAAGAACTCCTCGGCCAGAAAGCCACGTCCTCGTTTCACGCGGACTACACCCCTGGACCGATTCTAGGAAGGATACTCGGTAATGGTTGTCCGTAGAGGCTCCGTCTGATCACTCTTATACTCGCCTCGCAAACCCGGCGAAAGTAGGGCTGGCTCCTGATTCGGCCCTAAACTAAAAGGCACCACCTCCCCCGGGCGCATCGCCCTAGACTCACAAGCGGGCTGGGGGGCAGCTAAACCCCCGCAAGCTACAATCCTTTAACTCAGAACATTTCATCGGGCTCTAGGATGATCTAAGGGACCAGCTTAAGCTGGAGATGCCCTCCAGGCCCCCGGCGGGTTTACTGACGGTCGTTGTTTTGCAGGAACGTAGTAAGGCGCGGTCTGCATCCGGCCACTTCGTCGACCCGTGTCACCTGGGAGGCCCGTCTGGCCCATGGGACCGCCATCCCGCTTCGCGACAGGATCAAATTTGGCTCTAGAAGGAGGGACACCAGCAGCCTGATCGGAAGTGGAGAGGGGGGATCCATCTGGGTTCAGACGGTTAGCGCTCTCGGAGAAATATGAGCCTCTCTTCGTTTGGCTCCAGAGGAGTCATCAACACACCGGAGGCCTTATTGCAAATCTCCTCAGGACATCGCTCGATCTGTTCTTTCCCTAACGAGGCGGAGAAGGCCCGTTGGATAAGGGAAAGGATGTATGCTACGTTTTTCGTGCATCTGATATCTGGCCTTATAGATACCTCGTACATTCTATGCATCTCTATGGCCTGACCTTCAGGGTACGGCTTATTTGCGCACCGCGTATATGAAATCTGGATATATTCTACATACTCGCCGCGTGTCTGAACTCAGTTCTGCTGGACGTATCTCATCTATTCTGTACGCCACACATGGATGGTTTTCTGGGGATACAGCTACAGCTTCATTCCCCTTGGCGAGGCTCTCAGGCGGCGCGTGGCGGCCCACGCTCCCTGAGATGCCCTTGACCGGGAAGCCTCGGCGAGCCTCTCAGGCGGCGCATGGCGGCCCACGCTCCCTGAGATGCTCTCGATCGGGAAGCTTCGGCGAAGCTCTCAGGCGGCGCGTGGTGGCCCACGCTCTCTGAGATGCCCTCGACCTGGAAGCCTCGGCGAGGCTCTCAGGCGGCGCGTGGCGACCCACGCTCCCTGAGATGCCCTCGACCGGGAAGCGTCGACACGACTCTCAGGTGACGCGTGGCAGCCCACGCTTCCTGAGATGCCCTCGACCAGTAAGCCTTGGCGAGGCTCTCAGCTGGCGCGTGGCGGCCCACGCTCCTTGAGATGCCCTCGACCAGGAAGCCTCGGCGAGGCTCTCAGGCGGCGCATGGCGGCCCACGCTCCCTGAGATGCCCTCGACTGGGAAGCCTCGGCGAGGCTCTCAAGCGGCGCGTGGCGGCCCACGCTCCATGATGCCCTCGACCGGGAAGCCTCGGCACGGCTCTTAGGCGGCGCGTGGCGGCCCACGCTCCTTGAGAAGCCCTCGACCGGGAACCCTCGGCGAGGCTCTCAGGCGGCGCGTGGCGGCCCACGCTCCCTGACATGCCCTCGACCGGGAAGCCTCGGCAAGGCTTTCAGGCGGCGCGTTGCGGCCCACGCTCCCTGAGATGCCCTCGAGCGGGAAGCCTCGGTGAGGCTCTCAGGCGGTGCGTGGCGGCCCACGCTTCCTGAGATGCCCTCGACCCAGAAGCCTCTACGAGGCTCTCAGGCGGCGCGTGACGGCCCACGCTCCCTGAGATGCCCTCGACCCAGAAGCCTCGGCGAGACTCTCAGGCGGCGCATGGCGGCCCACGCTCCCTGAGATGCCCTCGACCGGGAAGCCTCGGCGAGGCTCTCAGGCGGCGCGTGGCGGCCCACGCTCCCTGAGATGCCCTCAATCGGGAAGTTTCAGCGAGGCTCTCAGGCGGCGCGTGGCGGCCCACGCCCCCTGAGATGCCCTCGATCGGGAAGCCTCGGCGAGGCTCTCAGGCGGCGCGTGGCGGCCCACGCTCCCTGAGATGCCCTCGACCGGGAAGCCTCGGCAAGGTTCTCAGGCGGCGCGTGGCGGCCCACGCTCCCTGAGATGCCCTCGACCGGAAAGCCTCGGCACGGCTCTCAAGTGGCGCGTGGCGCCCCACGCTCCCTGAGATGCTCTCGACCGGGAAGCCTCGGCGAGGCTCTCAGGCGGCGCGTGGCGGCCCACGCACCCTGAGATACCCTTGACCGGGAAGCCTCGGTGAGGCTCTCAGGTGGCGCGTGGCGGCCCACGCTCCCTGAGATGCCCTCAACCGGGAAGCCTCGGCACTGCTCTCAGGCGGCGCGTGGCGGCCCACGCTCCCTGAGATGCCCTCGATCGGGAAGCCTGGGCGAGGCTCTCTGGGTGTGCGTGGCGGCCCACGCTCCCTGAGATGCCCTCGACCGGGAAGCCTCGGCGAGGCTCTCAGGCGGCGCGTGGCGGCCCACGCTCCCTGAGATGCCCTCGATCGGGAAGCCTCGGCAAGGCTCTCTGGCGCTCCTTGAGATGCCCTCGAACGGAAAACCTCGGCGAAAGCCCATCCCTCTGATCGGCTCTCGGGTAGAGGCATGACGATCCGTGCTGCCCGAGAGGTCACCCGACCAAGTGGCCTTCTTCTTGCTCCAGCGCAAGCCCTTCCCTCGGATCGGCTCTCGGGAGAGGCATGACGGTCCGTGCTGCCCGAGAGGTCACCCGACCGAGTGGCCTTCTTCTTGCTCCTGCGCAAGCCCTTCTCTCGAATTGGCTCTCGGGCAGAGGCATGACGGTCCGTGCTGTCCGAGAGGTCACCCGACCGAGTGACCTTCTTCTTGCTCCAGTGCAAGCCCTTCCCTCGGATCGGCTCTCGGGCAGAGGCATGATGGTCCGTGCTGCCCGAGAGGTCACCCGACCGAGCGACCTTCTTCTTGCGCCGCGCAAGCCTTTTTCCCTCAGATCGGCTCTCGGGCAGAAGCATGGCGGTCCATGTTGCCCGAGAAGTCGCCCAACCGAGCGGCCACATCCTTGCCTCGCGCAAAGCTCTTGTTCAGCGATTCTCGGACTAAGACCCGGCGGTCTAGGCTTCCTGAAATAACACCCAACTGGGTAATCTTATTCCTGCTCTCAGCGACTCTTTTCCGACCGGCACCTGCAAGAACTCCTCGGCCAGAAAGCCGCGTCCTCGTTTCACGCGGGCTACACCCCTGGACCGATTCTAGGAATGATACTTAGTAATGGTTGTCCTTAGAGGCTCCGTCTGATCACTCTTATACTCGCCTCGCAAACCCGGCGAAAGTAGGGCTGGCTCCTAATTCGGCCCTCAACTAAAAGGCACCACCTCCCCTGGGCGCATCACCCTAGACTCACAAGCGGGCTGGGGGGCAGCTAAACCCCCGCAAGCTACAATCCTTTAACTCAGCACATTTCATCGGGCTCTAGGATGATCCAAGGGACCAGCTTAAGCTGGAGATGCCCTCCAGGCCCACTCAAGTAGGGGGCGCTAAGAAAGCATCGCCGGTGTCTAAGCCCCAAGTGGTCGAGGCGCCCCAACCCTAGCTTGGCGGGCGCCGCCTCCCCCACGAGGAGAGAACGACCATCACCGCCATCATTCTGACCACCCACGCCCTGGCAACAAATATGCCTAAGAGTGCAAATACTAGAATAAATACACAATAAAAAGGGGAAAACAACATCTGTAATGGACAATTGGGCCCTTGCCTACATCGGATAACAAAAGGAGGTTGAGTCTACCACTATGGGGCAGGCGCCGAAGGTTGCGACGAAACTCCACTCGGCTCCTTCCCACGCCCGTCACGAGCCGCCTGTGCCCTAGCCTTCCGAGCCTCATGATGCTCGCGCCTCTGTAGAAGGTTGCTTTGACAAGCCGCCAATTCCTCTTCCTTGGCCTTCAAAGTGGCGAGCAGCGTGGCAGCCGATTGGTTGGCCTCCAGGAGGTCCGCCTGGGCCTTAGCCAACACTGAACGTGCCTGAAGTTCCCGAGTCTGGGCTTGGTGCTCATTTCGCTCCAAATGAGCTAATTGTTGACGCAGTTGGGCATTGGAGGCCCGAGCTACGGTTAGCTCCACCAGGCGATCTCGAAGCTGTGCCTCAGCATAGGCGGCCTACCCTTGAAAGGCCGCGTTCTCGGAGCACAGCGCCTCCCAGGCTTCCTCATTCGGCTGTGGCTGTGTGCAGCGATGCTGGACTTCTAGTGCCCCCCCCCCCCCCCCCCCCCCCCCCGCCGGGACTCCAACTGACAAAGGGATTGATGTTGGTGCAAGTTGCATCAATGATGTTCCTCTTTAAGTGTTTTAATGTTTGGCAATTCACTTAAGTCAGTGATCTATTGAACAGACAAAGGGGAGTAAGAGAGAAGTAACCAAGGTTGAAGAAATGTCCTAGTTAATCTAGGTATCGTAACCCTAAGTCCTAGCGAAGGGCTGCTAGGCACCTAGCGAAGGGCTGCTAGGTATCGTAACCTTAAGACCTAGCGAAGGGCTGCTAGGCACCTAGCGAAGGGCTGCTAGGTATCTTAACCCTAAGACCTAGCGAAGGGCTGCTAGGCACCTAGTGAAGGACTACTAGGCATAGAAGACCTAGCGAAGGGCTGCTAGGCACCTAGTGAAGGACCACTAGGCATAGAAGACCTAGCGAAGGGTTGCTAGGCACCAGGCTAAGGACCGCTTGGTAACAATGACCTAGCGAAGGGCTGTTAGGCACCTGGCGAAGGACTGCTAGGAAATGAAGACTTGGTCCGAGGGACTAAGCAACTTAGCTGAGCGATGACTAAGGACAAGAGTAGAGACGGGTCAGGGTTTGGGCGTCTCGAGATCCGGAGTAATCGGAAGCTAAGTAAAAGTCCACCCGAAGGGTTGGGTGGCAACCGTCTCCTGAAAGGAGTAGGTGAAGGGCGAGTTCTCGGGGATGGGAACTTGTGCTGGTTCGACCTAGGGTTTCGTGCAAATCCGAAGTCCGAACCAAGTCCTTAAGCTTAATATTCTATGCATATATGCTTTGTGTTTGTGTATCTTGCAGGTAACAAGAACCGGAGACAAAGCAAGTAGAAGAAGCAGCCTTGCAGTGTTAATGCGGCGCCCTCATGCACCAGGGCGCCCTCATGCACCAGGGCGCCCTGGTCAACACAGTTTCGCTGCTGCGAGTCCGAAGCACAGGATAAGCGCTCAAGAGGGCGCTCGGGATGTTCGGGGCACCCTGGTCAATGATCTTATCACCTACGACGAGGTAGGCGCAAGGATAAGGTTTGACCGAGTCATCCGGGGCGCCCCCAGCGTCCAGGGCGCCCCCAGGAGGCCTTTATAAGGGGCCTCGACCCCTCTGCTTCAGACACAACTTCCAAGAGCGATCCCAAGCCTTCTGACCGACGACAATACGCTAGAAACGAGGCTCTACGACTGGGAGGCTCCAGGAGGAGGTGCGCGGCACTTCGGAGGTCCAGATCGGCCGAGCGTCAGACTTTTTCTCATTGGTTTGCGTGTTAATTATTGTACTTAAATTTCTATATTATTGCTTGTAATTCTGCACTGTAAGTCGGGTTTTTCCGCCTCCGGAAAGTCCGGAAAGGAGACCAATAGTGGACGGGCGTTCCCGTGCATAGGCCTTGGATGTACTGACCCTGGGGGGTCGGGAACCAAGTAAAATCCGCTGTGTACCTGTGTTCGTTTTGTTTTTATTTTTCCGCTGCACTAACGATCTGAATAGTTTTACGAACGAAGATTTCCGAAAGATTTCGAACGGTCGATATTCACCCCCCCTCTATCGACGGCACCGGTCCTACAATTGATTCTGGGTGGCGAAGGAAACGCCCATGTCATATAGGGCCCCGGTCAACTGCAAAAGAAGCAAAGGGTTAGTCAGGAAAAAGGCCGACTAAGCAGGGGATATCAGAGGGACTACCCGACAGGCGTCCGCAACCAGGCCATCGATGCGAGCGAGAGGGTCCTGACGGTCGAAGGACCGAAGACCTTGGTACACGTGGTCGCTGAGGGGAGCATGTAAGTAAAACACCCTAGCTGATCCTAGCGGCTTAGGATCCGGAAATTCATAGGCAGCAGAGGGATCCGCTCGCGAGGGAAGAATGAGATGTATCGGGCAGAAATCCGGGGTCTGATCGGGAATGGAAGGAGAGGGGGCAGCAGACACCCCGCCAGTCGAGCCAGTGGACACAAGGGGGACGGAGAGGGGATCAGGCCCCAGGGCTGAGGAGACAGGGGCAAACGGTGTGGGTACAAAGGAAGCAGGAGCCCTTGGCAGAAGGGCAGGGTGAGGTTGTCCCTTCGGCTCGCTTGGAGGAGCAAGTTGGTGCGAAAAGGCCGCGGGCAAGGTGTCCCTAGCATCGGGGGGTGCAAGGACAAACGGCGGCGCCACCGGCGGAGCCGGCGGGCTCGCCACAACAGAAGAAGAGGGAATCTCTCGAGAAGGGGCGGGCGCAATGCCGGAGCAAGGCGAGCAGCCGCGGGACCGATCTGGGTGACGATTGGACCCCCGGGTGGAAGGATCCGAGGTAAAATATCGATATCAGAATCTAGCGCCTCCTCCCCTAACACCTCGCCCCTATCTGCTGATGAGGCGGCAGTAGGGTTCGACGCCAGAGAAGGAGATGCCGGGGTGACTGGCGGAGCGGTATCGGAGGAAACAGGGATAGACTCCGAAAGCAGGATGACCATCGCCACCCTATAGGCAGCTGACCTCTCTTTAGCCTCCGCCATGAGGAAGCCGCGCTGCATCCTGGAGAGAGCGCTGGGACACTAGGGGAGATAGTGGGAGAAAAAGGGGGAACACGAATGGGTATGAAGAAAAGACAGAGGCGATGAAAGGAGACAATCACCGTTGTCTATATGGGAGACAGCAATTAATCACAACCGTTGGTGAAAAGGTCGTAGGTGATGACCAATCCTACGGCCGGGCAAAGAGGCATGGACAGGAAATACAAAAAGACAGTGAAGGACCGTTCCGCTGCCCAAGACAGAAGGGCGATAGGCTGACGCCTAAAGAGCCCATAATTGTGAGACACGTGGCCTTAAATAAGCCGGGTGTTTGGAAGGAAGATAGCTAAATCGTCAGCCTAGATACTCGAACGAGAAGGAAATAAGGATAACCACAACTCCCACGGGCCAGCTCCCGCTAATCCCTTGGCTCGAGCCCCGAGCGGACGCGTGCCGGCCCACGCTCCCCGGGTCCCACTCGGCCAAGAGGGTGAAGCCCCGGCAGGCTACTTACCTCTAGGCCTCTCCGCCATAGGCTCTGATCAAAGGGCCGAACCCTCGCGCTAGGACACAAACCGAGTTCCCATGCACACCCCGCAAAGGCCAACGACCCTCACCAATAGGCACTAGCAAGGGGGACATCCCTCCTGCGGCTTGGAAGTGGGCTCTTCGATAATTATTGCAGCTGACTCACCCGCACACCCACCACGATCGAAAGGAAACACAACTCGAGCAAGTAACAAGGAAAGCCACACTTAAAGGCTTGGGCGTTTTACAAAAATCAAGGCAGGAAGCCCTTTGCGCACAGAAAATGGGAAATGCAGAGGCGCTCGCCTCACTTGAAGGGTCGATCGACCACGTTGGGCAGATCCTTGCACAGGTCGGGGAGCCAAACTGCGTCGGGGGGCATATCAGGGGGTAAATACCCACCAAGCCTGAGCTGACGAACTACGTTAAGGCCATGTTGCATCATCACCTCCATGAACCGCCGGGAGATCTCAGCAGTATGGGTCGGAGCATTCAGACACGCCGATCGGTGGGCCTCTAATCGACCCGCATCAGTCTCTTTATAGGCGAACAGCTCCGCTAGCTCAGCCTGTAGGGCAGCCCAGGGCGCCTGCCGTTCACGAAGTTCCCCTAGTTCTACCTGAGCCGCGTCCCAAGCTGGACAGAGGCCCCGCAAATCCTGAAGTTGGTTCTTGAGTGAATCTGTCTTGCGCTTCTCAGCCGCCAGCTATGCCCGAAGGGCGAAATCTCCTCATTGGCCCAGTGGAGATATGACCTGGCTCTCAGGAGCTCCATTTGCAACTCGCCCTTGCGCTTGCGATTGTGGAGGTGAGCTTGTTCGACCTGGATCACCCGCTCTTGCGCTCGGACCACCTAGGCATCGGCAGCAGCGATCTGAGCTTTGGCGATCTCTAGCTCCTCCTGGGTCTGGCGCAACACGTCCTGGAGGTTGATAGCCTCTGCCCTCAAGCCGTTCAACGAATCATCATCTGAAGTCAGCTGGGTGTGTCGGAGCCGAGCCTCAAGGTCTTCCACATGCCTCTCAGCACGACACCGGGCCTTGGCATGAGTCGGCAGGGCTACACTCATGCTGTAGCTCTGGGCCCAAGACTGCTAGAAACAAACCCGTCAGCCAAAAAAGGAATGAGGCACGCCCCCAACCAATAGACATATACCTGGGTAGTCAAGGCCATGAAGTCGTCCGCCCCGACAGGGGGGCTCACCGAGCCACTTGCTCGCAAGCCAGCCATGAACCTGTCCGAGATCGGACCCTACAGCCGGACGTCCCTCGACCGCATGGAGGCAGTACCGATCGGCGGGGTCATGCTCAGACGTCAGTCAGATAACGAGGGTGACAGCATATGCAGCAGACCTTCACTGGCAGGTCCTTCCTAGTAAGGCGGGGATGCCTCCCTCAAAGGCAACACCGTCAGCTCCATTAGTAGCACCGCAGAGGGAGGTGGTGGTAGCGCTGGGAGGGTGGCACCCGACGCTTCACCCCTCCGTCTCTTGCTAGGCCGACTGGAGGAGGCCCCCAAGGGGTCGGCCGGGGTGAACATAGAGTCGGCGCCCTCAGGGCGCCGCAAGGAACGGCTCAGAGGCCGGGTATCCTCTGAGCCCGACTGAGGAGTCTTCTCCTCCTCGGAAGAGGAGGCAGGAGAAGGAGAACCGGATGGAGAAGCTCCCTGTTCGGCCAGCAAGGTTGCGCGCCACCCTTACATGGCCCGCTGCTCCGCAGCCTGCACCCGCTGCTCCCTTATCACCGCTTGGAGACACGCCTCCATTTCCTCAGAGGTCCCCAACCCATAACCCCCCTCGGGAGCAGCCGGGTACATCATCTCAGCTGGCCGGTATGCAGAAGTCAAAAGGAGAAACAGCAAAGGGCAAGAAGAAAGAAAAAATCACTTACTTAAGGAAGCAGGACGGATGAATGGCGCCGGACTGAGGCCAAATGCGGACAAGATGTTCTCGGCCAAAAGCGGCCCAACTGGGAAGTGCCTATCCCTGAACAAGAAGAGGGCCCGCTCGAAGGTAGGAAATTTCCGGGGATCCGTGTGATGGGGAGGCATGGGAGGAAAATTCAGCCAGAAGTTAAGTGGCCAGGTCGGGAAGGCCACAGGGGGGAAGGGGAGAAAGAAAGGAAGTCCCCGAGCGAGCTTGGAAAATAAACTCCCCCCATTCCTGCTTCTTCAGATAGAAAAAATGGTGGAAAAGCTCGGCGTGGGGAGAAAGGCGATACAACAGGAAGAGGATGGCAGACCCACAGAGGAGACGGACGGAGTTGGGAGTTAGTTGGGACAAGTTGATACGGAGGTAATGACATACTAAGGCAATGAAGGGATGGATAGGGAAGCGCAGACCAGCTTGTAGGTGATCCCTCGAAATGGTAATGTAGTACTTCGGCGGTGTGGCCGGCTGATCCGAAGGAGAAGGCAGTTGAATGTCATGGTCAGGCGGAATGTGAAACTCCACCCTAAGGGCCTCGAGGTCGCCACGGGAAAGAGCGGACCTCGCCGTGACATACCAGGGGTGGGGGTTGCGGGACGAAGAAGCCATAGGGACACAGAGAAGGTAAGAGGACTAGCTTGCGAGAGGAAGCGACGAGCGCCAAGGAATAGCCGCAACCCTAGCCGGAGAAGAGAAGACAATACGCCGGAGTGGAAGACGAGAGGGCTTTACGCAGTTATGTAGGTGACAGGGCCACCTGGTGGTGGGCCACGGCAGAGGCGGCGGGCAGTAACAGATGCTTGAGCAGGCCCAGTGGGGCCCAGGAAACAAAATGCCTCGCGCCTAACCTCGTTCCTCGGGGAACGGGCGGAAAATACCTCGGTGATTAGAGAAGGAATGGGGAAGAGACACGTGGAACCCTCCCCGGTTGTAAGCAGTAGTAAGGAGAACTCCCAAGCCGCTTAGTGATATGGAACCGTCAGCAGTTAAAAGAAAAACAAGGTGGCTTCGTCAACCGACCAGGATCCCTAGGCTTCGACAAGCCCGCAGAAAAGCCTCCCAACGAGACTAAGACTGCCCGGCGCGCCAGGCTTACGTAAACCGAAGATGGTCCAGTCAGTCAGACTCGCCGCCTCCTTCGACTAGACTCGAGGGGGATGCTTATGATCACGACCTCGCCTACGGGTAGGGGCATAGGCCGGGCTCACAGGCCAGCCTGGCGCCAAGAAGGCCTGGTAGACAGGTCAACAGCCAGATCGACGGGTAGGTCCCCGCGCCCGTAAACCCCTCCAAAGGAAGGAGGGGGGATGGGGTCTATCGGACCATCGACGAGGGCAGCTGGGCCACCTTTCAGCCATCCGACCAGATAAATGCTCGGTTGCCCGTGTTCTTCGGCCTTACCCCGACCCAGAGCAGGGTCTGGCACCACCAGTAGGTAACTATCCGCGCTCTCTTTCTATGGACATCGCTTGGATTGAATGCCTAACTTGGACCAGGTAAACATCTCATGGCAACCCCCGACCCGGGGCGTACCCTACGCTCTCTCTCTCTACCAGTCGGGTGCGTGGTTGTCCATGCTCCCTGGTCCTTACCCAACTCGGCCCCCAGCACTCTGACTAGCCAGTCGGCGCACGGGGTACAGGTTGTCCCGCCCTTACGCCCCTCCTCCTTACATCCAGGGTACGACCCCGCTAACGGGGTTCCTCATGACTTGTCCACCTCTGACATCTCTACGCGGTTAATCCGCCATCCAGTACCCTCGTACTGCGCCTTCAGTACTCTCGTACTGCTCGAGCACCCCGCGCCACGCCGCGCCGCTCCTCAGTGCTCCATGCGAGCTGACAACCACCACACCCTTGTCCTATCAGTACGAACGAGGGTTATCAGCTCCCCCGGTTATATAAGCTTGGCACTCCTTCTACCACATGTACGCGCGCGCAAGTTTCCCGCATCCTTTGCCTCATTTTATATTCAGTTTCCACTCGCATGCCTTTGGAGACTGACTTAACCGTCGGAGTGCCTGACCGGGGATTCCCCCGGCGGGTTTACTGACGGTCGCTGTTTTGCAGGAACGTAGTAAGGCGTGGTCTGCATCCGGCCACTTCGTCGACCCGTGTCACCTGGGAGGCCTGTCTGGCCCATGGGACCGCCATCCCGCTTCGCGACAGGATCAGGGGGTTTTTGAATATGGGGTCGCTTCGGCAGTGGGGCAGGTCACTATTAAAAGTTTACCGAGACAGTTTTAAATTCTGACAAAGTCAGTATGCCTACTTTCTCCACGCGCTAGTCACAGAATCCGGGCTAGTAGCCTCTGTGATTTACCTCCTTCGTATTGGTCGTAGGACGGATTGACAGATACGCTAGGGGCGAACGAATCACTTTTTACCATCGTGGTAGGACGTGATGGTTATATCTTTTGATGTTGTTAGATATTTAGAATTCGAAATTAAATTATAATGTATTATTAAATTTTGTTTTTTTTATAGGCAACAGATTTGAAAATGTTGATTATTAATATATTTTTCTTTGATTTATTTTAGTGGTCCATCAAAAATTTTTACAGAATTAATTTTTTAAATTTGACATGAATAATTATTTCTACAGATCTAGCTGGGCCGGGATCCGATTCGGTTTAATTTGACCTGTTTGAACTTGTTCTCGATTCCCCCGCCGGGCAGAGGATCACTTTACCGTCGCGGCTTCGACGCCGCTAGCGGGGATGGCACCAGAAGAGATCGCGACAAATGTTGAGATGCTTCCTGACTCCTGTTACCGTTTCTTTTACTAGTTGGATATTATCATGCGCGATTGAATGTTATTCTGTTTGGTTTAATCTCGTCCTCCAATCTGTCTGTTCGTTTCTTAGATTCGCTATTTGTTCAGATCCTACAAGTTTGGTATGGGGATCAGTAGTTGATTTTGAGCTTCTCGTTATTAAATTATAGCGTGCTAAAGTTTATAGGAGATACTAAATGATCCATGGATCTCAGAGACACCCTTTCCCTCTTTATTTCGTGGTTGTTGTGATCGTCTTTACACGTCTACATGTTCATTCTTCTGATTGTTAATGTGCTTTACCGAGAAATCGCTAATTAATCACTCTCTTTCCCGTGATGGATGAAAGTACCATATGCTTAGGTTTGTTGGATACGATTTTGCAAAGTAAAATTTTGATGTCATCGATCGTTGAAAGTCAAATTTTACTTCAAAATCGAAATCTACAATTCGCGTAGATAAATCTGGACTATTTATTTGCTCAAAACCGATTAAGGATGAATGAAAAATTAATTGTTCAAGATACGCTCAAATGAACATTAAGGAAAAAGATGAGATTTTAATCCCACATTACTAACCGGCGAGAGCCAATGCTTCCTTATATGTGTTCTTGTGCTAATGTTGTTAATACAAAAGCATAGGAGATCTCTACCCTTAGGCGAGAAGGTGCTCGCACCTATGAGCACGCCACGCGCGCAATGGGCACTTTGTTAGCGCACTTTGCACTTGTTGGTGTGACGTGTCATGATCAGGTGGCGCCACGTGGCATGTCAGTGACGAGGCAGTGCCTATGTGCACGTGACTGTGTAGAGAACGATGACTGGATTGGGCGAACAGATGGTGGTCGTCGGATCAAAGATCTGGACAGATCGCAGGTAGGTGCGATCTGGAGCATCGGATTCGAATCTGACTGTGAAGAGGGAGGATGAATCTGAGGCGTCGGATTAAATGTTCTAATCTGGCGGCTGAGATCAAGATGGGATCTGAAGAGTTATAACTTTTCAGATCAAGGGACGAGATTAAAAGACCTTTAAAGGGTTATACCCTTTCGTTATTAACGGTCCAGAACTGTCCGAACCAAAGGGTACTTACCTCTTCACTCAATATAAATAGATCCCTTCACTTGATTATTTCATTCATTCAAGGATTGCAATCTAAAAGCATTTGCACTCATCCATCTTCTGCATCGAGAGTCCAAAAAGCTTACGGAAAGGTTCGCCGGTCTCGGAATTTGAAGTGCTACTACTCCGAGACGACGTCGTTGTATCTTGGAAACGAATTGCTGCTATCCGTGAGCACCAGTAGCGGAGCAATATCGTTTTACGGAGATAGTGTCGAACACTAGCCTCGACGTAAACCAATCAGTTTGCGTCGGATCAAAGATGGTGGTCGTCGGATCAAAGATCTGGACAGATCGCAGGCAGGTGCGATCTGGAGCGTCGGATTCGAATCTGACTGTGAAGAGGGAGGATGAATCTGAGGCGTCGGATTAAATGTTCTAATCTGGCGGCTGAGATCAAGATGGGATCTGAAGAGTTATAACTTTTCAGATCAAGGGACGAGATTAAAAAGACCTTTAAAGGGTTATACCCTTTCGTTATTAACGGTCCAGAACTGTCCGAACCAAAGGGTACTTACCTCTTCACTCAATATAAATAGATCCCTTCACTTGATCATTTCATTCATTCAAGGATTGCAATTTAAAAGCATTTGCACTCATCCATCTTCTGCATCGAGAGTCCAAAAAGCTTACGGAAAGGTTCGCCGGTCTCGGAATTTGAAGTGCTACTATTCCGAGACGACGTCGTTGTATCTTGGAAACGAATTGCTGCTATCCGTGAGCACCAGTAGCGGAGCAATATCGTTTTACGGAGATAGTGTCGAACACTAGCCTCGACGTAAACCAATCAGTTTGCGTCGGATCAAAGATGGTGGTCGTCGGATCAAAGATCTGGACAGATCGCAGGCAGGTGCGATCTGAAGCGTCGGATTCGAATCTGACTGTGAAGAGGGAGGATGAATCTGAGGCGTCGGATTAAATGTTCTAATCTGGCGGCTGAGATCAAGATGGGATCTGAAGAGTTATAACTTTTCAGATCAAGGGACGAGATTAAAAAGACCTTTAAAGGGTTATACCCTTTCGTTATTAACGGTCCAGAACTGTCCGAACCAAAGGGTACTTACCTCTTCACTCAATATAAATAGATCCCTTCACTTGATCATTTCATTCATTCAAGGATTGCAATCTAAAAGCATTTGCACTCATCCATCTTCTGCATCGAGAGTCCAAAAAGCTTACGGAAAGGTTCGCCGGTCTCGGAATTTGAAGTGCTACTATTCCAAGACGACGTCGTTGTATCTTGGAAACGAATTGCTGCTATCCGTGAGCACCAGTAGCAGAGCAATATCGTTTTACGGAGATAGTGTCGAACACTAGACTCGACGTAAACCAATCAGTTTGCGTCGGATCAAAGATGGTGGTCGTCGGATCAAAGATCTGGACAGATCGCAGGCAGGTGCGATCTGGAGCATCGGATTCGAATCTGACTGTGAAGAGGGAGGATGAATCTGAGGCGTCGGATTAAATGTTCTAATCTGGCGGCTGAGATCAAGATGGGATATGAAGAGTTATAACTTTTCAGATCAAGGGACGAGATTAAAAAGACCTTTAAAGGGTTATACCCTTTCGTTATTAACGGTCCAGAACTGTCCGAACCAAAGGGTACTTACCTCTTCACTCAATATAAATAGATCTCTTCACTTGATCATTTCATTCATTCAAGGATTGCAATCTAAAAGCATTTGCACTCATCCATCTTCTGCATCGAGAGTCCAAAAAGCTTACGGAAAGGTTCGCCGGTCTCGGAATTTGAAGTGCTACTATTCCAAGACGACGTCGTTGTATCTTGGAAACGAATTGCTGCTATCCGTGAGCACCAGTAGCGGAGCAATATCGTTTTACGGAGATAGTGTCGAACACTAGCCTCGACGTAAACCAATCAGTTTGCGTCGGATCAAAGATGGTGGTCGTCGGATCAAAGATCTGGACAGATCGCAGGCAGGTGCGATCTGGAGCGTCGGATTCGAATCTGACTGCGAAGAGGGAGGATGAATCTGAGGCGTCGGATTAAATGTTCTAATCTGGCGGCTGAGATCAAGATGGGATCTGAAGAGTTATAACTTTTCAGATCAAGGGACGAGGTTAAAAAGACCTTTAAAGGGTTATACCCTTTCGTTATTAACGGTCCAGAACTGTCCGAACCAAAGGGTACTTACCTCTTCACTCAATATAAATAGATCCCTTCACTTGATCATTTCATTCATTCAAGGATTGCAATCTAAAAGCATTTGCACTCATCCATCTTCTGCATCGAGAGTCCAAAAAGCTTACGGAAAGGTTCGCCGGTCTCGGAATTTGAAGTGCTACTATTCCGAGACGACGTCGTTGTATCTTGGAAACGAATTGCTGCTATCCGTGAGCACCAGTAGCGGAGCAATATCGTTTTACGGAGATAGTGTCGAACACTAGCCTCGACGTAAACCAATCAGTTTGCGTCGGATCAAAGATGGTGGTCGTCGGATCAAAGATCTGGACAGATCGCAGGCAGGTGCGATCTGGAGTGTCGGATTCGAATCTGACTGTGAAGAGGGAGGATGAATCTGAAGCGTCGGATTAAATGTTCTAATCTGGCGGCTGAGATCAAGATGGGATCTGAAGAGTTATAACTTTTCAGATCAAGGGACGAGATTAAAAAGACCTTTAAAGGGTTATACCCTTTCGTTATTAACGGTCCAGAACTGTCCGAACCAAAGGGTACTTACCTCTTCACTCAATATAAATAGATCCCTTCACTTGATCATTTCATTCATTCAAGGATTGCAATCTAAAAGCATTTGCACTCATCCATCTTCTGCATCGAGAGTCCAAAAAGCTTACGGAAAGGTTCGCCGGTCTCGGAATTTGAAGTGTTACTATTCCGAGACGACGTCGTTGTATCTTGGAAACGAATTGCTGCTATCCGTGAGCACCAGTAGCGGAGCAATATCGTTTTACGGAGATAGTGTCGAACACTAGCCTCGACGTAAACCAATCCGTTTGCTTCCTCCGAAAGTAACATCGCAGAAGATCTGACGGTCATAAATCGACTAAGTCAAATACCGAGGAGATAGAAGTCAGCAACCAATAAGATTTTGTGTATTTCCTTTTCAAATCCTCTTTGATGTTATATTTTATGTCAACTGCCTCAGTTTTGGGGCATCCAATTCTTCTTTACTATACCAAATTCTTATGATGTGTTTATTTTACTTACTTCAACGATGTTATCCATTTTTCAGGCCTTTGTTAAAACCAGGAAGACAAAGGCTTACTCCAAACGGTTTCAAGTCAAGTTCAAGAGAGGAGACGTACTGCATTAATTTTAGAATTATTTGCTTGTTTGGATGCTTCTGTTTGGTTAACATGTATCTTTCTTATTTTACAGAGGGGAAGACTGATTATCGTGCACGCATCAGGTTGATTAACCAGGACAAGAACAAATACAATACTTCCAAATACCGATTCATTGTTAGATTTGTATCCTGCTTCTAGTCTCATACTTGTTTCTTTCATTTTTCCTGGTTTATAATTTACTGGTAGTAATTATGGTGAGTTCTTAATGAGATAATCGGTAGACCAACAAGGATATCATTGCACAAATCACATCTGCAAGCATTGCTGGTGATCTGGTTCTGGCATCTGCTTATTCTCATGAACTCTCGCATTATGGACTTGAAGTTGGTTTAACTAACTATGCCGCAGGTAACCACTCATCTTTCTTAATTGATGTTATGGTTATTAAAAAGCCGAAGTTGCTGTTATGTAGCCTATTGCACTGGACTTCTTTTGGCTCGGTGAGTATTAAAGAAGCTTGAATTGGACAAAGAATATGAGGGGAATGTGGAGGTACACATTTTATCCTTTTGTGTAGTTTCTTACTAGTATTTACCTACAGACTTGAACAACTTGTGTTAATCTCTTGGATAGGCTACTGGAGAAGACTTTTCTGTAGAACCAACTGAGAGCAGGAGGCCTTTCCGTGCCCTTCTTGATGTTGGTCTTGTGAGGACTACAACTGGCAACCGAGTGTTTGGGGCTCTCAAGGTATAGTGTGCTTTCTGAATTATACTTTATTAGTGTTACTGTTTTTTGTATTGTCTTTGAGGTTTCTGTTTTCTAAATTTCCTTGCCTCAATAATTCACGGGTTTCTAAGTTACTAATTCTAGTTTTGATCTCATGAATCCCCAACAAATAATAATGCTATTCTTAATGAACTTGATAAAGGGATTTCTTATGCTCAATGTTGGTAAACATTGAGATTACATATGCCATTATAAGATTTGTTTAAAATGTAAGTTATTTTTTTTTTTCTGAATGCACTAGCATTTAGTAGTGTTAAATGAATGTCTCATCAATTTCAGATATCAGCTGTGCTGAACTGTTGTTTTCAAAGTGTTGACTGTAGTAGAACAGGGATGAGACCAAGATGTACTGTTTTCAATTCTATTAGGAATTATCTTCACTTAGTTATCATTATTTGGCTATTGTTTATGACATTTATGTCGAGATTTCTCTCTGACCTTTTTACTGTTTTGCCTTTTTTTTTTCTCTCAAAACTGCTGGTTAGAATTATTTTTCTCCTTGATTATTTTCAGTAGAAAAATTGTGATACTTCTATATGCTATTTTATACATTTGGTTGCCAAACTTATTATATATACACGTATATATAGTTTCTTTATTCTTGAATTTGAATCTTTGCATATTGGATTAATGGAAGACAATTGGATGTAGGGAGCATTGGACGGTGGACTTGATATTCCTCACAGTGACAAGAGATTTGCTGGTTTTAAAAAAAGATGAAAAGCAACTCGATGCTGAGATTCACAGGAAATATATCTTCGGCAGTCATGCTGCATCCTACATGAGGGTTGAATTCTTTCTACTTTTTTTTTTCAAATTTTTTTAGGCGTTTCATTTTCATATGATTGCTGGTGTGGTCAAGTTGATACATGCACACATATATAGTCATTTATATTATCAGGCTGTGTGTGTACAATTTCATGCATGCTTGCAAATTGCAATTTCATAGGTCGTATTAGACATTGAATAACTAAACTTGTTGAACCAGCGGGTTTGTTTTGCTGAATTACTTTTTTTCCTTTACTCTGTTTTTGGGGTTTATGGGTGCTACTGGCAGCTTTGTTCTCATTTATGATGCTTGATATACGAGAATCGGAATCAAAATATGAATATGATATCCTTTATTTTATAATCCATTCTCACTAGGTTATCACTAAACTCATAAACTTCTCAATCAAAATTCATTACTATTTTCATTATCGAATATATACCTTGAGTATGATCAATATGCTGTTTCTATTGAAGTTGTTCAACGTGAAACTAATTTATGAGTTTTCGTCTTTATTTTAAGACGAGCAAAGTTAAATTAGTGTTTTCGTTTTTATTTATTTCTAATATGTATTAGGGATGTGACTGTTTTCTTCTTTCTGGCAGATTTAAATTCGATGGGCAAGCCCGAACATATCAAATTTCGCGCAGACACGGGAGGCCCAACATATCGAAGTTAAGCTTGTACTGGCCATTGTTCCGCAGCCGACACATTTAATTATAGGTTTTAAGACATTGATAAATTATAATTAGAGTAACAGATGATATCATTCATTCTAATGGACTGAGAGCGCAAATCCATCTTTTATGTGAAAAAAAAATCAAGCAACTAATGAGATATTTATTTTACACGGATCGATAAATTATAATGTTTTTTATTACAATTGTAATTATAACTTTAATTTTTGTACTAATTTGATTTTGGATAGTGTTAAATGGTTAGAATTTAACCCGCTAGAATTTTTCTTTTTTAATTTTTTTAATTTTTAAATCATTATTAAAAATATTTAAATCCAATTATATTTTTCCCTATTTATTTTCATATTAAATTATATTTTTCTCATATTAAATTCTATCCTTTCTTATTTATTTTCATGTTAAATTAATTTTTTAATTTATAAAAATCAATTATGATTTTTTTTTATAATTTTTAAGATCATTAAATGTATTTAAACCCAATTATATTCTTTCATTTTTATTTTCACATTAAATTATTTTTTTTATAATTTATTTTAATATAAAATTAATATTGTTTCATTTATAAAAAATGATTCTAACTTGCTAGATTTTAGCAACTACCGTTTGAGTTTATTGTTAACCATTACGTTTTACAGTTATATGGATGCAAATATTTTTATCATATTATTTCCTTGGATCTGTTAGTTAGCATTTTTTTTTTTAAGTAATCCGAGTCCTACAATGAAACTAATTTCAGAGATGTATGAAAATTCAATCAGAATATATTCAAAAATTCAAGTGGCAATCCATACAATGACTCACTGTGTAATTCAAATAGATGAATTTTTCTTACACTTATAAAATTTTGAACGGTTTTTTAATAGAGGACATACGTAAGAATTGATATCTACCAAAAGGTATATCATGGTTTTATTTTTACTAAAGGGCGCACCCATTTTTATGAATTTTCTCATATATCTCTTTGCCAAATATTGTCTTTCTCTTTCTCAGTAACGAATCTCGAGACATCTGAACCTGCTTTTCGAACTTTTCATTTTAAAATAATATATTTGGGAATCGGCTAAAAAACGTAAGGTAAAGAAAGAAAAATTATTCGGCTTTTTACCAAAAGGCGTATCCAAGAATTGGTATCTACCAAAAGGCGTACCATGATTCCATTTTAACCAAAGGGCATACCCATTTTTATGAACTTCCTTTTATACCCCTTTGCCAAATATTATCTTTCTCTTCCTCTTTCTCAGTAACGAATCTCGAGATATCTGAACCTGCTTTTCAGACTTTTCATTTTAAAATAATATATTTGAGAATCGGCTAAAAAACGAAAGTTAAAGAATGAAAAATTATTTCAGTTAAAGAAACCTCTCGTCTAAGGATTTTTTATATTTGATTAATATAGATTAATATATTAAATAATATTTAATAAATATATTAATATATAAAAAATCTATCAAAACACGTGATTTCAGATTCAAATGCAGGGCCTGAAGTCATCCTATGAGGGCCTGAAATCATCTGACTTCAGACCCTGAGAGGGCCTGAAATCATCTGATTTCAGGCCCTGAATCAGATGACTTCAGGCCTAAGCAGGCCCTGTGTGCATTCAAAAAATTTTAAATTTTAAATTTTTTAAAATAATATTTAATCATGATTTATTAAATTAATTATTTATAAGGTAATCTTTTATGTTGTAATCATTCAAAATCATACAAGGCCTGAAATCTTTGTTAACTAAAAACATTGCAGTATGATTGATTAGTATGAACTCTTTGTGTAAATTGTAACTTTAGTTCAAGGTTCATATAGCCTAAGCTTAATCTGGCATGTCATTTTGAAAAAAAAAGTATAATATGAACACAAAGCTTAATTAATCAAACTGAGAGAACCAATTGATTAGTAAAGCACATGTCTGAACAAGTTAATTATTTGAAAACTATTAATGAAACGGTTAATAATCTTCTTTATAATAATATTTTATTATTATGTAATTATATATTATACCTTTTTTATAAAAATTTTTTTATAATTTTTTATAGTTAATGATGGAGGGTCTGAAGTCGGATGACTTCAGGCCCTCCTTGGACCTGAAGTCATATGACTTCAGGCCCAGCGTGGACTTGAAGTCGGACGACTTCAGACCCAGCATGAAATGCAAAGTCTGACTTCAGGCTCAAGGAGGGCCTGAAGTCATCCAACTTCATGCCCTCTATCATTAAATATAAAAAATTATAATTTTTTTTTATAAAAAAGGTATAATATATAATTATATAATAATAAAATGTTATTATAAAAAAGATTATTAACAGTTTCATTAACAATTTTCAGATAATTAACTTGTTCAGACGTGTGCTTTGCTAATCAATTGGTTCTCTCAGTTTGATTAACGAGGCTTTGTGTTCATATTGTACTTTTTTTTTCCAAAATGACACGTCAGATTAAGCTTAGGCTACATGAACCTTAAACTAAAGTTACAATTTACACAAATAATTCATACTAATCAATCATACTGCAATGTTTTTAGTTAACAAAGATTTCAGACCTTGCATAATTTTGAAAGATTACAACATAAAAGATTACCTTATAAATAATTAATTTAATAACTAATGATTAAATATTATTTTAAAAAATTTAAAATAAAAAAAATTGAATACACGCAGGGCCTGCTTAGGCCTGAAGTCATTTGACTTCAGGCCCGCCCAAGGAGGGCCTGAAGTCATCTGATTCAGGGCTTGAAATCAGATGACTTCAGACCCTCATAGGATGACTTCAGGCCCTCATAGGATGACTTCAGACCTTACGTTTGAATCTGAAATCATGTGTTTTGATAAGTTTTTTTATATGTTAATATATTTATTAAATATTATTTAATATATTAATATATATTAATCAAATATAAAAAATCATTGGAAGAGAGATTTCTTTTAACTGAAATAATTTTTCATTCTTTACCTTTCATTTTTTAGCCGATTCCCAAATATATTATTTCAAAATGAAAAGTCTGAAAAGTAAGTTCAGATATCTCGAAATTCATTACTGAAAAAGAAAGACAATATTTAGCAAAAGGTATAAGAAAAAGTTCATAAAAATAGATACACCCTTTAATAAAAATGAAATCATGATACACTTTTGATAGATATCAATTTTTGAGTACGATTTTTTAGTAAAAAACCGAATTTCGAACCCAGAATTAATGAGGAGCTTCAAAGTGTATTTACCACCACATAGCCCGAGGGATTGTTATTACCACAAAGTGTACTTACCAGTTACCACTACCGCAACTTGGAATAGTCAAATTCTAAATATTCAGATAAAAGTTAAATATGAAACTAAACATATAGAAATATTTTGAAGAACTGTCGTAATTGAAGAAAGGAGAAATAAATTTTGGGTCCATGATTTACCATAGCAAAGAAAATCACACACGAAACTATATTCATTTAGATCGATCTGGATACCTGGTTAAAAAAAAATAAAATTAGATCCTTCATCAAATTCACAAATTATTATGTTTTTTATATTCGATGTGACATTTTACATTTTGCATCAACTTTGCGTTGAGTCAAATTCTTTGGTGCGTGAGGAAGGAAAATAAACTTTTCTATCCTCTTTCTTTTATGCACATGTAGTTCATATTCTCATTCAAGCTACACTGAGAGGATTGTACGTGGCCAGGCCAATTGATTCACTGATATCCATAAGCCCTGAAATTGAACTCCAAAAAAAACAGAAGTGAGAATAAGCACAAGAACTGCTGCAGCAGCTGCATTTCTAGCTGGAAAATTTTCACTTTAACAGAAAATTTAACAAAGAAAAAGGTTTAATTGATTTAATAGTATTGAGAAAACTTACCAGGAGTATATGTTGGTAGGCTGACGTATTTAGGACAGTTGTTTTGTTTGTTCGCCGTGCCAATCAGAACGTCAGCACCATCAACGCAGTCTCTTGGCTGAGAAATGAAGAAACGAAACAATATATAGATGTACATATGATCAATAGTTTCTATAGTTGTATAAATTGAATCGTGAAGTGCGTGAGTAGAGGAGATCAATGAAAACTCTGCACAGGTTAACATAACTAAAGATTTAAGATATCTAAAACTTGGTAGCCTGGTTTTAAAAATTGCTTTGCGTCGATTGGCAGGTGGTGAATGAGGCTTCCCCAATGTAGCTTTGACGAGCAACCAGAATGGGGCTTCAACAAATGTCCACTTCTTTCACAACGAGACTTCCACAACGAGGGATCTGATATAGACACATTTCCTTCGTCTTCTATTTTTCTAGCTCTCTTCCTTGGTTTTGGCATCATAAGTCAGTATACTCAGAATGGCACCCATCGACGGGGGATTGAAAACCCAATTTGGAACAATATTTTAAATGTTGATTGGTAGTGATGCAGTGAAGGAATAATATGTCTAACTCGGCCCTACATATTTGGGACTAAGATAGATCATAGTCATGATTTATCAATGCACACTGTGTAGTAAGCTTAACTTGACCATGGAAATAGAATAAATGTTGTTAGCATCTAAGTCTAGAATATCTTGTAAGAGTAACACAGACAGAGATGCACAAATGCCGAACTGACCTTGAAATCTTTGTAAAAGCACAATCTAAGTTCGTCAAGAGCACCATGCCTGCAGACTAGCTGTGGTGTTGCACCAAAGGCACTTGTAATGATTGCCGCAAGGTCTTTCAATGGATATTTTTTGTCATCCGTTGCCAGAACACCAGCACTAGTCAGGACTTCCTAGAATGATAAAATCCTTAACAGATGAAGCTTAAAATTCTAGGATGAATTACTACATAAGAAGCCCAACAATGCACCAAATCACATTTGATGTGCTTACTGTCATGTTGTATTTGAAGTACAGATCTAAGGCTTTGGAGAAGTAGCTAGATTCATCTTGTATTATTGGGTAGGAACAAGTCCCATGTTTTTCTGCAGGAAATCAGTGAATATCGAGAATAAAAAAACATAGTAACATTTTTTCCAACTATCCATAAGTTATCGTTGTAATGTATGCTACCTTGCACCACCACTAATGTTCAAAAGGAAAAAGAGCTTAAGAAAATATAACATAATATTAGGCCTTGCAAAGTTCCAAATTACCACAGTCCAATCTAATGAATTAAGCACCGAAGCTGAGAGTAAACCACTAGACTGATGATGGAAATTAAATGTGGAACAAAACTAATGTTGTCTCTGAAAAACAATATACACTCTTTCCCACGAATTAGGTTAGTTGAACTTTGAGCAGTGAGAACAAAGAAACGCCTTATTCATAAATTTGCAAGTAAACAAAGAAGAATCTTACCCCACTGTGCACATCCAAGCATCAATTCACATGCAAGAAAAGAGAAAAAGGAGATAAGTTATGCAAACTGGAAAAACCAACAAAAATTATTAATTCCAAAAAGTTGCTACCTCATGTGCCCAAAACAACCCTTTTCCACCAAAGCAAAGAGATGAAGAACTGCAGGATAAGGTTGGCCAATACTTTTCAAGAGTTGGCAATAGTGATGTAATCTGTGTAAAAGTAGAAAAGGAAATGCCATTATGTCCATTGTTACTTCCAAGTCAAGTAAGATTACTTTGAATTGGGCCAATACTTTTCAAGAGCCGTAAATAGTGTTGTAATCTTGTAAAGGGAGAAAAGGAAATGACATTATGTCCGTTGCTACTTCCAAGTCAAGTAAGATAGTTCTGAATTGTATTATTTTAAAAATTTTGGATATACAAACCTTCTTTTCGTCAAAATTAGAGTGACTACAGCATGCTGGCCATGTTCCATCGTTGTAGTCAACCCACAGTCCATCTGTCATACAGGTACAAAATTCAAACCAGCTAAATTACACCAGACTGAAAAATTGCTTATTAAAGCATGACAAAATTTATTATGTTTCTTAATTTTTCTAAATGAAATTTACTCGCATCTAGATTTACATGAGGAAAAAATCAGGCGGCAGCGGGCCAACCTAACATTTGTTCAAGCTAAGACAGCTGAAGCATCATTAGGCAGGTTGGTACCAATCTAGTTCAAACTATGTCATCTCAGGGCTAGAAGAATTTGATCAAGCACATCTCCTTTAAAGATGCTAGAAGAAATTAGAAAGCAAAGAGGAGTAAGGCCAAGGCACAAGCACCTAAGAAAAGGAGAGGTAAGAGGTGCACCTTTTTAAAATATCAGCAAATGCATTATATATGAATTAAGTAAATAAATTGCAACAATTTGATTTCAGAACAACTCAGCATTTGATCAACGTTATGCCATCCGATGCAGCCTAAAAATATTTTCGGAGTTAATACTTGTAAATTTATTACAACAATGTAAAAAACTTTACCTATTTCAGTGTGTTTATACCTATAATTGTGTTATTACCGTGTTAGTATCTTCGCATCTATTTCCATAGTCTCATGATTTTTACATCTTTCAAACACATTTGCAGTATTAGAGAAGGTTCATTTATTGTAGCAACATTTTCAAATATTGACCTATTCAATTTCCTGAGAATTTTTACCACTTGTAAATGACATTGAAGGTCAATGAGTCGGGATAACTTCATTGTTCATATATATAACAAAAAATGAGCAGAGAAATGGATGAAATATTCAAGAGGATTTCTCAGAAAATATGATAGCCTTACGGATTGTGAACTCGGGCAAAGGACTTGATCTGCAAAAACCAATTGAAATATAATCAAGACAACTTTACTCTAGGAATGACAGAACAGCCAAAAAAAACCAAAAAACAAAGATAATAGAGATTTTGACAGAATACGTATTCAAAAACGCATCATTAAACTCACAAAGAAACCCTAAAAAGCACCCAACATGTAACCGGAGTTACTTGAAATAGAATCGGGGAGAAAGGATCAGAAATCGATGAACGGACAGAAAATGGCATAGACGGATCACCGGCAGCAGGCGTTGGCAGAGCAGCAATGGCGAGTGGCCGCGCAGCTGGTGCCCGGCCACAGCAGTGACAGCAAGAAGTAATCGAACTCCCGTTGCCCCGTCGCCTCGATACCGTGAACGGAGAGGAGAGCGAGGAGAACGACCGACGCGAGAGACCTCAAGAGACTCGCCATCGCTCGCTCCTTCCTTCCTCCTTCCATCGCCTGACGAAGAGAGTTTAAAATAGAAGCGTCGACGACCCCGGCCCGAAAGCCTCGCTTTATTGGATTATGGAAACGTCCACCAACTCTGTCAACCTGTTCGTTTACCTTATTAATGATTGGTCAATGCAATGGCACGCGATTCCTCTTCGAACTCCCTCACCAAACATAAGTCGGGTATTCTGTCAGGTGTGAGTTTAATTATTGTAAATGAGAATTCTACAAATGCACGCAATGAACTTGCCCAAGTTTGCACCTCTAGATTCGTCAAGCATATTCGATTTATATATTTAACTGCTAGAATTGGGCTTAAAAGGTGAAGGCCCAATTTTGAGTCAAATGGAATTATTGGGCCGCCAATGCAAATTTGTATTGGGAGGGGTGTGAATAAGATCTTAATGATATTTAAATTTATTTATTAAAAATAAATAAATCCGCCCCTTTAGAATTGACCCCACATATATCCACATATATAGAGGGAAATAAATTCAAATACACAGGTGAGAGACATAGGGTGGGGCACGTCTGTACTACACCTTGGGGCAAATTTATTTTATTAAAAATTGTATAGAGAGGAGTCCATGTTTTTTTTTCGCGCTCATATTGTTTTAATATATTACTCTAATAAATAAAATTTATGTTTTATTTTATTATAAATAAATTATCACATATTTTATCTTTAATCAATAAATAAAAATTTATTGATAAAATTGGTATACATATCCTATCAAATTTAATCATTATTATTCTAAATCAACACCTCCTAAGATGTACCCGTGACCTATCACTACTATATTAATCAGTTTCATCCTTTTGTGTCATTTCCTTACTATTCATTGTTTAAATATTATCTGATTATTAAAATATAATATAAATACTATTAATCTATACTTGCACTTTAAACGAATGTATAATTTATATCTCATCTTTATCGATTAAAATTAGAGTAATATATATACACATAATTTGGATTGAAATAAGAAATTTTCTCATGATCAAATCATGTTTGATATCTTGAACCCTAGCATCATTCATCTCTAACTAATGCATACGTACACAACTAAAGAACAACAACGGGACAACATAACTTAAAAATGAACTTTTTAAGGCTTCTCTATTTAATCCAAGCTAACAAGTTTCCAAAGAATTTTCCTCTTCAAATTGTATAATTTTTTTTTATCACTAGTAAATTAAAGATCATCGTATCGTTCCCTTTTTTTTTAAAAAAAAAATTAATCCTTCGATAAGTGGAGAAGGCACTCACTCGGATGACTGGGTCAGATCAAACTAACTCGAGTTACGATAGCGTGTGAGTCGGGATCGGACTCAAAGACTAGTAGGGCAAGATTGAGTCGGGATCGAACCAAAACAGGAACACAAGGGGTGGAGAAAAAAATTCCAGTAGTAGAACCACTTCTCTGAAGCACTAAGGGGCCTTATAGGGGAGGAGGATGCCCCTGTCTTGTCAAGACTGTCTTGTCTCATTAAAAATTGACCAGCTGATAGACTGATCTTTTGACAGTCTTAGTTACCCTGTGAGTTTGTCACAGCCGCCTAGATGTCAATCCAAGGTGTCATTTTGATCCTCATTAATGTCTGATCTCTTGCCAAGTCATGATTATGGTAAATGTCTTTTCCTTATAATGAGAAGATTTGGAAAATCTTATTGCTGTTGGGATTTATGATAATAGTTAACCAATTTGGGTCAAGTGTTCGCTTGATCACTCAGACTCAGCTTGTTGGGCAGCTATGAGCCTACCCAAGCCAGACCGACCGAGTGAAGACGGTCGGTCAAGTAAGCTAGGCCTCTCGACTATCTATGTCTTTGAAACAGACCTCCCCCCGCGAGGACTAGACCATCCTTGGTATGTATTGATCCAATCCACTGACCGGGACAGGCCTGACCGCCCGAGCCCGATCGGACAGTTGGCCTACGTAAGCCGCTTCTTAGAGCGGGGTCAATGATTTCGTTGGCAGGGCGATTAAGTCGCCTGATCGGGGAGTTCCCGACCGGACACGCCCGACCAGACATTCCCGATCGGGGGTGCATGACGGGCATCCCCGTTCGGGAGTGCCCGGCCGGGAGTACTACTATATATTTGACACCTCCCCTTTCCAAGGGAGGCCGACACGTGCTTTTATCCCCGCCCGATTGAACTTTCTCGACCGGCGACGCCCGATCGGATACCGCCGACCGGTCCCAACCTAAGCAACTTTGAACTCTGAGCCTTTAGGCTAGGTTGACATCTAGCCAACCCGAGCATCTTTGTCCGACCGAGTATTAACCCGACTAGCCAAGTAATCAATTCATATAACCTGTCCGACCGGATCAAAGCCAAATTATAGTACAATCACATGTCTGCAGTACGCGTATACTAAAGCTGAAAATTCTACGTCGACAAGTTTCTCTGCAAGTCTTGCACCAATCATGTAAGCATGCACGCAGACATGCACGCAATCATAAATTATATACCATCTCATTCCCATGCTCAAATATTAATCCAATCAACCACACGAAGTACTGATCAGAAACTAAAATGTTTGATTGTGTCCTGCAAGATCTGTTTAGTACATTGTATACATTACATTAATTTTAACTTAGAATTAACACACACTCTCTCTCTATATATATATCATATAATATAATTAATCATCCTTTAATTTGCCCATGGATGAATGCTAGGTAGCTAGCTATGTATGAATCAGTCCTCCTTTAAACATGATCAGTGTATAATCCATTACTCGCCATGAGCTGATTCCAATCCCAGAGCTTATCTGAAACATTACCAGGCAGTGGCAATGACAATGGCAATGGCAAAGGAAGCAGTTGGGTGTTTTGAGAAGGAAAGTGATGGAGAAACTGATTATTAGGGTTAGTACTGTTCATGTGATTCATCATCATCTGGTTGAACCCTGCCAAGCTATTCAACTCTCCCATCTTCTGAGCAAATGTGGAAGTGCTATTGTCTTCTTCGTTGGGCGTATTCGAAGCAACCGAGTTAGTGCTGGACTCTTGGAGAGCAATGGTTCTAGGTTTCGCAGAGAGCACGTAGTTGGAGGATGATGAAAGGAGAGTAGTGGTACTGGTCGAGTAGCATCCTCCGGTGCTTTGCTGCTTCAGCGTGTTCTCGATCGGGTTATTCTTTGATGAATTCTGGCACCTGGTCGGGGAGTCGTTAGGGTTTGGTGATGAATTCCCGCTGAATTGCGAATTGTTCGGCGGCGGCGAGTTATCGGCGATTTTGCAGGAAGATGATGAGTGCTTAAGAGCTGTGCCGGGAGCTCGAGGATGGTCTTGATCAGCTCCAGGTCTTTTGTAGACACGGCAAAGACAGATCTCAACCTGCTTAATTTGTAACAAATTAAAATTTATTTCAAAGGGGTAATTAAAGATATGTATCCCTTTTGAGGGGGAAAAAGAAGAATAAGAGAATTAATTAGTTGAAGAAAATTTATACGTTTCATGATAATAATTGGCATGATTTCAGCAGTACTTGAAGGGATCAGATCTCAAGAAGAAGATCAAGAAATCAAAGAAAAAACATGGAATCCAAGAAAAGATTAAGGAGATCTACTACTACTTTTCCCCTCAAATTAGATTTCTTGGGTGTAACTGTATGAAATATGACACCCTAGCTAGCTAATTATATATATTCAGATTGAATTCGTTGTTATTATTCCTGATAAAACTTATAAGAAGATCTATATATATATAATTTTGCAAATTAATTAACAAACCTAGCTAGCTACCTTTGGGAAGTGATTGTTGGCATCGGCGAGTGGAAGCCGGTACTCATTCATGATCCAACTACTCCTGATCCCTTTGGGAGCCTTGCCGGAGTAGAACACCAGCGTCTTCTTCAGCCCGATCTGCCGGCCACTCTCATTCTTTACCGCCCGATCTGCGCCGGTGGCCTTCCAGTACCCCGACGTAGTCACCCGGTTAGGCCGGTCGCCGTTCCGGTACTTCCGGTCCCTAGGCACGTAGAAGAACCACTCCTTCTCCCCGATCGCAGCCAAAGCTATATACATACATACATACATACATATATATATATATAAAGAAATCATATGTAGTTTGAGAGAAGAAATTAATTAAGAAATAAATTATAAGAAATTAGAGTAGTAAGAATTGTATAGATATATATGCCTGGTAGTTCCCAGGGGTCGTAGCTGTAGAGATCGAGGAAGGAGATGAGCTCGACGTTGAAGCGCTTGCCCTCGACCTTGCGGCGGAGGTAGAAGTCGATGAGCTCCTCCTCGGTGGGGTGGAAGCGGAAGCCGGGCATGACCATGCTGTGGTCCTCATCTTCTCCGGTGCTACTCATCGGTAGCTGCTGCTGCTGCCATGAGTCGTTGACCCCCTTCATCTCTCTACACTCCTTCAGCGAGCGATTGACATAATTAAGAAAACCAGTCGCTAGCTTGCTAGCTAGGGCGTCCCACAAGTAAATATACCTTGATGAATTGGGGGCTCTGCAGGATATATGATAATTAATTAATTAATAATTAACAAGCTTCAAAAAAAAATAAGCGTGTTAATTAATTAATAAATGATAAAATGCATGTTTATCAATAATGAAGCCGTGGAGGCTTTGAGTATGCCGGCGGAGACTTTTAATTATACTTCCGTTGATCATATAAATACTAAGTCAAGCAAATTCTACAATATTCTTCAGTCACAAAAAAAAAATCTAGGCCCTTCCCTTCCCTTCCCTTCCCTTCCTTATAAAAGTCAAAGTCAAAATCTTGACTTTTGAAGACGAATCGACATCGTCTGTAGAAACTTCTGAAACATCAAGCTAGCTAGGTAGCAGCCGCCTGCTGTTCTTATTCAATCAGTACTGCTATTATTTATTAATTCATTCATTCATCAGAGGAAATTTTAATATCTCATTTCCTAAAAAGTTATATATTTTCTTTTTTTTTTTTTAAAAAAAAAGAGAAATAACTTTAAATAATTTTTTTTCCCATTCACACAACCGGTTCAATTTAATTTGTCAGAACTCAATATTATCAATGACCTATCTCTTTGAGGTGGGACAAAAGCGAGTAGTCCGTGACCCTGCACCACTGTCATCGCAAACCTACAAAATAATAATCATAATCATAATAATAATAAAAGAAAATTGAGTTTTATTTATTTATTTATTTTTAATATCTTCAATGGTTTTCATTGTTAATTCTCACCTCACTATGAGTCTCAGCGACCCTTTTTGCATTTAATAGAGAAAACAAAGGCTGACTGATGCTGAATCCTAGTTTGGCTTGATATAGATTGGGTCCAATTTTGAACCCTTTCCTATCCTATCTTCTCCGCCACTCATGCATCCATCATTGAGCAAAAGATTTTTATGTAAAGAACAATCGCGATAGAGTAAAATATCTTTTATTTATCTGTCTATATTTAATGAAGGATTGATGATCCTAAATAAGTGAATATTAAAGGTATGTAAAGGTGTTGTTGTCAATAGATTTGGAATCGATTGCCACCGTTAGTTACCTCAACCTTTCTTTACATGTGTTGATTTTCCCTTCCAAACAGTATGAGGTCATCCTGGAGGGATAGCTTTGTTATTGATTATTACAGCAAAAGATGAAATTGTCACTTTAACGACTCTTTTAAGATTGCCTCACATAAAAAGCGGATAAATCACGGAACTTGGCATGATGGCCTATAAGTTTTATAATTGATACGCGACTTGGGTCATGTCAATCATCTCAATAAACTTGATTAAACTCGAATTAATTAGTCGAGTCGAGTCGAGTCGAGGGCATTTACAATAATTGACTCACAGAGATGCACTTCCAATAACTGATTTCTACAAATTATGACAGCGAGTGTGAATTAAAATGCCAAACCCTAGCAGACTTGTCCTTGTGTGATCATCAGAATTATAACTATGCACAGAATTATTTTGGCCAAATAATTAAAAAGTTAAGAGACCAGATCGAAACAAATTCCTGACAAGTCAACTTACGTACTCTGCAACAGTAACATTGTCTGTCTCCAGGAACAATATTTAATGCTATTTCTATTATATATATGTTTGAAATATATATTTAACTTTGCAACTCTAAATTATATATATTATTACTAGCCAGTTCTTTTTTTTCTTCTTAAATTTAATTTAGTAATCTACTTCACAAAATATTTGCCATATCAAACTTGTTAAATACAGACACAAGTATATTAAAGAGGGATTAATTGCCTTTGGTCACTATCATCAATAATTCTAATTTGATTCTGGTCAAGATGAGCCTCTCGACGCGGCACGCTCATTGGTCGTGAATTATATCGTCGATGGACCACATGGTTGCGAATTCGATCGACATGATATATACGCGATATTAGCTACTGTTGGTGAAAGAGATAATCATAACAGCGAAGAGTAATCTCATTCATATTAATAATTAGTATTGTGTTAGTAGACTAGTGTTTGTAAAGAGGCTTGTTGAATAATGAATGAAGTGGATGTAGATAATTAATTGTAACCTGATGAGAAAGGCAAACATTCAATTCCTGCGGTGGAATGGTTCACTTAATTAACGTATTATTAATTAAGTTCTCTCTGTGTGTGGGTGTTTTTTTTTTCTATTTTAGAAAAAAAAATTACTATTTTTATATTTATGTATCAGCGGTCGAGTTGGTACACTCGCCGCCCATCTTAATTGAACCATCCATTCCATTGATGGCTCATTATGCATCAGCTGCCGGTGGGGCACCATCGACCGTTGACTTCCAGCTCAACTGCCAGTCCCGTTGACCAGCAGACCATGCTCATTATTATTTGCCGCGGTATTTTTTTTGTTTTTTCAACTTCTGAGCAAGAAGAACAAACAAATGCAATCCCAGATCATGGTAAGGGACGATCTTATGTGAATGAATAGGATATAATAAACTTGACAATTGATTGTTGTGTGGAATATTCAGTGAATACATGTAACCAGTCCAACAAGCAATTTCAAACTGGTTTCTAGATTTTATTATTAAAAAACAATGAAATTTCAGGTCAAACAAAATTTGAATTAACAGTTTGTTTGTGATTAAGCAGGCACTCCAGCTTCCATGTTCAGTATCCTCTCTGCCAGTAGAAGATCATCTGGGGTCGTAACCTGCATGAAGTACATTACAGAGCACTGTATTTTAAGTGCCTTAGGTTGGATAGCTATGTGTAAGATCAGGTTTGGAATATCACAAAATAAATAAATGAATAAGATCATGGTTACTGTTGTTGGTTGTTCAGATTACGACACCTTAACTGAGTTTTCAAACGCAAGAAGAGGAAGATACCTTGATGTTTGTATAAGAACCCTCTGTTATGTAGACAGGATGCTTGAGATGTTCCACAATAGAGACATCATCAGTGACTTCAAGTCCGTCTCTGAATCAGGGAACAAGTTGTAAATAAAAGTCGCTATTTAGCAAGTATGTTAAATTGCTACAAAACTATGTTGAAATTGTTAGAAAATTTTTAATATAATTTTCCTTGTTCAGACTCATTTAGGAGTGTTGGCCATTTATGTGTTTGGGAAAAACTAGAATTCCTAGCTAAATGAAAGTTTCCAGTTGATATTATGTTCATCAAAATGATCGCAATTTGCAATCCACTATGGGATTTATAAACTAACAAAAGGTTGTTGTATAAAAAAAAAAAAAAAAAGAAAGAAAAAGTAGTGTCCAAAATTGGACTTGGTTGGCCGGTTCACCTAGTTGGATAATTACTGGTTAGACTGACAAAGATCAAGTCCAATTAAATGCAACAGAAACAAGTGACAAATCAATTTAACATGGTCAAAAATGTGTGTGCGTGTGTGTGTGTTCAGAGAGATAAAGTAGTTTTACGACAATGAGTGCAAGATCTAATATGGAGTATGGGCGACTTTGGTCCCTTGTTTTGTGAAGTTTGTCTGGGACAACTTTGGTCCCTTGTTTTGTGAAGTTTGGCTTTTGGATAGGTTTTGTTTCTGTTATTTTCTTAAGCAACCTGAATTGACCACATTCAGATCAATTCCAGGTGGAACTTGGGTGGCCCTTAAAGTACAACTTCAAAAAGCAACGTCTGGTTTGGGGTGTTTTTCCAACATTTTATACCTATTAACTATGAGGTCAATCTAATATGGAGTATGGGCATTTGATCAAAACCACTCCAGCTAGTTGAATCAGGCAAATTAGGAATGTTCAAGAGGCTGGTCCAGCCCTAAAACAATCGGCAACAGTAATCATTTGATAGAAAGTCATGAATTAATATACTTAATTCCACTTTGTTGATAGGAATTATTCTGCTTACAGTAACATTTACTTATTTCTGAATTCCAGTGCGTGTTTTTTGACATGATTTATTAAACTAATATCAGCAGCATTTACTTATTTCCCACTTTCTTTTTCTTTTTGTTTTATACTTCATCAACTGGCTAAGAGAAGTGCATCGATACCAAATTAGCGTACCTGTTAACCAGCTCAAAGCCAGCTCTGAACAAATCAGGCTTGATAACCTACAAAAGCAATACATAGATTTTCAAAATATTATTGTGATTCCACTCGTATGCATTTCCCAAGCTACCTGTGGAGTTTGCATTTCCCAGAGAGTTTTCCGATCTAGTGTTTTCACCACAAAGGAGTCATTGTCTGCCTGAAAAGAACACACAAAATTATAAGTCCAAATCTGATCTCATTGCACACACTCATCGTTTAAGAATCTTCTTTTATCAAAAGAGAGTTCACAATAATAATAATCTGGCATACTTCTTTGATTGTAGCTTTTACAGGAACACCTAGAACAGCTGCACCATTCGTCCAGGCATCTTGCATGACCTATCAATTGAACAAGTGTATGGAGTTAGTTTTATTCCCAAGGCATAGGATAGATTGCCTTTCTGAAGAACCATAATTTCTAGAAAACAAATGAAGTAAAAGAGGTTGCAGTTCTCTCAAGCTACGGTGAGTACAGAAAAATATTTTACAAGCATACTTGGGCTCAAGATAGTGTCCATGATAAATCAAAATGAAAGATATACTCTACAATTGTTCTATTCAAACACTTGAATAAACATTATAGTTTCAGCTATATAAAGGTAGATCTGCTTCCTCAACGGTCCCCTAGAGTCGACCCCACGGATATGAAGGGAGGTTAATGCAGGTATACAAGCAGGAGGCGCATAGTGGGGTGAATAGAAGGTCGTGAGTTCTCGCAAGATTCGACCCCTGGCTATTACACCAAAAATGTCATGCGTCCGTCGTCTGTGCTACGTCTGGGGGCTAGTTTCGGCTATGTAAAAAAAAATGATGAACTAGGTAACAGTCGAACTTAGGGTGACCAGCTCAATCCTACGAAAGTTTCCCACCGGCCGCTAGGGTAAATCAGAAAGTGCTCGCGGTAGGTGGTCTCGTGGTTACACACCCCATTTGGAGGAAAATTTCCTGCAAAATGCATCGTACGTGAGGATCAAACCGCGGATGCCTGGGTGATAACTTGACGCTCTTCTACTGCATCATAGCCCGAGGGACAACATGAGGTGGATCAAGAAAAGGATTATCCCTTCTTGTTTAAATCCACTAAGTTCTTATTGTTGATGCATATTTCTTGGTTGGTGTTACTCTTATGGGAGAGGAAACAAAGATATAGAAAACTATTCAAGTCAGTCAACATGACTCTACGAGAGATATTATTCGGAATACATTCAGATGTCTTCTTAAGTATATAACTGTGCATATTATTGCTATATCATATGCAGTTAGAAAACCAGATTCTATTTATTCCGTCATTGTAATACTAAATCTCCATTTCACTCACCGCATTCAAACTGGCTATACAACTCAAATGGTAATTGGCACATTAAGTCATCAAGGAAGAAAAATCAAACCTTCTTGACATCTTTAGGAGTAATCAGAGGTCTAGCTGAATCATGAACACACACAAGTTCTGAGCTTCCATCGATTTCCTGCAATCACAAAAGCACTTTGAAAATGGACATATGATCTCTTCAGTGCTCTCACAGCATCTAAAATTACAGGTCAGAATATCGCCAGAATGAAGTTGTAGAATAAGCACACAACTTTCTTCAGGTTAATCATTAAAAAATGAGAGATAAAAGTCATTCTGCATAACCATATGAGACTTGCTCGAAGGGAGCCATTAGGAGTTCTAGGACATCCTCAGTTATAAGGTCAACATGAAGATTCTTTCTAACCAAGAGATAACCAATTTCTATATTGAAAGCCAATGATGGAAAAGAACAGCTAGGCATCTAGCTCTATGAAGTCATGTATTTGAAGAATGAACATGAACTTCAGCACCCGGTATTTTACCTTGCATACACTAGAGAGATATGATATGATAATGTGATTGCAATCTCTCTAGGCTGCTACTTTTCTTAAATGCAAATGAAGGTAAATAGAAATAAAATACAAGATTGATGTTGCATACCTGAAAACCATTGAAGACAGAATCTTGTCTCTCCTTGCCAGGAAGGGCAAACTTAATACCTACCCTTATGTCTTTGCTAGCATCTACAAAATGAAATAATGTTGCCTGACATTACTACTCATGATCAGCATCAAAGTCATAGCATGAAACTAGAAAAGTTGAATAAAGGTTTTCAAACCTTCAAAGATATCTCTGTAGGACGGATCACACACAACTACTATTTCTTTCACTTCACTCATTTGAGAGAAAGTAAAGAAACTGTATAAGGCAATTGGTTGTCCTAAGAGCGGAAGGTATTGCTTTGGCATGCTTGCCTGGGTATAAACAAAAACTTGAGTTTATACATGATAACCAAACAACCGTATAGAAATTTCTCTTAAAAATATAGTAAATCAACATAGTTGAACTTGAATCACTTTACCACTTGAATTCCAAAATGGTCATAACTCTGTTTAACCCATCAAAACATGTAACTAAAGCAAATGCAAGTCTATGAGTAGAATGTGAAGGCATAAACATTAGCAAATTTGTAAAAAGATCACTAAGGCAATGTACATGAAATGGTTTTCAGAGATTCCGGACTCATAGATAAATCTCAGAATTAAGGATGTTTATACAGGCAAGTATGGAAAGGGTAGAAGCAATACAATAATAAAATAATTAAATTTATATGATTTCATAAGTTAACTAAGTTTCTCCAAGCAACACAATAGTAAAATGACACATTATTTACTTAATCTGTTTTAGATTGTACTGACTATTATTTTTTGCCACAAAATGGGAAAAAAGAGAAAAAGGTGCATTTAGTGTCACACTAGTAGCCATTGCATTTACAAAGATAGTGACTAAGCTCCTTACTGTAAGAAATTAGTTGTGTTTGCAAAGCATTTCGTCCTATCGATTGAAGTGAAGACCACTATGAACCATTGGAAACAAATATAAAACTTTTCAAATATGCTTCGTGTACACATTCTAATAACTGTAAAAACTATAGTCAACGTATAGACTTGAGAACCTTGATGTGGCCACACGAGTCTCTCGTGTGTAAGCTGGTGCATATTTCACAAGACTTGTTTTGATCGCGAAGGAAACAACAACACGATTTAGTGGAGATGAATAGCCATAATTATGCAGCCATTTGCAAGGAAGTAGTACAAGAATGCAGTAAAAATAACCGAACAGTTTAAGATGGATCATAAACATAAGCCCATCGCCATAAAGTAGAGTAACATGTGCTGAAGAAACTTTACCCCCATCCTCTTCCCTTTTCCACCAGCCAAAAGAACCACCGAGACGCTCTTCTCTTTCACCACTTCACGCTAACAACAGAAATTACTAAAGTTAAAACACCATAAGAAACAAGCAAAAGAGGGAGAACTCAAATTTAACTCACAGCGGCTGTTCCTTCCCCCTGAGCAATGCAACTGATCCGGCTGCACTTCCATCCCCTGCCGAACCCGATCTCGACGCCTGAAGCGGAAGTGGGAAATAAACAAAAAAAGAAAGACCTTTTCACAAACCAGAAAAAGATAAGGGGGAAAAGAAGGAGTCTTGCCTTGGATGCGACGCCGGACGGACCGCGAGGGCATCGAAATCGACGGGAACAGGGGGGAGGAATTCGACTTCGAGGACGAAGGGAGGTTGGGGAGGCGGTGCGAGAGGGAGATATCGAATCGAAGCGCCATTTCGCTGGGTTCGAATGCTCCTCCTCGATCGAATTGGGAAGCAGCAGCAGCAGCAGCAGCAGCAGCGGCACGGAAGTTGAATCAGGAAGACGAGAGCTTTTAGCAGCAAGCAGCTTATCTCTGAAGCAAATCGCGACCGTCCATTCGAGTTGATTTTTTATTCGTGACCGTCGACTGATTGCAGTGTGATTGAGCCGGCGCTCGACGGCGTGGAAGACCGGGAATTAGTTGTCTGACCCGACAAAGAAGCGAAATTTTTTATTTTACCCCTCAAAATATCAAAAATTCGTTATTTCGTTTTCCATCTAACAAAACAATTAAAGCTGTTAATCTTAAACGATTCCACTCAATTCTAAACACAATAAAGTAAATCTTAGATATGTAAATAAGTGAAGAAACCACCTATTTACTTTATATAATTGAAATATAGTGTTTCAGTTTCACAAATATAGCCTTGAAGAATCACACAGTGCTGAGTTTTACTTATATATATAGCAATAATTTTACTACATCAAATCCTTTGCAGCTGCAGAAGTATCCTTCATCACATAACCAAGTTGGAGGGCAGTTTGATCTTGATGACCAGAGCAGTGAGGGACCCCCTCCATCATGCTGACATGGTAGTAGTTCCTCGAGTCATAAGCCGCCGTCACAAGTGTGTCGAATTCAGGCCCGGTCGGCGCGATAACTTCTTGTGCTCTCTCTGTGTCAGCTACCTGAGAACTCCAAAGGGGATCATCAAGTTACAAGAGAGAGTGGCACAATGCTTAGCTTTTCAGAGCTATAAATTGATTATTTTACCTTTGTTCTTAAGTAGACATTGTGATTTTGAAGCTCTACTTCCTGCATTTGTATACTTAACAATAAAGTTTGATTGACATTCATTCAACTATTGCAAGATTGAATATGTTTGAGAAAATTACCCTTTTCTGCATGTGCTCTATCTCTGCAAACAACAGCTCGTGCTGAGAAGGATGATTGAAACCATGTTAAATTACATTTAGACTGATTAGGATCGAAATGTGGAAAAAGGTTTGAAGTTTGAGTACCTTCTTTGATCTGATCCTTGTGATGCCTCTCTCAAGTCTGTTCTCCAGTTGTTTGAGCTCTTTTACACTGAGTGAGCTCAAGGATTCACCCATCAAGTGCCTGCAAGATGCAAGTTAATGACCTAACTAGTGATTAGGAGGAAAACACATAAATGAAGTTGGAGAATAATTCACTTGTTTGCATTTAGTAGAATCTGTATCTGATGGCGCAACTTTGCAGACTCTTGCTGAAAGTATTGCTGCAACAGAAAATTGCACATGAGATCTTGAGTTTAGTCGATCGAGAATGATAGTTACTTGCCTGTGAGTTAGTGTCAATGGTGCAGCTTGAGTTTGAAGTGTTAGCACATGCCTTCTTGTACTTGTCTATTGTTGATCTGATGCTGATCGAGTATCAGGAGTTCAAAAGTAGGATTAGAACAGTAATTTAATTTGTTTGAGAATTACAATCCAGTGTTTTTTTTTTGCCCTTTAGCTCTCTATTATATTGATCTTTTATCAGAGAATTCTCTTTCTAGTGCAGGAAAATGATCAAGAACCTGTTATTGGAGTACTCATAGAGTCGGCCACGGCTGGAGAAAACAATGAGAGAGACCTCGGCGTCACACAGCACAGACAATTCATAAGCTTTCTTGAGCAGCCCATTTCGTCGCTTGCAGAAGGTGACTTGACGGCTCGTGTTGTTCTCGATTCGCTTGATCTCTATCTTTCCTCTCCCCATGCTTGATTTCCTGCTTCAATTCCTCTACATGTACATATATATAACAGACAGGAAACCAAATAATTGATTAATTAATTAGGGTTTCTTATAGAACATGATCAATCTGTAGCTTTTGATCATAGCTTCATGATATACAGACAGAAAAATCCAGCTTATAATCGAACAAGATATATATCTAAGTAAACTAAAAATCAAGTTTTTTTATTGTTATTATTATTATTTTCAGCACAATATTTCGAGAAAACTTGCTGAAGAACTAACAGACAAATTAAAGAAACCATATGTATTAAATCGAACTAATTTCAAGAACCAAAAATTCGAGGAAAATCTAATCAATTATAGAACATAGCTAGAGGTGACTCAAGATCTAGCTATTCACTTTGAACTATAAGATAACAAGAAGTATATTGGCCGAGCTACCTTTTCTAGACCCCAGAGAGAGAGAGAAGAACTACAGAGAAAGTTATAAACGGAAAAAGAAAAAAAAAACTGATGGTAGCATGCGTTACCAGAGGCAAAGAAGATGTTGGGAAAGATGGATGAGCTAGGAGCAGAATTAAATTGAGAGCAGCAGGAGGAGGAAGAGGAAAGAGAGAAGGAAATGGGCACTGCATGGATTGAGCATTGGATCGAGTGTCTTTCCTCTTAAAGAAACGGGGTCCTTCCTTTGTCTAGCTTCTCCCCGTGAAATGTTAGACCACGTCCAGACGAATCTGAGATGATCGGTCTGACCCACGAATGTTTTCTATCAGTTATCAGGATAAATTGGAAAATACTGTGGTTGGTCTAGAAGCCTAGCGTCCCAGGATTTGTTGTAATTAGGGATCGAGCCATGAATATCTAAAATAATGACTAATCGTCCTGCCACTACATCATAGCCCGGGACAGCTTCTCCCTGCGAGACCTCTACTTCAATTGCGTGGTAGCAAATCTAGGCGTAGATTTTGAGAAAATTAAATAATACTTTTTTAGATTAATTTGTTTTCCTTAAATGTTATTAGATATTGTTGAACGTAATTCATAGCTCTTTAGTGGTTAGAGTTTTTTTCCTATATATATAATTTTCAATATTATAGATATAAAAATATGATATTCTCTCTACAATAAAACAAAAATTCACTATAAATCTCTATTTTCCACTCGTATAGTTAATTTCGAGAGAATTCTTTTTAAATTTTTACTATTGCTCTTAAATTTAAAACTTCAAATCTTATGGCGTTTTTTTCTTCTTTTTTTTTTCAAAATTTTGATTTCACATACTTGACAATCTTTGTTTTTTTTCCCGGTCACTGAAAATTATTGAAATAGTTATTGTAATTTTGAGCAGAGGAGGGGCTTAATTTCTTTTGCATAAGCAGGTGGTAGAAAAAAAATCTTTATCCTGATATCTTAAATAATTATCAAATGTTTTATATTTTAGAATCATATTTGTACTAATTAAATCCTGTAATACAATGCTTTGAACTTCTATTTCGCAATTTACAAGAAGTTCTAGTTGATTGTTGTTATCTCCACGTCAAACAACTTGATTAGTTAATTAACTAATCTCATATATTAATGACATGAGGTTCATACACCCACACAAGGCATTTCCTTTTGGGAACCAAATATCTTAATTTTATGCTTAATTAATTACTTCAATTGTTTAGAGAATTTGGTTCTTGGATTAATTTTTCCCAGAACACAATAACATTCTCTAAATTAATCCCCTAACCATCTTTAATTAAGAATAGGGCTGTAAATGAATCAAGCCGCTCGTGAACTATTCGGAGCTCGATTCGATAGAAGCTCGCTCGAGCTCGTTTAATAAAGCTCGTTAATATTAACGAACCAAACTCAAACTCAGCAATATTCGACTCGTTAGCTCGTGAACAGGCTCGTTAATAAACTCGTGAGCTAGTTCGTAAAATATTAAATTAATATTTAACATTAAATATATAATTTTGATACTTTTACATTTAATAAATATAAAATATCCAATAAAACTCATTTGTATGAATAAAATCATATATTTTAGTAAATATTTTATATTTTTTAGAATATATAATTTATTTTTTTTCAATAAATTGATAAATAATTTAATTAATAATTTATATTTGGTAAGTTCGTTTAGGGCTCGATTAGGCTTGAATATGCTCGCCAGCCATCACTATATTCGATAAATTAAGCTCGAGCTCGGCTCGATAATAAACGAACCAAACTCAAATTTTCAGGTATTCGACTCGGCTCGGTTCGATTACAACCCTAATTAAGAATGACTAACAAGCGTTTGAGGTCAACAATTAAAATATCATCATCCATAAGCTTGAAATCTAAAATATACATTGAGAGAAGATGCTGCAGTCAATGTAAATTTCAACAATTTAGGGTTCTGGTTCTTTTTTGGTTTGGTAAGAATAACATAAGTTTTTGACTAGTATCCCTTTTCAAAATGACTGCTTTTCTATTGCTTATGCCAATGCATATATGTATTTTGTGAGAATTTTTATTGAAGGATATAATAGTTTTTTTCTTTCGAAATCTATCGAAAAATGATAAAAAATACAAATACATAATTATCTTTTATAAATTTTTTCATATCTAACTTTTGATTAAAGAAGGTTAAATATTATTTTTTAAATACAATAAGTAAATACTACTTCATAGAACACAAAATATTTAACGAGATTTTTTCAACCTTCGACGACCGACTCGGTCCCACGGAAGTTTCCCACCAGCCGTCAAGGTAAATCGGGTAGCGTTCGCGATGGGTGATCTAGAAGCCCAGCATCCCAGGGTTCCCGCCCCGGCCATTTGGAAGAAAAATTCCTACAAATACGCCGTAACTAGGAATTGAATCACGGATACCTGGATTAGTGACTAGTCGTCCTATCGCTACTTTATAGAGAATACAAGAGGGATTGGGATTAAAGTTATTTACCTGAAAAAATAGCTAGTGTCTCTAGCTACTCCAGCAAGTCCAAGTCAGAGCTTCCAGTTCTTCTTAAGCAAGATCTGCATCACTCTCTGAGCCAAGGACTGTAACAGTATGCAGAAAGGAAGTGAAGAAAAGGACTTGAATAAACATATATATATTTTGATAGATAGTGACACATGGTGCGAAGCATGGACAAATGGCTTTCAAGCTGGGGAAGGAAATTAAGGCTACTGTTAATTTCAGATTCAGCTGCAACGAAACTGCAGTAATTAATATGCTGTGCATTCATGGAAGGGATGGCTGCAGGTACCTTTCTAGCTTAGATATGGCAGATGCAGCAGCAGTGCCTTTCAAGTTAATTTGGGGACCAATCCAAGCTAGCTAGCTAGCTATCTAGCTCGGCCATTCTCAGCAGATAACGAGTCTGCAAATTAATTCTCATGTACACTGACCTAAAGAACCACGGAATTAAGAACATCAAGACTAAATGCATCATCATCAGGCAGTAGTCGCATGTGCTTGATCTAACAGTTTAACGTTCAGAACAAGGGCGACGATATGGACGTATGAAGGCGCAAGATCTCTCGACTCTCCAAATCACGTACCGAACCCTCCCGGCGTAGCCAAATCACATAGATAAATTTGTTAATCGATTGGAAATGATTCCCGTGCAACACTCCACCAATCGATTATTACAATATAACAATCGATTGATGGAATATAACTAGATCGGAAATGAGTTGGAAAAAATCACTGTTTTTAATATAGTATGCTAAGTTAATATTTGAAGGTGTAGATATATTAAAAAGACTTAGACGAATATAATAGTCTTGATTGAGAACTATTTTGAATTCTCCAAGTTCATCAGTCGTTTTAGATAAAATTGACTAATGTATCTAAAAAAAATGAGAATCACTACTAACTAAGACTAATATACTCGTTTAAGTCTCCTTCGTACATTTATACTCTCTAATATCAATATGATATACTATATTAAAAATAATAATTTTTTTAATTCGTTGTTATGTTCCGCTAATTAATTCCTATATTATAGCAATCAATTGGTATCAGTAATTCGATTGGAAACTAATTTAAAAAATCATTATTTTTAATATAGTATATCATATCGATATTTAAGAATATAGATATATTAAGAAGATTTAAACCAGTAAATTAGTCTTAATTTGAAGTTCCATTAATTTTGGACAAACGGCTTATGAACCAATCTCCTTCAGAAATTTCGGTCTAATTGATTAGATGAATATTATATAGTAATAAAATTATTGTCAATTGATTGATAAATTTATCAAATAGTTATTTAGGAATAGTTAAAGAGATAAAATGAATATTGGAGATGTAATTTGATAATTTTAAATTTACTGTGTGTGCCATTTAGAACACGGTTCAAAAATTTATCAAATTATATATAAATTGACAGGCACCGATGATGTGTCTTCGTAGGATGTACTTTCTATGTACCAAACATTTTACTGGCAGCAACTCTGGATTCTCGTGGACCCTTTGGAATTAACGGGCGGGTTGGGTGACATGGGGTGAAGGTTGTTATTGACCGTTTGATTCCGCGTAACGTGATGCTTTGCCGTTGACGACGGTGATATATCAATTAAAACATGGTAGCAGTTGGCATGTCGTTTTGGAGAACCGAGAATCGGAGAGCTCTTGAATCCCAGGCGAACCGGTCTCAGGGCGGCGCCGACGACGGGGAGGGATGGCGAGGCGAGGGGGATTGCAGGAGTACGATTACTTGTTCAAGATGGTTTTGATAGGCGACTCTGGCGTCGGCAAATCCAACCTTCTTTCTCGTTTCACCCGCAACCATTTCTCCCTCGATTCCAAGTCCACCATCGGCGTCGAATTCGCTACGCGCACCCTCCAGGTTGGCTTAATCCCCGATTTCTTTCGCGAGATCCTAATAGGTTAAGGTTTCGTCTTCGATCTCTTTTCCCGGCTGCGCTCCATCTCTAATAGAAGGTTCGCTATGAAGTTAATCATTGTTCTTTGTCCAAGTATGTCGATTTTGTTGAAGCGTTATTGTTTTCTAGGATTTACCGAATAGTGAATACAAAAAAGAAACCTTTTTTTTTTGGGGGATTGATTTAGCGAGTTGCTTCACAAAGAGATCGGAGTTTAAGGTTTAAATGTTTGCCTTGATTCCTTTGCTATTGCTGGTGTTCAACTAGGATTAAGGTAAGAGATGCCGATGCCGATGCCCATGCCTCTTGCCTGTGCACCAAAATTTCTTCTATACCGGATAAGGGACGGAATGGATTTCAGGAACTAGAAGCCACAAACAACCTATTCAATTGGTTAGGCGAAGCCTTTTCTTGGGACGGCTCGACAGGATGGAATTCCTAGTAGGTACTAGGATTCTTTTTACCTTGAACCTTCTGGTGGTTTCTTGGTAATCATTCGTGCCGAAAAATGGTGCTTGAGCAACCTTAAGTCTCACAAACACTAGAAGAAGGCAATGAGTTATGCATTGATGTGCTTCTTTTATTTTCTTCCTATAGGAGTTTTAGATGTCTTGGGTCTAGTATTCAATAAGGATATGATAAAAGATATCATTAATCTATAAAATGTGTCATTGTAAAGAAGAGGAACATTTAGACTCTTGTGTGATTGTCAGGTGTTCCTCAAGCTAGGATTTTGTTTGATAAGATTATGATAAAACTTGTCAGACTTCATGGGTCGAAGAACTGAACAAATCAGGAAAAATTATGTTAAAAATAAGTTAATTAAGCAAAGATAAGAATGTCAAGATGAATATGTGACTTTACTAGATAAGATAAAATAGTTAAGATGGCGTAAATATGTTTGGAGATGATTGATAAATTATCAGAGTTCAACAAAAAAAAATTGTTCTGGTTAATGGTTGGGTTCATAGTTTTGCCTACTTTAGATGTTCGCATATTCATATGGTTGCATCTCTGGAGATATCAAGACAAGTTGGATAGGTACCATAAATGGGAACAAAGCCCAGTTAGCTTGGTAGATCTTCACTGATCCAGGGTGAAGTAAGGGCCCCATCGCAGATGAGTCGGTCAACAACCAATGTGGAGTCAAGGACTCGTAAAATACGGTCAAAATGTCCGCTCGACTGCCCTGTGCGCCAGTCGAATAACCCCTTTGGGATGAGCTGAGTTCGCATACACAGACAACCTAACAAGCCGGTCTAACGAGCCGCTCAGCTTCTTCTCCCTATGGTCGAACGCTGGTCCCATGGTGAGGAGCTAAGGGTGCACCCTTTAGGCTCCGTTGTCTACGGATGAGATGGAGGGCCGATCGGACATATCGTTCATTGAGAACCTGCGGGACCGATTGAGGATCCCTTTATCTACTACACGGTTGCAGAAGGGGCACTCGGTTAGACACTCATAGGAGGTCCGATCGGGGCGATTCGATCGGACCGGCCGGTCGGATAGACATCGACAGACCATGCAGCAAATCATCTCGACTAATTGGGTCTAAGTAGGTCTTAGTAATCACTTAGCCCAAAAAACTCTCATGGGCCTGTCCCATCCTGAAGCCAGGGCATGCATATCAGTAGCACGTGGGCAATATCTTGTAACAAATGCTCCATAAATGCCCGTAATAATAAGATTACAGTGAGGTGACTAATATATGACATAAATTATATGATGTGACTCTACTTAAATGAGAAGTGACATCTCTGCAGAATGGAGGCTGATAGAGATGTTATAAAAAGGGGTTCTCCCTTCATGCGTAGGTACGTTTTTCTCACCCGCGCGGCTCCCCTTCCGTTCTCCTTTCTCCACCCATTTCTTGGCCTGATTTGATCGTCGAAATGCCTATGTTGGGACTCCACGGCCAACCTCTAACGGTTTTCCTTGCTTTTTGGTTGTTCGCAATTCGCCACGGAGAGCTCGCTTATGATCCATCTTTTGCCTGCACCTCATCAAAGTCTTCTTGCGGTCAAGTTCCATGCCTCATCATCAGCACGCCGACTTCCTCGCCCTCAGACAGGATCATCCACTATTATGTTTAGTAAATCTATGATATGGATAGATTCAAGGGTGTGACTTATTGGTACTAGATTTTAAAAGTTGAATCAACTAGAGTTGAAGGCGTAGAGAGTATAGAGTGACCATAGAAAACTCATGTTAACATACTAAAAAGTAATTTAACTGATATAAACAATACGAAATAGTTCAGACTTAAATGGTTTGATGAAGAGAATCCATTAGAAAAATGGATGTGGCTGTTTTTAGCAGTTAACATTTGATTTTTATTTTTGTCGGCTATCGTATTCTGTGTGTTTATTCTGTAGAACTATCCTGACTATCTTGGCAAAAATTTCCTATATGTTACGAAGGCTATGGTAAAGCTATAGTTCAGTTTTTAGAGCAACCTTTTGAGTGTTGACCCATTTATATGTGTTCATATCTCTACGGTTTGTCTCTCATCTTTGTCCTGTATATTCCTTTTCTTTCTCAGGTTGAAGGCAAGACAGTAAAAGCACAGATATGGGACACGGCAGGCCAAGAACGATACCGTGCAATAACTAGTGCCTACTACCGAGGTGCCCTCGGCGCACTCCTTGTCTACGATGTAACCAAACCCAAGTCCTTTGAGAATGCAAGCCGGTGGCTCAAGGAGCTCCGTGATCATGCCGACTCTAACATCATAATCATGATCATTGGTAACAAGATCGACCTCAAGCACCTTCGTGCCATCCCCTCCGAGGATGCTCAAAGCTTTGCGGAGAAGGAAGGCCATGGAAACCTCTGCCCTTGAGGCCACAAACGTGGAGAATGCATTTAACATCATACTTTCAGAGATATATCGGATCATGTGCAAGAAATCTCTGATCTCTTCAACGGAACTGAAGCCGAATCCGGGAGCTTCCAAGAACATCAAAGAGGGGAGCACCATCGTCGTGTCGGAGACAAGTAAGGTCGAGACACAAAGTAGATGCTGCTCAACGTAGAGATACTGCATTTTATGTTGCGTTGGGATGCTGTATAAATCAGGGATCAAATCCTCTGATCGCTGATCGGACATCATCATTAGTCTTCGATCGTCGTCCTGAATCAAACGATATCCTGGAAGAAGAGTGAATCGGTCGGGGATCGTCGTAATTGTGATCTCGCCGGATTCGACGGTGAATCCGGCGAGATCGCAATTGCGACAATCTCGACGGGTTCACTGTACCTAGGGTATAGTTTTGTTCGGGATGAAGGCCGCCGGTAGTATGTCCGATCGACGATCGAAAGACTCGCCGACCATCGCCGACGAGTTGGGACACCGGGACAGAGAGTCATTGGGTACAGAGGATTTGTTCTCATAATCATGTGTTCAAAATGTGAAGTAAATTACAAGGTGTCGAGCTGCAGACTCCAAATACCTGATGCAATTAATTCAATTCTTTGTTCTATCCATCGATATCACCTGAATGCTCATCTAAAGATATGTACATGTTTCCTCGTTGATCTTTGTTAATATATCGCGTAAAACTACTACTTGTTACTAGTGAATCTGTAAATTTAATATTATTTAATTTTGTAAATTAATATAGTAACATATATTTTTAAAATTTTAGAATTAAACTTTCAAAATTATCTATGATACAATGATAAGAACATGTTATACTTTTTTAATAATAATATAGATATTGGTATCGAACTTAAATAGTAAATTAACGAAACTGCCAGTTTTTTGATCCTGATCAAGTAATTAAATTTCAATTTGAAGAAAATGTCTTACAATCGTCTCTCTGTGGGCACCATTAATTGATAAACATTTTAAAAAATATTGCCACATGAAAATTTACAGTTTTGGAATACAATCAAGGGGGGAAAGAAATGGAACGATAGGTTAAAGAACAAAATAATACATCCATGTATATAACTTACAAGAGTATTTAAATATAAACTGCCTCAGGTATTCAAGCCTCCACTTGCTTCTCAAAATACCCAAAGCCATAATTGGATTATGATTCACAAATGTACTTCTGCTACACATTCCGCAATCCAAGGAAGGAGGATGAGAGAATCCGGAAGAGACCATCCGGGTTGTCGGCATGCACCTGAAAGAAAAATAATGGGTCAGGTCAGTCGAACCATTTACGAGGTTATCATTTAGTTGCCTCAATGACTCCCAAGTCCCACCATTCTATTAACTTCAAAATATCCTTACACAGTTTACTATTGTGTGTGAAATGGCACCATAGAAGATAAAGGTATTTTGTTGGCAAGGTTAAACACCTATCTTCAAGCCAATGAAAATAATTCTACCTCTAAAACTACAAAATAATTAAATAAATCCATGAGGGCATTATGTTATTGATTGTTTTTAAAATTATTATTTGGGCTGGCCGGGTCATGATCTCAATCTTTCTGTGGCATGCACAGCCTATTGATGCCTCTGCATTTGCAGCCTCAATGAGTAAGTGGTCGACATTCAAGAGTAAGAACGGGCATAAATAAAGGAGAAAGTAGATTAGCAGTACCCAGTGGCCGGCATCTTCAAGAACATGTAGCTCAACACCAGCTCCCTCCTCGGAAGCCAACTCCTCGGCGGCATGGATCCTCCGAAGGTCTTCGAGAGCCCATCTATGTAAGCTTCTCTCAGCCTTCAAGAAATTCATATGAACTCCTCGAGGAACATTCTCAACAGTTTTCCTACAAGTACATAGTGTGTTCTGGTCAGATGTATATTCATGGAATTTATGGCGATGGACTATCGCACCAGGGTGCTTCTGTACCATAAATTTGTTTCTTCATAGGACTTGTACATCTCTGAGATGCCATTGAGGTCAAATATCCATGAGAAGCCTGATGATGAGATGGAACCAGGCTGATTAACTGGCCGTAGATTTGTCGCCACCCACTGGGAATAATATCATCCTTCCATGGTTAAGTTTTTGAACAAAACACTTAACAATGTAAATTATGTTTTTTATGCTATTTCATAATATGAGTTTGATTTACGAATGAAAAATTAACCCGTCAGAATGATAGAAAGCATAGAAATGTCCATACCCGTGCAACCTCTGATGAAAATCCTTCCTGAATCAAAGCATCTACAACTTTCTGCTTTGAAGCAACCTACAAAGTCAAAATCATCAGAAATATTTTCTAGAAAATCATATTCTTATATTCTAGAGTAAAAAAAAATTAAAGAAACTCAAATTCCGTATCTACCAAAACAAATTGTTTCATGACATCACTATTAAACTCCATTTCAGAAAACTAGAAACACACAATTTCAAGCATATTAAGAAAATAGGGCAAAACGAACAACATAAAACATAATTTAACTACTATAAACAATTAATCAACTGGTGTAAAAATTGATAGTCAAGCAAGCACACCTCCTTGGGCATTTTACTCAAAAAATCAATCAATTCACCAGGATGATCTTCACCATCTCCTCCAGGACGAACCTTCCCAGGAGTAGCATCAAGAACCCAGACCTTCAAAGACAAAAGTCAAAGTTTTTGCATTTGATATTTAAGGGAGGATGCTTAAAATCTAAGGTAAAAAATCATGAATAGAATTAGCAGGTATTCAATGGTAAGAATTCAGAATTTGATCTTACCCTGACAGGTCTAGCAAGAGGTTTTGCAGCTTGTTCTGCCATACTTAGGGCCACTGAGAAGATGATAGTGGCATATCAGAAAATATTAAATTGCAAAATACAAACAAACAAATAAATGCTAACCAAGAAATAAAGAAACTTGCAAAGATTACCTTTGCCACCAAAGCTGTGACCAACTAAGACACGAGGTATCAATCTGAGTTGTGCAACCTGTATGATGCTAAAGTGTCATATTGGAAAATTACCTCCAAACTTGTACCATAGTTATCTCATGAAACAAATACCAATAGAAACTGAACCAAAAGTTAACAAGAGATGTTCAACTATATGGGACCAAGAGCAACTTTGTGGTTGAAAAAATGAAGACAGAGAGCATCTTTGACGTTAAATTTACACCAAGTGATTAATCAACTGCGTCTTAATGTTGTAAATTCTCTAGCGTCTTAGAAGTGATTGAATCACCCATAGTTAATATGTAAATTACAAGGTCCAACTTTCACATCAAAGTATCACAAACCATTTTTGTTTTAGTAACCACAGACATGCAAACATTGATCTAGATCAAGGAAACAAAACTTGGTATCTTACATTTTTCTAAACAAAACTTAGGCTGCGTTTGGTTTGAGACATTTTCCTTTTCATTTTCTAGAAAATCATATTTTCTCATTTCTTAGAAAATGACTTTTAGTATTCTTAGTTTTCCAAAAACTGATATCTCTTTTTCTAGAAAACAGAGACGGAAAATGCAAACCAAACTCCATTTTCTTTTTAGACAATGAAAACGGAAAATGACGAAACCAATCGTAGCCTTAGTATCTTACATTTTCTAATTTCGGAATGGATTGATACGATATGCCCTTAAACCACAAATATATTGGCAAGTAATGAAGTCAAGGTAAACTTGTTCAAAACGTCACTCTAGTCAATAAGGTACAGTGCATGCCATCAAGTGACCAAACAAGCCAACTGGGTGAATATACCACCACACTTGGGGTAGGGTCGATGTCCTCATGATCACCATAGCTCTCTCATCAATCTTACCATCAATAAAACTACAACTTACATGGGTTTTAGAAAAATGACCCAGTAAAAATTAAGTCAATGTGATATTTCTACTTAAACTGTTAAAAAGAGAGCTAACTGTTTAAAGACAAAATGCTACAACAAATGTGTAAAATATTCACATGCAGATGATATTTGATGCAAAACTTAACCAGTATGGTCAAAACGCTTACAAGCTTTAGAACATCAAGAGCAGCTGCAGCAACTGTATGAGGTCCATTCTTCTTTATTGATGCCGATTCACCGTGACAGCGCAAATCAACCAAAAGAAACTGCATAAAAGGAAGTGCAGTAAAGATTATGCCCACGTACATAAACAATGTCATTTAACGTCTTATTTTAGGCTCATTAACATAGAAGGAGAATGAAAAAGAAGAAAGGCTAGAGCAACATAATTACAAAACCATTTAGATTTTTCAGTGTTTATATGGCACTTTTGGCAAAGTGAAAAGGGGTTAAGTGTTGGAGAGAATACCTGCCACATTGGGAACTCTTGCGCCAGTCTCTTAGCAAAAGAACCTGAAATATTTTTGTACCATTATTCGCCAGATTCAACAGGACACTTACAACTCTGTATCTGTTGTTGTACTAATCAGTAGTTCTATCTAATACAGAAACTTTGCTCATAATATTGCAAATAATTGTACATTTATGTGCAACAAAGATGAATTAAAAGTAGGAAACCAAGCAAAATAGAAAAACTAAAGTGAGACTACCAATATAAAGTAATGTCGCTTTGGATCTCCTTTTTTTCATTTTTCCTTTTTGAGATTGTCCATATTATAGTTTCTCATTTTTTATTTTTATAAATCCGACAGCCTGTAGTTAGTTATTACTGCTAAAACACCACCTTTCCATTTGTGTATACTTCTTAGAAAAGCACTAAAAGGCATATCAGTTTGAGAAAAGCAGGAAGCTTTCAAGTTTGAGTAGCTAACTGACCCCAATTCTTCCTAGAACCAAGAATTCCATGTAAGAGAACAGCAGTTGGTGGATCAGGTATTGACTTATCCATGAAATAATTCCAGCTCACCTGCATTAGATAAAGTGGAAAGAAATACACAAGTTAGCATATCAGAGAGACAAAATAGACCTCAAGTTCTGAAGTCTGAAAATACTATTGAGTTCTCCAAATCATGGAATGAATGTTAAACAAAGAATTCCAATGCCTTGGTTTTGTACAAAGGAACTCATAGTACTAGTACATAGGTATGGAACTAATAAAAGAACATAGAAGAGTATTTATAGTTGGATTCTAACAAAGGCAATGGCATCCAGATAAGGCTTATTAAAGACCTAGAGTTTTTCTCAAGAATATCATGAGAATTTATGAGGTGGCCATTTAGAAAGAGAACTGATTATGAACCAGAAAAGCTGAGCCGCTAACAAGTTACAGTGTTCTTTTGAACAAAGTCATGTTTACAGAGATCACCAAAAAAAAAATTCATAAAAACATTTATTTTGGTTAATCTTAACGTCAAACCTCTGGCACCTACTTATATTAACTGAATTGATACTCTCTCTGTATCTATATATTAACTTTCCCACTTAATCTACAAGCCAGGATACTTTCTGTAGATTCCAAGTTTGAAAATCATAGACAATTACTCATTAACAACTGAGCACGGAATTGTCAGCTTCACAAAACTATAGAACCTGATTTAGAATCTAAGGCCTGATGAGAGCAGTGAATATAACACTTGTTCAACAAAAACATAGAGAAACAAATCCACTCAGGCAAATAGACTGATACCACAAAGGAAAGGGTAAGTTAATAGAAGAAACTTAAATAACTATGATGTTAAATCCTCAACTTTGGATTTACTCTAAATTTTATGCCCGGATTAGGTTTTATAATTTGGTATCACTTGAGTACCAACAAGTTCTATAATGCTATAGTCCAACTAGCAATTGCTTGAAGGTAATTAAACTAGTAACTATTTTATTCTACAAGTGAAAGACTAGGCATTGGGATTGAGGTCAAAAATTTGCAAGTCATCAAGCAGCTATTAGAATAATAGGTGAATGAAGGAGACAGTTTTCTTACAAGGCTTCCTTGGACAAGATCATATGCCTGCAGAAGATAAGCAAAGCAATTAAGTCATAGAGTTGTTATTGTTTAAAAAATTAAAATAAAATCAAGAAAAATATGATATGGTCTTGCAAAGAGACTAGTTTTTCTATTATAGCAAGCTCCAACAACCTACACAAATTAATTCATGTTTCATAATGAATTCACCACTGACCAGGGTATGATTAGGTTTTGCAGCTTCTAGTGGTCGAATGGCCCTTTCATCAACCAATGTCATATGAACACGTAATCTTCGATTAGATGAAGAATAACTTTTCCTGGGGTTATTTATAGAAAATGGCCGAGCATGGCAAGTGCAGTTCTGTAAACAGACAAACTTTGCAAATCAGTACGTGAGAAGTTATAATTTATATGTAAAATTATCAACAGGGATCAGTGAGAATAAATAAAAGGTTTTAAAACAAGAAAAATATAGATGTATGTCTTATAAGGTGCTTAAGATGCAAATAACTTGCTAAATTGTGACGTTGTCTCAATAAGCAAAACAAGTAAAAGAGAAAAATTCTTCGAAATTCTTTGCACAATAATGATTTAAAGTGATTCTATAATTACAAAAGTAGAATTGATTAGCATTGAAGGAAAAAAGGCATATAGGCTACGTATAATCAAGAGTGGCTGAGGGATCTATATATGACTAGTCATATAGTCTTACATAGAATTCAATGGCAATACTATCCATGTAGTCAATTCTAAAAAATTGGGACTCATGACTCGTAATGACCAATAACTAAAAGATAAAACATTTAGTACATCTAGTTTCGACCATAAAGAAAATTTTAAAAATAGTACATAAAATTGATAGTGCACCAATAACAACATTGCCATTGCCAGCAAGACTTATTTCCTTAGTATTTTCAATTCCAGAGAATGAAACTCAACTGAAAGCAGAGACTTAAGGAAACTCAAAAGCGGCCAGCAAGTTCACAACTTGCAGAATTTAAGAAAACTCACTCATAAACACAAGAAATGAACAACAACTCACAACAAGTTCATAACTTTCAGGATTTCATTTCACAACGTACGTCACTATCGTACGTTTCTCTCCGAGCATGCAAATTACTGACTTTGATTAGCCAGCAAGAAGAGAAGGAAACAAAGGGATTTTGAAATCCCATCACTCCCACATTTTCAAAATCTAAGAATTCTAAATTTCCAAACTTTTATGATTTCAAAAAGGAAAATCGCAAAAAAAAAAAAAAAGAAATTGGTTTCCAATTCCCTAGTCTTTTATTTCCAAAAAGCTATAATGAAGAGCTATTTTGTTCGGGTTAACACCCGAAAAAGAAAACTTTTTGAACGGAGGAAGAGCTAAATAAGCACAAAAACAAGTTTATTTAAAATCGAAGTCCAACCTGAAGCGGGAACCGAACCCCACATCTCGCCCTCGAATCGAGAGACGCCCCAAATCGAATATCAAATCCCTTCCCACCCGCCATGACCGCCCACCCCCGATCCGACCCGCACGAAACCGCAAAATTCGAAGCCCTAGCCATGGAGACCAAGATGTCAGGGCTTTCCGGCGCGGAATGCAGGTGAGGGCGGGGAAGGTTTGGAGGCAAAACCGGAAGATCGAAGTGGTCGATGCGGTGGGCGGATAGAACGAGGGTACCCGGCGGATTACTAGCACCTTCTTCCCCAACCCAGCCTTCTCTCTCTTTGTGGTCCGTGGGCGGAGGAGCCGAAGCGAGGCGTAGCAACTGGACCGCGGATGGCGACGCTTTCGCGAGTACCTTTTGCCGCGGCACTTTTTGGTGGTCGAGAAACGTACCGAGTTATATATATATATATATATATATATATATATATATATATATATATAATCAAAATTTCCAATTCTTTATTGGGTTACAAATCCAGAAGAAAAAAAAATTAGAAAATTTCAATTCTTTTATATATGTTTTTAAGAATTAAAAAAAATATGAAGATGATATCAAATTTGAAGTGATCCATTTGATCCTATAAAAAAATTTTATCATCAAAATAAATTAAAAAATAGTCATGATAAAAATTTAAAAATTCAACATCATCTCATCAAAACACTCATGATAAATAATTTAAAAATTCAATTACACGTTCTATTTGAAAAAACAATCTCTATAAATATATCATAATTAAGATTTACTAATGTCTGGATGATAATTTAACATTCCGCTAAACCATAATCCGAGGTTATGTTTTTAAGATTTATACTCGTATGTTAAATAACAATTCTATCTTATTTGAAAATCAATTTTAATTAATATATTTTACTTAACATCTGCATGCTGGAGACAGGAATAAAATACTTGGCGGTTCTACTATCCGAAAGATACAACTGCTAACCGTGGCTCTCCTGAAAGAAAATGGCCAACAATAAAATAAAAGGCTCATGACTCCTGCAAAACTTCAATGTGTTAGCTTTCGTCGATTCCAGTGCGTTCCTTGTTGAGCTTGAGGCCCTGCACAATTGTGTCGTGAACAGGTCAATGTATCTAAAGTCATCGATCAGGATCTTCAAAGGCTTCATCTCAATTCCTGTTCAGGTTTTTGAACAGAACAATGCCGACACATCCCATCGCCAGTATCCCTATTGTATTCCAGTTGAGCAATCTACTTCTGTTATCGGTTACGCCTTGCCGGGATGACAAAGACAAGCGCTCGTGCATCGAGCTGTTGAGGTTATCCAGCTGGTGCATGATTTGTCGCTGACCCCGCGAGACGAGCATTATCTGCCAATGAAAAGGAAGCAGCATCAACATCACTGACGCTCAAGTGCTACAATCATTGGGTGATACTTGTAAAGAATGCAAAGGATTTAACATCACTGAAGCTTTGAACTAGTTGTTTTTGAAGTAAAAGAATAGATGGAATTGGAACCTACCTCATCCAGTAGGGAAGAATCTTTATTCAGTTGGCAAGAAGATGATGAAGTGGGCAAAAGGGTGCCATTTCCCAAGTTAGACACAAACTGCGATGTCGGGAGAGAGCCATTACAGGCTTCCCCTTGGAGGGCCAAGTTTTGTTGGCTCATAGAAGTCCTCTGTGAGCTGAACTTCTTATTGTATTCTTCCATTTGGGAACTAAATTCATCGAATCTTTCATTTAGAGCAGTAATCTGCTCTGATAGATTATTAACAGCTTCCTATACAGGATTGGTAATCACAAAAAAAAAAAAGAAGTTGCATTAGACCACTTGTAACATAACACATAGGCATGCAAACAAAATTGTGATTTATTTCCCAGTTTCTACCAAATTAGCATATCGTCGTTGTGGCAACTAACCCGACTGATTGCCGGTGATTCAGGAGGTTGTCTCTCAAACCTTCTCTGGTTGACATCAAGTCTGAGTTTGGCAATATTTTTCTCCCTTTGTGTAGAGAAGGAACGGGACATTCCGCTGAGGAAATAGACAGACGATTCGTTTCAAAATAGTTGTTACCTTAAAATAGCAACGAGCATTAAGTCAGATCCACCGACAAAAGGTCAATTGATGTATTAACAAGCTAGATCAGCTAGGAGTAGAAAATGCAAGAAAAAGAAAATATCCAAAAATCTTTATTAGGGATTGTAAAATGTGATCATCTACAATTGATGGTAGTGTATTGGCCAAGTAACCGATGTTTATTTTGTGATTATGAATATGCAGAAACAAACCTTTTATGGGATTTATTTCTCATGGCAACCTTATCAGCAGAGACCTGCGAGAGTGCTTCTCTGGGACTAGAGACCATATCATCGTCTATGCTGAGCTTTGTCCTCAAATCATCTGGCAATGCCTGCAGTTAAAAATGTAATTTATGCAAAAGCAATGGGAAGAAAAAAAAAAGACAAATGTTTTGGAACTAGGTTCATAAGAGTTGTTCTAGAGAATCCATACCATCACTTCATTTACGAGCTTTTCCAGTTGAATCTGTTCGATGTAAGTACGTGGAATGAACGCACCTTCCAGACTCAATTGCTCTGCAATATGCCTAACATACGGTCGCTCTTTTCCTTGCACCTTTCTCATAATCACAACTATTATTAATTTATGACCAACAAAAAGGATTTTCAGCCAGAAACATAGAAAGTACATAAGCATAATGAATCACACCATCTTTATAATCATAATATAGAAACAGAAAAAACGAACACCTTTCCTCTTCCTCAAAAATGCACATGATTGAAGAAATTATGAAGAATCAAGAGACATAGCAAACATCTGAAGTTTACACAGGGTGATACGTGTATACAATTCTTCACAGTTGTGCAGAATAAATGACAGCCAAAAAAGCATAGAAAAAATTTCTTTCTAGTTCAGATAACATACAGATGTCAGAGCCCTACTCCAAACTCTCATATTTGATGATTACCTTTAAATGGGAAATTACATTATGTGCATGAAAACTAGAGTTCATGAATTCCTTGTACTTAACCAATGTCAATTGTAATATCCAATTCATATCAGTCTTTCAAGTGATGCTTCATTGAGTTCAACTGTAGAAGGCTATAGTAATATATCACCAAGCAATTAGTTATAGAGAAGAGTCTACTTGGACAAGCTCTAGATCATTTTGAATGCACCATGAGGTCCACGTTATAGTGAATCACGCTGTCATATAACTTTTTAAGTTTCCAAGTATTGATATTAGGAACAAACCCATCATAGGAAGTAAGAATCAAGATGTATGAAAACTAGCACGAATACTACATGAAATACTATTTCGAAATACCAAAAGTATTTCAAAATAGCCTAAATTAGAAACCACTAAGAATAATTTCCATAACAACATTGTGCATTTCCATGAAAGAGCCATCTGCAAGATACAGTTTATATCTATGATCTCTTTAATTTCTTCACAAATTGAGTTAAGAAGATACATGGACTACAGAGGATTATTCTTTTGACTTTTGTAGCTAATTGGATAAGTTATTTCATCGTACATGATGACTAAATGACTATTAGATAGCAAAAAAGTGACTAAATAACCAAGTCCAATTAAAACTGCTTTAATGATATTGTAGATTTCATTACAATGTAACTGAACAGCAATTCATAATGAAACCCAAAGTCTATCAGTAATATGTTAGATTAAGGAACTATGTTGAAGTATCTTCCATATACAACATTCAAATCAACGCATAATACAAGAATGTTCAAGCCGCTCCAGATAGAAATTAACATTTACATATGCATTCCAGTTACCTGAATGTAATTGCGATTAAGTTGTTCTAACCAATCAATTTTCACAACCACCTTGTCATCATAAAACACATGACTACTTCTCTTCAGAATAGCTGCAATGCTATAGCCTAGCGCCATTAACCCACCAAGAAGACGCACACTAACTTCAAAAGTAATTCTGGGTGATATGATGAAGGGATTATCAGTTACCCATTCCTGGAAATTCACAAGTAGCTAGTGGTCACAGTGGCATATGAATACACACTAACTATAATCAACCAAAAGAAGATATGCAAAAGAAGTATACCACTGGCATGTGAATACAGAAAATCCTTGAAATAAATATTGCGGAAGATAGACAATGCATTTAACAAAAGCTCACAACTTCATCCCATTGGATATTTGTGACAAATAACTCAAATTTATGAGTCAGCAAAATCAGGAAATATGCATACATGCCAATCAAGAAAACAGAATTTTCGTTTACATCAAACATCTTTCCAGAAATATGTCTAAAATTTACATGATCCTCATCCATAAACCATAAGTCACAGAAAATAAAAATTGCACAAGAATTATTCAGAATAGCATACCTCAAACATGAGATTGTACTTTCCATCTCTGTTTCTCATTCTTAAATAAGATTGGCATGCTTCCGGGTCTTCACCTGGTGGCAATAGGTATATATCATAGGTTTCTTCTGTGCTTTCTTTGTGTTCTTGGGAAAGAACAGACTTGATTTGATCCACTGGTACATTCCTTAGTGACTGCAATATTAGAAAAAAGTTTAAGCTTCATATGAATTAGCTGAATACATCAATATAAACAGTTTGCAAATACCATGCCTCCAAACATTATCAACCATATATGCAACAAAATCCAAAGACTAACCTTTAGGATGTAGGTTGGATTCTGGAAGCCTGTAAATGGATTGAACTTGTTGGAGATTTTTATATGTGCTGTTTGCAAATCTGGTTCAATGAATGCCTTGTACATTGGATAAACCTGCATAATATAGAGAAGTCAATATAAATGGTCAGGGCTCAGGAGATTCAAGTAAATGAGCTTATTAATGTCAGTTAATTTGAAATTTAGTTAGCAGAAGCATTAAGAAGTTTTCTCAACGAGAAAAGCTAAAGTAGATAACTGTTTCTGAAATTTGATGAATAATCTCTTCAGGTTCTTGTCCAGCACGCTGTATGTCCCTCAAAACCCTTTTAACAAGGTCAAAATGTACACCACCAGTCACAGAAACACGTAGATCAAGTAGAGAACGCAACTTCTCACTTAAAGCATAAATCCCTTCAAGAAAAACAATCCTAGAGCTAGGGACATCGACAGTCCTGCCAAGAAGAAAACAACAAGGATGATGAATCTATCCTACGAAGAAATAACTGGATGTTCCAGTGCACACTGCACCGCTACCTAATTACACATATATATAATCAAACCATTGTTGATTATTACCTGTATCCAATGCGCCTACTTAACTTGAAATCATATATTGGCACCTGAACAGACTTCCCTTCTTTTAGTTCGCGAATATTTTCTAGCAAAGTGTCATAATCTGTTAACCGCGGATCTGGAAGAAAATGCATGAATTAGAAGTTTCCAACATAAGGTGACGTTACAATAACCATCAGTTAAGATATCATTCTGCGTGGATCAACATAGGCAAGACATCTTGTTCCACCCATCATCTAGAACCTAGAACTCTATGATACAATGGCACTTCCTGTATTCCTCGATACAATCTGTGGCTTCATCTGAAGAAGCTGATGACCCATAGGGAACTCTCCAAGACGCAAAACATACAGAGACCATGACTCCTCTTCCTCGTGTGCCTAGGGTTGATGCTCGACACACCCACTAGCACCAGACAGCCAACATGTCTTGTTCCGTCAAGGAACCAAACTCCAGCTTAGAACAAGATTTTAAGCCTTCATAGCAACAGGTATTATTCAAACTTCATAAAATGAAGTTAAGTTTGAGGTTACCAACAAAAAGGTTTACATATACAAATCAAATAAGCCTAGTTTCTAATCATGACCATACAAGAAAGAGCAACAAATGAAGAAACAAGTGGCATGTTCAAGAATAAACAATATCAGATCGTTGTGATGCAACTACAAGAACAAACAACAAATGACAAATATCTTAGAGCCAAACGTGTAGATATTAGTTGTGGTAAAATTGGTCATTTAAAAGCATTTTTATACATTAGGGGGTGGCATCTGAGAACATTTGTGGTAACTAAGCATCTTCAAAATCCAAGTACAAGAACCACAAGTGTCCATTGCATCTAAGTGTATCCTTGTAAGGATGTAACCTGGGGGACCAATCATCACTTGTTTGTCTTCATGCACATTGTTGTTAGCCTATATATTCTGCATGAAATATTTTTTTAAATAAAGGAACAGGAAAAGGAGGAAAGACAGGAACCAAGATGTGACTCAGTCAAAATTAAAAGCATATTCAAAGATGTGAGAATTGAAATTCTCTATTCAAACTAGAATGCAGTATCATTTAAAAAAGCTCTGAAATTGTCCATTCTAATAAAATCTATTAATACTAGATTCACAAAAAATTAGCCAAAAGATAGTGAATAGGAGGTTTTCTTCTATCATCAAAATTATAAACACATGTAAATGAAAGGCGATCCGTCAGCAAAATACAACCAACCAGGCAAGTATGAATCTTTTTGAGCTACCAAAACATGAAAGTTGAATAAAATAGAAATAAAAATGAATTAGATAGGAATGTGTATCAGTTCCACTCTCCATGCTAAAGGAACTGAGGAAACAATAGTAAAAGGATAAGAAAGAAAAGAGGATATGACAGAAAAAAGAGATTAAAGAAAATAGGAGTGTTCTATTGAAAGAAAAGTTCTTCAGACCTACCATCAAAATTTCCATCAATGATGCGACTAGAATCATTGTAGTTGTCCATAGATATCACAGCGATGCTTGGGATGAAATTGAGAACCTTCTCAGTAAATACAGTCTTCCCAGCCCCAGAAGGACCAGCTACCCCAACCACAATAATCCCATCATTCTTTTGAGCCAATAACTGGCATGCACGTATTACTATGTAGAAACCTTTTTCAAATGACAATGAATCTTGAATTGGAACAATTTCGTAACGATCAGAATTCTTTCTCTTTGCCAACTGAACTTGATCTCTTAATAGACCATGCCTACGTTGGGGTGAGTCCATGATAGAATTATCTTGATCCATCAATCAAAACAATGTGGAATTGCTCTGTAACACAAATAAAATGAGTATGAGTTATAAGAATAAACTAAAAAGAAATAAGCAAAATAACACAAGTGCAGAGAGGAGGTTGGAATCTGTAAGAAAAATAAAAACTGTAATTATAATCACTAAGCTTGTGCATGAAAGCTACTTAAGAATCTAAAATATAAGGCGCAAATATAACTGGACTCAAGAGTTTGAACATTTTAATTAAACTGAAGCATTTGGTAACCACGACCAGATGAGGAATAACAGCATATATTATGTGAAATAAAACTATGCAACATACTTATGCATTTGAATGAAAACAACATCAAATTGATATTGTAACCTAAACCTTGATGCAATTAATAGCCTTTATAGTACCATTGTCAAAATTTTCAGGTATAGTATCAAACAATTTTTGTCTCAAATTGGAAAAGTGATCCCCACCTAACTTGGAATAGTCAATTCAAATCATCTGGGATACAGTTCCCTCATAAAGTCATCCACGCTGACAACTTCCAATTTCCTCAGTGAATGCATGATATCCACAGATGGGATATGCAGCGTACATGTGCATAAAAGAAAATCTTATTTGGATCAATTGTAGATTTTTTTTATTAATATTAATTGTATATAACCACAGATGGGATATGCGGTGTACATGTGCATAAAAGAAAATCTTATTTGGATCAATTTTAGATTTTCTTTAATAATATCGATTGTGATATGTTTTTATGTTGCATCATTGATATTTTTTTGTGCAAGTACAAGGTGAAAATGTTGATAAATATGCACTATTGTGTGTAAATTAGACATTTTTATCAATATTTTAAAGATTTTTAATAATGATTACATATTCCCTTGTATACTCTATATCTTCAATGTAGTTGGTTGACCATATACCATCAACCTACACTTTTTGAAATCTTGGAATACATTAAGCTTTAGGGTTCAAAGCAAACCAACTTAGCAATCTCCGCTCAGTCATTAGCCAAAAGCCAGGAACCATAAAAAGTTGACATAATGCATGCATATAGTATTATCCTATTGCTTCCTTTCATTCAAAAAGCATTGCTTGACAAAGAATTGACTGAACATGATGGTGTGTATGAACATTTCCAAGTTCAGACATGGGTCCTTACACGGGACAAGAGAGTACTCGCTTTAGGCTTCCAGCAGATGGAAAGTGGAAAACTTCCAGCTTGGATATGGACTTTTATCCGAAACAAAAATCTTGTCAAAGTAAAAAATGTAAATGCTTGATCAAGATGTTTAACTGACCTACCACAAGTAGTTAGCTAAAAAAACTACTTGGGATTTGTTTTAAGATCCTTGTATCTTTTCCAATTCAGCCATATGAAGCAAATAGAACTCCAAACAAGAGGTTCCTGATGGATGCTTGTAATCCTTGAGGTGGTAAAACGAGAAAAAATAATAATTTTCCCCATCAGGTGGCTTTCCAAGTGATAACACTTGCGGCGGTTCCTTCAAAGTATAGATGCACCCCTAGGAGGAGAACAGTGCTGAAGTTGACGAAGAAATCTACCTTATAGTCATGATGCAAAGAATTTACTGAAGGTAAGAAACTTCTCTAACACCTAACAACTTGCACTCTGATAAGGAAAAAAGGATGACTTTATCCGGCGGGTCCCCGCCACCCCCTTCCTCGCCTCCCCCAATTCAACTATTATGTTCTACAGAACAGAAGTTATGGACAGTGACAAGAGAATATCAAACAAATTCACCGGGTACCTTTATGCCATTTACAGTCCAGTCCGAGTGCACGTCGACCATGGTTTAAACCACCCAACAACCAATTAAAAAATAAAACAATTGAAATATATATCAGTTGAATCATTAAAAAACGAAAATTCCAGTCTAGACAGCCATCGATAAAAGTTTGAATTAGATGTTTAACAAACAAACCAAAATGTCAAAGACTTCTGAGTCATCGCTAGATTCGCTTATCAAGCTTGTGCCACCCCAAAGTCAAGTACGGCACTCGAATTGTAGTAAATATAAAAGAATGGAAAGCGTCAAGAAATCTAGAAGAACGCTAGCATCAAAATCAGCCACCTCGCAGTGGAAATTGAAAAGAAACTCAAGGCAATCTCTTGCCGCATAACTTAAGCAGAAGATCTGGGCGAAACGTCACAGGATTTCCAAAGGGAGCACTGCACGAAGATACACTCACTTGCTCGGCAGTGGGATGAGATCGAGGGAAGATATAAAGGCGGCGGAAGCGGAGAAGGGATCGAGTGCGGCGGCTGGTAGGGGACGGAGCGGATGCCGAGAACGATCGAGACTGGCGAGTGGGGGAGATCGCAGGACCGGATGATTCCCAACCCTCGATGGTGCCACGGAAATCCACGGTGGACCTTTAAAAGTCGCATGCGGTATTATTAAATAAAATAAATTGACTTCCGTGCCCACTCATGTACCAACCTGGGCATAAGTGTGCAGTTATTGGAGGAGTACGCGGGGCCCGTAGAGATATGGCGGGTCCCGCATGTGGTGCCTAGTATCTAAAGGACAAGCGAGGAGTGGTTGCGGGGGGTCAGCTTTTAATTTAAATTGGTCCCACAACGAGACATGAAATTATTGGACTAGATACGATACGATTCAGAATTTAAAATATGATTAATCCGTTCGGATAATTTTGAATTTGAAATGATCCACTTAGTCTCATAATTTTTTTTTATTGATGATTGACTCTCATTGACTATTAAAATCAATCGAACAATATTTACGATAAACGATTCAAAATTTTAACATCATACAATTAGACGCTCTATTTGAAATTTTTTTTATAAAATTCACTCTAATTAAGAATTGAATCTCAGATATTTAAAAAAAATTATAAAATTCACTCTAATTAAGAATCGAATCTCAGATATTTAAGAAATAATTAATTATTCTTTTGCTGTACTATAATTTTGAAGATGATAGTTAGTATATACAGTATTATCATCTTGAAATCTATAATTAAAACCTGATAAATAATTTTCATGATTTATCTTTTTCGTATTAATCCAGAGACGAATTGAAAAAATGCTAAGATAAACAAATTATCTTTTACTATCAGAATTTAGAATATAAACGAATAAAAGATTGCAAAAAAACAACACAATATGATTCAAATACGTGAGTTGATAGAAGGATTTATTCAGTTATTAACTTAAATTAAATTTAGAAGGATAATTAATCTTAGGTGATGATATTGATTAGTATCTACATGGTAATAAATAGAGGGAAGACGATTAGAAATAGAGAAATTAACATGAGACAGAGATAGGCAGATAAGGAGATAACAACGGGAAAAAAAAAGGGAACTTTAACGCCGGCCAACCAACGAGATGAGCACAATGGATGGTGAGTGACGGTGTAACGGTCAAAAGGTGACTCATGAAGAAGTAGATCAACGGTCAAAAAGCGATTCTTGATAAAAGAGAGATTGTCGCAAATAAAAGAGAGGCTCTCGAGATGAAGCAGAACAATTCAAAAGGTGAAACTGTCACTCTGATCCTGATTCCATAAATATCCAGAAAAGATAAATTACGATTTTACTGATGAAATAAAACGTCTAAAGCCGAGAGGATTTTATCTCATATGCGGCTAGCCATGAACCTGAAACCTTCAATTCAAACAGTCAGACGTCTTACCAACCGAACCAGCCCGTGAGGACAAAATGAAACAGAACAAGAACTGAAGAGGAAGTGGTTCGAGATGCTAGAAAAAAAAAAGGTAGGGTCAGGAACAGTGGTGAACGGAAGTGAGGATCACAAATGAGTAGGAGAAATAATTTCAGCTAAGTATTCGTATTTTCTATTGACCATAAGGATCGACTAGCCATGCTTTTCCAATGCCACAAATAATAAACAAGCTTGAAGCTGAAGAAAAATCATCCAACAGAAACTAAAGAGGAGGAGCATCATTTTGTGGGATCCCCCTCTACAGACTTGGTGGGGTTCTCTGGGTCATCGGGATGATTGTTCTTGCCCAAGTTCATCAGATTAAGATTCCATTGTCGCGCACTGGGGGCTAGCTTAGCAAATTGATTGCTCAGGTTTGCACGCAACTCGCGTGGAGAAAATTGATCTGGAGACTGGATAGCTCTGCCGACAGACTCAATAGCAATGCCAATCTGTAAATTGAAACAAGCAAAATGATAGAAAGTTACTGAAACCGAGTTTAGCAAAACATATTGAAATAAACAAACAAAACCACTTTTTTGTTTTTTGGGGAAGTCTATGGCTTACTTAAGAATCTACGGCTTCAAGCAAAGATATTGGATACCACTAACTGAACTCGGGACAACAAGAACACGTTAGGTTGTCAGAGAGAAAATTGCAGGTTCCAATATGATACGAGGAGGAAGAACCAAGGGAAAAGTGTATAATTTAACCTATAAAATGAAGACAATCGTTAACTCAAGGCATGGAGCAAAAAAGCTACCAAGTTATTCATCCATGGCCAGTTCACCCATTCTTGAGAAAAATCATCTAAGTCATCTTTAGTTATTGGTCAAATTATGAAAACATCTATACCAATCAAGCAGATGATGATATATTACATGCCTCATAATTACCCAAACAAACCTGACTATCCAATCTAATAAGTCAATGGAGATTTTCTCTATACAATCAATCCCGCCCTAAATCAAACTATACCTCACATAAACACAACCACAAACTTCTTCAGATGTGCAGTGAATTGATAATAATAGTTGGCCACTTCCCTAATCATTTTTGGTGCTGCCATATGTTCCATTAACCAATCAAAGCTGCACAGCGCAATCGTCTTAATATTACCGTTGGAGATGGAGACTGTCATTACCCGTATTTAGAAGATAGAAAGATGGAGGACTTACATGATTCCAGTGATTGTAGGATAGCAGCCGAGGGTAAAAGATGTGAAGGGTTCCGAAGGGCCTTAGCCTGTGCAAAGCCTAGCGAGGTGGATGGTAGTATGGCAGTGACGCAAATGAGTCATTGGTATCAGCCAGTAGTTAGATCAGGAACTGGACTCTGATGTTGTGAAGTCTGAGAAGAAATTAGGCTACATTTTTTTATGGACAAGAGAACTTAAGGAACATACAAACTTAGTTTTATATTTTCTGTCGGCTGTGGAGTGCAAGAGATTAAACGAAAAAAGATGCATCACACAGTACTCAATAAGAACCCAAGTTTCTTTCTACTTGGATGGTAGTTAAAATCCCGATTTTAATCTTAAAATCCTACGATTTTACGATTTTTGACCTCCGAACGATTTAAATCGGAGTTAAAATTGTAATTTATTAAATCCCTTTGAAATCGCAATTTTAACCCTTAAAAATCACGATTTTACGATTTAAATACGATTTTAACGATTTTAAAAAATCGTTAAAATCGGAATCATATATATGGAACCTTATGATTTTAATGTGTCACATTTTTTAGATTTATAGATTAGACATCTAGTTTCTATAATTAGATGGTTGGTGTAACCTTTCTAATTCTAATTGAAGTTATTATGTTTTTTTTTCACTATTTTGTGGCTTATGGATGACATTTTTAATGTAATATTGATTATGAATGCAAGTTTATCTAAATTTGCTTAGCGATTTAAAAGATTTTTTTATTATTTATGCTATTTGAGATCCATATATATGACTTTATAATTTTATATGCATGTATATAGGAATTTTATAAAATTTTACGATATGATTTACGATTTTAAGATTTACAATTTTAAGTACTCCTTCCGATTCAAGTTAAAATCCCGATTTTAACTACCTTGACTTGGACTGCTACATTTGTCAAGGGTCCCTAATACCTATATAGTTAAACAACTAAGAAAGTCAAACATGCACTCTCAAATATATGTGTCCAATCTCTTATTTACTATCACTTGCATATAGCTATGTAAGTATTCTATGGGTCTAGGAAAGATGATTCATTAACTTTTAGGGCAACAATATCTGGTACCAGTAACAAGAAACTTCATCTATGTCTCATCTATAATAATACCCACACCAGTAACTATCAACTGATGATAAACTAAGAAACTAACTTCAGGAAAAGGAGAATTAAACCTTATAAAGATCCAACAATTTAACAAGACTAAATACCATGAACTGAGTGGGCATTTGGATGTTTTACTTAGAAATGAATGCAAACTAATACGCAAAAGCAAATACTGATAGAAAAATGACTTTCGATGATGCTCTCAAAACTTATCCAGTGACTCAGCTTAAAGTGGAAATAATCATATGCTTCATACCGATTGGGAAGCGGCATTCACCAAAGACTTAGCTATAGGCAAGATGCAAAACCTGGAAAAAAAAATCACGTGATATTACAAACAATTCACTGGAAAAAACAAATTTCACAAAAATAAAATTGGTTCATGGAGCAATAAAAGAGTTAAAAATAGCAGAAATAGCGTACATTCCTCGACCGCCTGCATAAGCCTCTTCAGACGGATCCTTCCACTCGTCGAAGCTGCAAATGACAGGAAACCGAAAACAATTCCCAAATAAATTAGGATACGAAGCCTGTTCCCGGATTCTCAGAGTGCAAAAAAAAAAAAAAGATTGTTTCTCAAAAGAAGAGAACAAAGAGATGGAAGAGAATACATCCAACCATAACGCTTGTCGAACAACAGGCGTTTCGGAGACCTAGGCGTCAAGGGAAGAGGTAGCAAGTGGGCGTTCTTCGCCTCCGACGAGTTCGCCTCCATTGCCGTTTTAGCGAGAGCTTCAATAGCACCTGCGAGAGCGGCGACCGCCCCTTTTCCCAATTAGGGCCTGGGCAACCCGTGGGCCCATGAAAACATCGCACGCGCAATCCACGTGAGTAAATAACCTGCTGACGTAAAAATCGCTCTTTTCTATATACACACTCAAAAATAAAAGACTAACTTATATATATATATATATATATATATAAAAGAAATGTCAGCGACGCAGCGCCCGTAGTGCCGAGGGATCCGGAGGCGTCGGCACGAGCTCAAGGTCTCCGAGGGCCACGGGACGCGAGGGGCGAGGGTCGCGGGACGCGAGGGGCGAGGGTCGCGGGACGCGAGGGCGAGGGCGAGGGAATCGCCTGTTTTCGGCTAGGGTTTGCGCTGCGTCGATGAGTTTGGAGAGCTGCGTCGATGGGTTTGGAGGGCTGCAGGAAAAACCAGCAATAGAAAGGGATGTGCCACGTGAGACGAGCGAAAATAAAAAAACACTAATGCTCAGTTTACTTGGGAGAGCGGAAAGTAAAACTAAGGAAAAGTTTTCGCAGTGGAAATCTTTCCATTGTTTACTTTATTAAAATTTATAGAGGGAAGAGAAATATAATCCATCCGCGGATAGTTTTGGAGCCAAAATCGATCATCTCAAAATCGGACAGAAAGCAGCGGATGGATAAAAAAATGACGCATGTATCCTTTTTCATTCACAAAATTACATCATATACCAAAAAAAATAACGCATGTACCCTTTTAAACTTATAAAATTACACTATATACCAAAAAATGTCGCATGTGTCCTTTTGCATTAATAAAATTACGTTGCATGTACCCATCCTTCCTCAATCAAGGTAAACATGCATGCAAAGGAAAGGACTTTTTTTCCTTTCCATTCTCTTCCCATGCCCCTAGGTTTGCTTGATCCATCCATCATCCACTCCTCTGAGTAAACATAGCATAAGTCAGCGGGGTTACGGGTTTGCTTGCCACGAGAGCAGTCCGCACTCCGCAGCGGTCCGCAGCTTTGAGTCAGTCCGCAGCGGTTCGCAACTTTGAGTCCGCAGCAGATACCTTCTATATATATATATATATATATATATATATATATATATATATATATATATATATCATTGGGCTGCATTTGAATTTTCTTTTTTTCTTTTTATTTTTTTAAAAATATATCTTTCTAAAAAAATATTTGATTTACATTTTTCACTTATATTTTCTAAAAAAGATATATTAATTTCTAAAAAATTAGAGAATATTTAAAAAGTATTGTTTAAGAAATGAAAAAAATAATGATTTTCTAGGAAATGAGAAGGAAAATGATTCAAATCAAATATTATAAAAAAACATTATAAATGAGATCATATGAAAAAACATATGAGAGAAAACATTATAAATGAGATCATATGATAATAAATTTTTTAATTGATTAAGATATTTCACCAAACATTATAAAAAAACATATGAAAAATTAAATGATTTATTCAGTGTATTAAGTTAGTTGGTGAGTAAAATATTTGGGAATAACAAATGAGAAGAGTTCGAATATAAGTTGAATTTGGTTTGCCTATGTTTTTATTTTTATTTTTTTTTAAAGAAAATATAATTTTTTAAAAAATAATGTTTAGTTTGTGTTTTCTATTTTTTTAGAAAATTAGATAATATCTAAAAATTATTTTTCAAAAAATAAAAAAATACATTAAAAAAATTAAAGAATATAATAAAATTATTTTTTTAAAAAATGAAAAAATACGTTTGTGTTTGATTAGAATCATTTTCTTTTTTCATGTTTTAGAAAATCATATTTTTTTTAGAAAATAATTTTTAAATATTTTTAAATTTTATAGAAAATGAAATATTTTTTTTCTAAAAAATAGAGTTGAGAATGTAAACCAAATATGATTTCTTATTTAGAAAATACAAAAAAAAATCAAACTTACGATTTGAGTTTAATTTTTCTTGTAATTATTTGGATTTTTGCACCCCATAATTGTAAATATTCTGTTAGCTTTTGGGGGACTAAAAGGTAAGACTATATTTAATTAGCAGTAATGTAATTCAGTTTGTAATGTAATGGAATCTGTAATGTAATTTAGATTATATGTTATTGACATTGTAATCCAGATTATAACATTTTTATTAATTTTTTATTAGTTTTTTAATATAAATTACGTCACATTGTAATTCTAAAATTATATCAAATAAAATAATTAATTTTATAATATAATTTTAATTATATTATAAGTTTGATTATCTTTTATCACACGTAGCGGTTTAGTGGCGGGCACAACGAGAGCCGCAGGCGGGGAAAACGGTGTCTAGGTGCGGACGTGCGGTGCTCTGTAATGTGCCTTCCAGATTCGCGCCGTAGCTTGATGAGCGGTTCCTGCGAGTGACGGAGATGGCTGCCGTCGTGATTCTGCGGGTGCACAGGTGGCTTTCGCCTTCGCACCCACGAAGAAAGAACACAACAGCGTGGCCTGCCTTCCTCTGCTTTCGTGCTCTCGTTCTCCTCCCTCTTTGCCTATCGTCTTTCTGCTCTTGAGCGCCGCGCCGCCATGGAAGGCCATCTCGAGTTCCGCGACTGGGAGATCCTGATGGGCCCCGACGCCGGCGATGACGATTGGAAACCCTCGCAGGATCACGACTCTGGCGACGGAGTCATCGTGTACGACTACTTCGCGTTAGATTCGCGCGAGGAGAGCCGTAAAGGAGCCTCCTTTGATGGACATGGCCACGATGAGGAGACGGTTGAGGCGGCGACGATGGCCTATTCGAAAAACCCTAGTTGGGTCGGCTCGGACACGAAGGAGAAGGACGTCGGTTTTCCGGAGGCGAGTATGGGTTCGGATGGCTGTGGGTTCGATGAGCAGGAGGAGGAGAAAAGATCGCATCTTGGTAGCCAAAAGGGCGAGCTTGGTGGTGCTAAAGCGACGGAAATTGTCGAGAAGATACACGAAGATGAGGAGGGTGAAGAAGTAGTGGGTTCTATGAAAATGGGAATTGAGAAGCCCGAGGAAGAAGGGTGTGAAGAACATGTGGAGATTGAGGACATTGGCTTGCAGAATGATTTGGTTAAAGGACGAGAGAAGAAAGTGATGGCTTGGTGGAAGCTCCCGTTTGAGCTTCTAAAGTTCTGTGTTTTTAGAGTGAAACCTGTTTGGTCCATCTCCCTAGCGACAGCGATCTTGGGGCTTTGGATGCTTAGGAAGAAGCTGTACAAGATGAAACACAGGAGTAGAAGCATTCCTCTGAAGATTGCTCTGGATGTAAAGGTAAAAGATTTGCCTTTTGTTTTCTTATTGTTATGGGATGCTACTAGTGATAATTTGGAACAACTAGAAAGTTACAAAATTGATTCCATTGAAGATGAAACTGTGCTTAAATAACTTTGATTTACCACATTAGTGTGTGTGTGAAATCCCATCTCATGTTTATAATCCATGCCTTTGATTTGGTAGGAAGTTTGAGATCAGTTGGTGAAATGATATGGTTGGCTACTTAGCTTGATGTTTATATTAAGGACAAGTTGGCGGCAAGATGTGTTCCTAGATTGGGCGAATTAGAGTTGAATGGCATCCTTAAATTTGTATCATTGCATGCATCTAATTCTACAAGTAACCACAAGTTGAATTGCGTTACTTATAAGGAATAAGTCGTGCGTCAGGTGTTAAGCAGCTCAAATGTTTCACATTCATTTGGCCAGTAGGTCAGGCATCAATGTTGTTGTTACGGAAAGAGTTTATTGCAATTGGTAATTTTATATGATCTCCATGCTTTGTGTCAAATGAACTCGCTCCTGATTTGCAATATATTATCTATCAGTTGGTTTTTTTTTCCTTTGAAGTTATTCCATTGTTATTATGCTACTATCATAGTTCATTGCTAAATAAATGTCAGGTAGAATCTCAAGGACTCTCTTTTAATACTTGTTCCTCTCCGCAGAAGCCACTACTGTCTCAGTTGAACACCCAAGCAGTGCGTCTCAATGAAGCCTTCTCGATCGTGAGGCGCCTTTCGATTGTAAAATCTCAGCTGCCTGCGGGTGGATTGACCTCATGGTCAGTTCTAACCCTTTAGTGAGATGCTTCGCAGCTCCATCCAAGGAGAGTTGGCTCATCACACCTTGAGCAGTTTGGTTGAAACCTTGAGCAGTTACTTTTTCAAGGAAGCTCTGACTTTTTAATTGCTCTCGAAAACTTATTTTCTTTATCACTAGATTTTATGTCTGTGTAATGGTCATTTTCTTTCTATTGTTTAGTCTTTTCATTAAGTTGATGTGGGGTTGTATTTGAGATCAGTAATTAATGTTCTATGTCTTTCATCTATTTATAAGATGGTTGTATTATCATTCTAGAGGTTTGTCTTAGGAGCTCACATAGCATGATGAAATTTATTGATTGAAAAGCTAAATCACAGATAAGATTTTCGTATACAGTTTGCATTTTTTAGATATTATATACAATTTAGATGTAACATATTAAAACTAATAACATAAAGAGGGTCATTAAGATGAACTAAACATGGAGCTTTAAATAAGTTTTAAAAATAAAATTATTGATGAATTACACGCATTAATGAGCAAGCTTATTACCTTTTTAATTAGAAGTGTTAAAAGATGGATAAATTTAGTCTTAAATTAGCATTTAAAAATCAGTTAAAAGATTCGTATATTTTCTTAATTGATTACTCACCAGATTTGAACGTATCTTTGTGGTCGTGCCGGAGTGGTTATCGGGCATGACTAGAAATCATGTGGGCGTTGCCCGCGCAGGTTCGAATCCTGCCGACCACGATTTTTAAATTTATTATATGGAAGCGTCGTTATTCTACACTTATTTCAAATGACGGTAGAAAATTAGAAGGAACCTGAATTCTTGTTTTGATTGAGAGGATTTTAACTTTAATTATTGGACATGAGGTTTGTGGTTCGTACCAAAATTTTATATATTTTACTAAATATACTTGCAAAATAATATTATAATTTAGCTTTAGCTAAGTAAAAAAAAACACTTTTTTTTAGTGAAAAACCTTTGAAACTTTAATTAATGTTGTGCTAAAAAAAAGTTAAAAAAAACTAATCCTCACTATGGAACAAAGATTCAACAGTTGCAATGAGATATTTGGTCAGTAGCATAAAACGATAGCCTTGCAAATGGCTGGTTAGCAAGCTTAATTAGATAAGCTGCCTAAATTATTGACATGAGGCAGGTCATAACTAAGGAGGCGTTTGATTTAGGGTAATAGGGACTAGGGAATGGGAATAGATGGTAATCATTCCTATTGACACTGTTTGGTAAGTGCCAATGGGAATGAAAATAAGGAATCATTCCCTCATTTTCATTCCCTACTCCCCCCTCATCAATCAAATTCCTCAATCATTCCTTCCTTTTCATATATCCAAAACACTCCTTTTTTTATTTTATATTTTACTATTTCTTTTAATATTATCTCATTTTACTTTCTCTCTCTACATTTTAAAATTTCTATATACATATTTATTTTTCTCTCTCTACATTTTCTATTATTTTCTCTCTCTACCTTTCTGATCTCATTTTCTCTTTATATATTTTCAATATTACTTTCTCTCTCTACCTCTCTTATTATAATTTATCTATCTTAATTTTTCACTTTTTTTAATATTTTTTATATCACTTTTTCTCTATATTTTCTATATCACTCTCTCTCTATATTTTCTATATCACTTTCTCTCTCTACCTTTCTCATCTCATTCTCTCTCTGTATATTTTGATAATCACTTTCTCTCTTTACCTCTCTTATCATAATTTATCATTTTTTCTGTATATTTCATATATCACTTTCTCTCTCTATATTTTCTATATCACTTTCTCTCTCTACCCTCTCATCTCACTTCTCTCTCTTATCATAATTTATCTATATTTATTTTTTACTTTTCTCTATATCTTTTATCACTTTCTCTCTCTACATTTTCTATATCTCTCATCTCATTTTTTCTCTCTATTTTTTTAAATGATTTCTCTCTCTATTTTTTATCACATCTATCTTATCTTATTTTTTTCTCTACTTTTTATCTTTATTTGCTCTATTATTGTATTTTCTCCTATTTTAATTTCTTTTTTTTACATTACTTCTTGTAATTTCTCTCTATATTTTTTTTAATTTATCTCTCAACTCATTTTATTTCACTTTCTCTATTTTGTAATAATTCTATTATTTTAGGTAACTTTGAAATTTTTATGAATTCTCATTACTAAAGTTAAACTGAACCAAACATTATCAATGACAATAATTTTCATTTCAGGATTTGAACCAAACACTACCAATGGAATCATGATTCTTATTCCCATTGACCCCTCAATGAATCCCATTACCATTCTTATTAACAAATTTGAACCAAACGCCCCCTAAAATCTGAGTGAAGTCGCACATCATACATTAGTTGACCTTACTTAACCATCATTATTTTGATATGGTGACCTGATCTTAACCAATTCAGCAAATAAACAAACATTGACAACAAGAAAATAAATGAACAGTTTGGGATGTTTGGTGGGAAGAAGAAAAAAGAAATCAATTGCATTATTAGATGAGTTTATATTCCACCTCCAGCTTCAACCACTGCTACAGTCTAATCTAACAACTAGAATACAAACTATGAAGTGAATGATTGTTGCTATTCACATAATTTATATATGAACAAATCAATGAATATATGGATAGATCATAGATGACTTTGTGAAGCAATGAAGTGAATGAATCAAAATCCCATTACTGCTTGAGTAAGGTTGAGCAAAGGAGGCAATGCACTAGGAGCAAACTTCCTTGCAAAGAGAAAGCAAATGTTGGTTGGCACTGAGTTGTGCATGCAGAAGGTCCCATTGTTTCTTATGGCCTGAATAAACTCCACTGTGATATTTGGAGCGCCGTATCGTGCCGGATGAGGGCCGCCCCTGGACCAGTCGACCCATGTCACACTCCGGTTCGCTGTCAATGATCCATGGAATATGTTCAGATAAGTCGGAATGTAGTGCTCATCCGGGTAACAGGAAGGCTTGCAGTGCCTTCTGAAGAGGGAGTAGTACTTGGAGTCCGCGACTATGTTCACTGCTAGCTCACGGTTGAGCTCGAACCACTGAGAGCCTTTCCGCCACTGATACAGCATGATCTTGGGCGCCATGTGCCGGCTGTATCGCCCGCGGCCCTGCCGGGTGTTCTCGTCGTAGGACTCGACGAAGCTGTGGGCTGAATTGATGAGGTATTCATATACAGTAGGGAAGTTGTGCACTGGAATGCAACTCTCGGAGAGCAGCACAAAGCGCTCGTTGGAGAAGTCCAATAAGGCATTGGCCAAGAGGCGCTTCTCGGCATCTATTAATGTGATTGATCCCCATGATGCCTCCTGCAAATAGATAAAGAGGTAAGAACAGAAGTTTGATCGTGTGATGTTATGGAAACGAACAGAATTAGATAGCTTCTCACCTCGCTGGGAATTTGTCTGCCGAAGAAAACGGAGGTCTCTGGTACATTGAGCCTGTAATCTGGAAGGGTGTGCACGTAGATTGAGAACAAGCCCTTGTGGTCTTTGAAGAACCTTTCCCAGAGCGGGGCAAAAGGCAGAGGCCCCCTTGTCATGAACATGAATGCCACCTTGGGCACTCTTTGGAAGGGATATTCCTCCATCTTGGGCACCAACGACGCCCGCCAAAAGAGCTCGTCGTCGGACATGGTATGTGCCACGTTGGTCGGCTGGGCGAAGGTCTTGAAGCCCGTGGAGTCTTTGTAGCATTCCGTCGAATAGATGGTGGTCGGGAAGAATAGCTCGGTACGCGAGGAGAAGTACGGAGTGTAGTGTGCGCTCCCAGATAAGCCCAAGACGATGCCGGTCATGAAGACGACGAGGAATGAGACGAGACTAACCAGTCGGCCGAACGACCAGTCCTTCTTTGGTGAAGATGGAAAGAAATCCACGTCGGCTTGATCTGACTTTGATCTCAGTTTCATCTCGTTCCACATCTCTTATTCTTTGAGTTGGTTCACCGGCGAAGGGTATCGTAATCGAGGAGCAATGATCTCAGTTGGAATGAAGTTGTATAACTATTTCCTGCCTTTTTTACTGCAAAAAAATTGAATTTTTTTGGTCAACTAGAGAATCAAGAAGTATACAAATAAGGGAGATCAAATCCAGGATCATATAAATCCAGCAACTGAGACCCTTTGTTGATCGGGCAGATACTGTAAATAATAAACACCAAATCATAAGGCAACAAAGAGGAAAGTTCAGAAAGAGAACAAGCTGGAAGCTCCCATCTTGTCGAGATTCAACAAAACGAATTAGGATAGCAAAATAAAGAAAGGTGATCAGATCCATCCATGAAAAATTACTGGTCCACCCAAAAATCTACTATTTTCAATAATTTCCGAAAGAAAATCATGAAAACTTCAGAGAAGACATCAAATCGACTGAAATCCCTAATAAGCAAATAGACCTCCCCAAAAACGAAGAAGGAAAGGGGGGGATCCCGATCATTGACAAAACCAAAACTTTCCAACGATTTCCTTGCAACTGAAACCGCAGAAGAAATCGAGCCGTAAAAAACTAAAAAGGGCGAACTTACTACATACCTCAACACAAACACGCAATATACATCAATCGACGCCAATCCAATCTCTCTCGCCGCTCGCCGAGGGATCGAAGTGGAGCCAAAGGGTGAAGTATAAAGAGAAGAAGAGCGACTGAACTTATACTCGACCTCGATCAGAACAAGCGCGTGAAGACGAGCAAAGCAAAGGAAGAAGACGAGATCGTTGATCGGACCTCGTCTCTCCCCCGAATGCCTCACCCGCGTGTCACCGTCGACCTCTCATATAGAAAAGTCTCCACCGAGTCGCCTATGGCAAAACGGTCGGCCCGCCACCAAAGTTAAGTACTGACCAAACTTTTTGAGAGATCCACCCGATTCGTCATTGGCTGGAATCACTGGGACCCTCGGAACCAGGCATCGTGTCGTAGGTAACGTCTGAGTAAGTCCAGCGCGGATGAAGAGGATGACAGCGACATGGAATGAGTTGGAGTTTTTAGGAGCAAAAAAGAAAAAACAATAATAATAATTAAAAAAAAAAGGATTCCGCCCAAATTGAGATGATCGGGTGAACGTTGGCTCAACAAAATAACCTTTGCTTTCAAGCGCCGTCTATTTGCAGGACACGGATTTGTTTGACGCCGTCAGTTTGGTGGACGGCCAACTAACAGTTGACCAACTCGCCTCAAGTGGCCGTCAGTTGGTGAACTAATAAGAAATTCAAGGGGTTTTTTTATTTGAGATTTTTAATATTAACAAGGAGTAATCATACGTAGCATAAATTTATACATAAAATTTAATATGAATAATATGATACTTTTTATATACACATTGATTGTCACTTGGATATCAACGATGACCTCCGACTGCCATCCCGAATAAAATTATATCCTGGAGGGCATAGTGAATCCGTCGGAGATCGTTATAATTAGAATATCACGTCATTATGTTGTTTCATACTACAAATTTTATTGCATATTATTTTTTTAACAAAGAGGCTTGTATTTTTTTTAAACATTATATTATTCAAAACTATTACACTATTGTAAACACATCGTCTGAAAAATAGCAAGTTACAAGTCCGTTCTGGTTTGGTAATTGCATCTGAAAATTGACACGAAGACGAAGTGAAGGAACTATGTACATATTACAGATCGAAGGATAAAGCCGCTGAAATGTCTCAGTCAGTCTCCTCATCAAAAGGATGCATCCTCGAAGTTCTATTATTGATGGCTGTACCATACAAAGAAATGGAAAGTGTGAAGTTGACATGAATTGGAGGAAATAGACAGATCGTAAATCAAGATTAGTTCTTTCAGAACCTTTATCAATCTGCTCTTTCATATTGGCCTTGCTTTTTGAATCTCTGAGAGCAAGGAGGAGGCGATTTTGGTCGATGGAGAGCTGGCTGAGCGCATCTGATAGTGCAGCGTACTTTGTTACAATGTGTTTATACAAGCCCAGCAACTTCTGCACGTCCTCGAACCTGAGATCCTGTGCTTTGGCTTCCATGAATGGATATCTGTAGCCTGGCAAAGAAGATGGATTATCAGTCAACAACGAAAATACTATTAATCTGAACACGCACTCAGTAAAATAGGATTAGAATTGCAAAACGTTTATTGTAATTCATTAGATAAGGAAAGAGATTTAAACTCGATTATGGAAACGATAGGTAATTGTAGCTTATCAGAAATGCACCCTTGAAAGCACATCCGGTGGTGTCAAGACAGCATTGTGTAGGAATGGCACTAGGGGATTTGAGCTGCTGCGAACAAAGCATGCACTTTATCATTTTATCATCTCTGCTCTCACTCAAGTAAAAATTCTCTACGATACCAAACTTGGAGGCTGGAGCTTGTAAATGACCGTTCAACTTTGACTCATAACATGTTATAGTTGGTCTTAGGGAATATGCTAGACATGTCTATGGCCTTATCATCCTTTGTGGCCTTTGGTGCTTCATGCATTACTTTTTTATCTATAGTTAGCTCATTTACTTAGATATCCCACCAATATGTATGTAGGAAGCAAAGCTGGGTAAGTGGTCATTAATACGATTTTTCCTATGCCAAGTCACAAAATAAACTCTGCAAATAATGCTTTGCTTTGTGGCTTTAGAATCTAGGAAAATATGGAATCAAGTGATAAAATTAGCTGAATGTTTAAGTTTAAGTATGTAAGTATTCACGAGATAAAACCATATAGGTATGCACTAAATCATATGCCTATGGGCAAAATATAGTTTGTTGAGGTAATTAAGTCCTTGTAAAATCACAATGATCCATGAATCAAATCAAAGAATCGTTTTCTGGTTATAGGTAATAACTACAGATTCAAAACATATTATACAAGGCTATCACATGATCTCTGTAAACTTTAACATAACAGAATAAATAGCTACCTTTGGCATTAATCTCTTTGCCATGACTTCTCAGTGTGCTGGAGTTGGCTTCAGATGAGTGAACCATAGCACTAGGCTCATTGATAGTCATTTCATTTGCTGATCTCGCTAATTGCATTTTTTTGTGAAATTCACTCTCGTCCATGGACAAGGAACTAGCATTGATATTTGCTATGAATGTTTTTGCTGAAATCAGATTAGTAAGGTAGTATTCCACTTCTGAAACGAGTTTGGAATGCTTCCTAAAGAGCTGAATAAATTTAAGGTTTGAATGCAAGTGGGGTGGATTGGCCTAGATATTTGCACACAAAGAAGACACATCATTTTCGATAGGATGAAAGAAAAAATGACCCACATAACTAACTGAATCTTAAACATAGACTAAAAAAGGAATTACCAAGAAAACAATTACAAAGCTAATTTTTAGGAACAGGAATATTTGGAAAATTTTAAATTAGAATGAAAGAGAGTTTGCCTTGATTGTAGTGAATATAAGAATTGGAAGAAAATCATCAGCCCCAGCTGGTTTATGATTTGTTGTCATTGAAATCTCAAGCAATAAATTGTTTATGATACGACAGCAATTCATAATGCAGTGCAGTTTATCCCGTGGAGCTTTAAAAGCATTAATCTTTTGGAGCTCTTTTGCTGCAAACTGGTAAGAGGAGAGAAAAAACAAGTTAGCCCAAGAACCCAGCAGGAGCAAATTGGTTATAATAACTAGAAGTGTCCATAGAAATTTAGAGACAAATTAAAAAAAAAAAAATTATGAAGTGTTAGATCAAGAATCTGATATATTAAATTTTTATTTTTACCATTAATTCCAGATCCACTAAATATTAGTTACACTGGTTCCAATCTTTATTTTTACCTCCGGCGCGCCTGACGCGTCCCGTGACGCCTCCGGGACACTGGAAGTGTCATGGGAAGCGTCAAAAAAAAAGGGTAAAGTTTTTGTGCCTTGTGTAAAAGCTTGTGCTTTTGAGCGAAGCACAATGAAGCGTGCGCTTTAGAGATCTTGTGCGCTTCCAAGGTCTTTGAAGCGCAAGGCTTGCGCTTTGTGCTTAAGCAAGTGCTTCACTCACTTTTAACAACTATGCCATGATCCACTACAACACAATTGAAACAGCATTAACAATCAATTTAAATACCTTGAAATCATTTTGTTTGTAGATTTAAATACGCACATTGAAGAATCTTTTCTTGCATATCTTTCTTGCTAGAATTTTCAAGTTATTCCTGTTTATTTATTCCTTCAAATTTATGCATATCAAAGTTTCATATAGACCTTTCAGGTACTTGTTACAGTATTGATAAGAAGCTAGGCATTTGTTCAAACAAAACGAGCATTGTGCTTGTGGGCGTTCATCCTTAAAGGCACAACGCTCGGAGTCATGTTTCAGTTAACTTTGTGTGACGATGCAGAGAGAGAAAAAAAATGAAAGGAAATTATTTAGCGCGAAACAAAAATGCAAGCAATGAGGCGATAACTCATAAACCATCTTATTAGCTAAAATGAACACAGATAATTTTTTTTTATTTTGTTCAAAAAGATTATTAGTATTGACATCCATAGAATAATTTACCTTAGTGTTTACAGAATTAGTCCTGTTGACTTGAATTTTCAATTTTAGTTTGAAATTATATATTTTGCTATCTCTTTAGTCAAATAGACAAAACGATTGAACTAATAAACCTCTTGACTTGGATCCCCAACCGGTCTGTTGCAGCCCACTGTTTGCAGAGATAATACGGTTGCCATTAGTAACAGTTTCAAAATATCACTTTGTTTCAATCAGCACAGCATGACTTATCGTTCTGTGAATCCAAATTGAAATGGGATCGACCCAGGAGGTTATACTTAGCTTGCTCCTGCAGCTTGTAAACAAGATTCTATTGCATGCAATAGGCAATGCATGGGTATATTTTGGGTCATACTACGGAAAACGAGGAACAATGGACAAAAATTAGACCTACCTCAACTGCATTGTTGCTGTTTACCTAATTCATTAGGGGGCTTGATGTAGCCAATCTCTACCAACAACTTTGTTGAAGGGACTTTGTGTTAGGACCGAAGGAATTTAGATATTTTCACAGTTGTATGATATTGTCCACTTCGGGCCTAAGCCCTCATGGTTTTGTTTTTGAGCTTTACCCAAAAGACCTCATACCAATGGAGATATCTTTCCCTTATAAACTCATGATCTTTCCCATGTTTTCAATGTGGGATTATGTTTGTAACCTTACAACCCCAATAATCCCCCCCCTCTCAAACGAAGGACCACAGGCCACCCCCCTCAAATGGAAATCCTATTTGTTTAATGTCTGATCTCCAACCCACTAGGTCTTCTTGCCCCTCGGTCTAACCGACTTACTAGGTTTTCTTGTCCCTCGGTCCACCCGACTTACTAGGACTTCCTGTCTGATATTTGGTCCTCTTGATCCGGACACATGGGAGATCCTACTTCCTTTGTTTGAGATCAATACTCTACTCACAAGACTCGATTAGACCATAGCTCTTGTGCACAGTCGACGGTTAAACCTTTTGGTAGTCTGGTTTCTGATATTAATTATTAGGACCAAAGGATTTAGATATCTCCACAATGGTATAATATTGTCCACTTTGGGCTTAAGACCTCATGATTTTGCTCTTGGGCTCTACCCAAAAGGTCTCGTACCAATGGATATATCTTTCCCTTATAAATCCATGATCTTTTCCATGTGTTTTCAATATGAGACTGTTTGAACCTTACAACCCCAACACTTTGTAATTGCCTTAATTGCATAACCCTATTTGCGTTCCAATTTCCAACAACTTCTCGGTCAAAAGTAAAGGATTATTGTTAATTGAGAACAATCAACCTCCCCCGCCCACCCATGACCAACTTCCCACCTCTTGAGAGAGGCATCTATGGTATGATGAGTCATCTCCATTCCTCTCGTCTGTTACCTCTTCCCCTTATTTTTTCTTCCTTCTGTTCTTCTTCCATTTGCTCTTCTTATCTCTCATCCTGATCTGTTGGAATGACTGATCTGTGATGACCAATATTGTGTGTAAATAAGGGTCAACACTAGTACTGGAATCATAATTTAAACCTTGAATTGACACTTGGATTATAACTTGGCTGTGGGACTTGATAAATATTCATCTCTACAGGGAAACAAAAAAGTTTAGCCATAAAGGTCGATACCTAGGAAACATTTTTATAACCATAGTCACAGGGTTCTTTTTCAATTTATATAAACTAGGAATGATACATGTAAGAATCAGGTATATAAGTAGTGGTTAGTATAAATCCATTATGCAACTTATAACACAAGAGCAATTCTCACTGGCGAGCCACTACGGATACAAGGAGTCACACGAGCAAGAATATGAGCACTGAGGAATTTGAGTTTATACCAGCCATGAAGCTTCATTTTGGAGAACTCTAGGCACATCCAATTGATCCGGTGTAACAAAATGCTGCAGCAGGCAAATTTTCTCAGAAATCTCATCGTCCAACTTCACATCTTCTGAGGAAGAAGCAAATGTACCATCAAATAACTTCGTCATAATGAACTTCTCTAGGCCCTGCATAGAAAGTAAAACATTCACATATGACAACTACAATGTGAAATATGGCCATGTTAGATAAATTGTAGACCTAGGTTCACAATTTATTACACAGTACACCAAGGCTTATCATATTTGATGACCTCAACAATACTTTTATCCAGTCTATAATACTAGCTTTTATATTCTAAACAACTAGTACATGATTTTGACAAACTAAACCAGTGAAAAATCACCTTTTATTAAATGAAAAGAGATGAAATAAGTTTGCCTGATATATTAGATAGTAAGAAAAGTCAATAGTGGACAACAGATCAAAACAAAGAAGATTATGAGCAAGTGAACATCTGTTCCCAAGTTTCCCAATAACCACCTCACATTGGTCAACAGTCATGGGTGAAACAGAATATTTTCCCTGTCCAGTACTCTGCTCCAATAGGCAAGATGAAGTCAGGATTGGGAACTAGCAGGTTATGATTGCATATTGGCCTAGGTATGCTGCAAATGAATGACATGAAACAAGAGTGTTTTTTTTTCTCTCAGGCAAGCTGCATGAAACGAATGCTCCTCTCCAATTGTAATTATTCCTAGATTGCTACAAATCATAGGACTCTCTCCTTGTTCCCTTGTATCCATCCCTCTTCCTTCAAGGAACCTGTATCCGTTTATCTTAAACAAAGATGAGATTTTATGTTCCTCAAAATTAAAGAGACTAACAAATGGCCTAGTTATTTGGAGTCAGCTATATGGATCAGACATTGGGCATGTAATGAAAATAAGAAGATAAAAGTATATATATCAATCTAGAAGGGGGGAGAGAAAGATGCAGTAAGAAAAGTTAGCTAAAATAAATATTAAATACTTGACTTCGTGGTTACCTCCATTGCGTTGTCTATTTCTTCATGTGCAGCATGAACCCACAAAGGATGCTCCTTGATGGTAGTCTCCATTCTAGACAGGAAATCTTGTACCCTTTGGCCTTCATCTTCGGTATCAGAATTTTGAAATGAGAAGGACACGATGAAGCTGCAATTACCTCTTACGAGTCATATTTAGTTACTGAAAGAGGAGTTTTAACCAGAATCGCACAGCAAATAAATGATTCTAACTACATATAATTACAGTAGCAATATTACACTAAGGTAGGACCAAAACCAGAGTATATACAAGTACGTACAACAGACAATCTAAAGGGATAAGCAAAGCCGAGAAGTTCAAAAGAGAAACAGAAAATCTTCAGCGGATTTGGCGCATGACTTCAAGGAATTTCGACCCAGAAAAATCTACAAACTTCTGAAAAATTCTCGAATGAAAAACAAAAAGTAGGAACTCACTTAAAAACCGCAACCAGTATACTCCCACTTAGTTAACGCATGAAATAATTAATGACCTGAAATATTTATTCAGAGGGGGAAAAAAACTTGGAGTCTCGTCTTCAGGAATACCAATCTGAACAAAAAACGATTAAACCCTAGAAGCCCGTGATATAATGATTCCGAAACCTCGATCTAAGCGCCACAGGATCCATGGCGGTCCACTAAGTTATCTACAAACTAAAACCCCGAAATCAACAGCAGATTGAACACAAGGGAATCCATGGATTCAGCTAAAAAAAACAAAAAGAGAGAACTGGGAGAACCTTTTGATGGAGCGAATGAGATCGGCGGCAGTGGGATGGCGAATCCGATTGAGAAAATCATAGAAATTCGGTGGAGAAGTAGAAGGCAGTTCCATGAGAGATCGACACTTGAATCGGCTTCGATCGCAATTGCCATATCCATTTTCGTCGCCTCTCCGGCAGGGAAATATATCAAGGAATACCGAGGCCAGGACGAAGTGATGGGCTCGACGAATGGTAGCTGCGACTCGCAGGTCGCCAGCGCCCAAGGGTTTTTTTTTTTTTAAACTTTAAAAGGATTTAAATTATTATCGTTTTTTTTACTATTTTATGGAACAAAAACCACAGTTTCCCACAATACGGCAATTTACCAAAGGCCGTATCCAAGAATACGTATTTACCAAACGATGTCCTATGGTTTCATTTTCACCAAAGGAAATACTTAATAATAGTGAACTTCCTCTTATACCCCTCCTATTATCTACTGACTTTCTCCTTCTCTCTCAGTAACAAATTTCGAGATGTCTGTAGATACTTTTTCAGATTTTTATTTTAAAATAATATATTATTTAATCGGCGCTGAAAACGTTTTAAGATAAACATCAAAAAAATATTTCAGTTAACAAATATCTCATCCTCCAACGTGATTTAAAAATATAAATAGATAATTTTTATATTTGATTAATAGAAATTAATATATTAAAAATATTTAATATATATAAAAATATTTATAAATATATTAATAATATTTAATAAATATATTAATATCTCATCTCAGGATCTTTATTAATAAATATATTAATAAATATATTTAAATATATTAATATATTAATAAATATACTAATATATAAAAAAATTTGAAAAAAAACGTTGGTTGAAAATTAAAAAAAAGAGCGTGTATTGATTTCAGGCCCACGCTGGGCCTGAAATCAATATTTCAGGCCCAGCGTGGGCTTGAAATTTTTTATTTCAGGCCCACGTTAGGCCAATTTCAGGCCCACGTTAGGCCTGAAATCTTATGATTTAGGCTCGACGTGGACTCAAATTGTTTTTCTATTTTAAAAATATATTAATATATAAAAAAACGTATCAAAACACTTAATTTCAGATTCAAACACAGGACCTGAAGTCATCCCAAGATGGTCTGAAGTCAAATATCTTCAGATCCTATAAATAATTAATAAAATAAATAATAATTAAATATAAAAAAATATTTTTAAAATTGAAAAAATTTCAGTGCCCCGGGCCTGAAGTCATCCGACTTCAGGCCCAAGGAGGGCCTGAAGTCATCAGACTTCAGGCCAAGGAGGCCTGAAGTCTCCTCCACAATTGATATAAAAAAATATAAAAAAAAATTATAAAAATGTTTAATATATAATTACATATTATATAGGAGTGGTTTAGGTATATCAGTGAGTTTGGGTGCCGAAACATCTAATAGGAGTGGTCTAGGAGATGAGATTTTGAGTGCCGAAGCATCTAATCTTGCTGTATCACCAATGTTATAGGAGTGGTTTAGGTATATCAGTGAGTTTTGAGCAAAACTCACTGATGGACCTATCATATTTGGAATTCTGAAAACTCTATATCAGTAGACAGGGTTTAGCTAAGAGACGAGATTTTGGGTGCCGAAACATCTAATCTTGCTGTATCACCAATGTTATAAGAGTGGTTTAGGTATATCAGTGAGTTTTGAGCAAAACTCACTGATGGACCTACCATATTTGGAATTCTGAAAACGCTATATCAGTAGACAGGGTTGAGCTAGGAGATGAGATTTTGGGTGCCGAAACCTCTAATCTTGCTATATCACCAATGTTATAGGAGTGGTTTAGGTATATCAGTGAGTTTTGAGCAAAACTCACTGATGGACCTACCATATTTGGAATTTTGAAAACTCTATATCAGTAGACAGGGATGAGCTAGGAGATGAAATTTTGGGTGCCGAAACCTCTAATCGTGCTGTATCACCAATGGTATAGGAGTGGTTTAGGTATATCAGTGAGTTTTGAGCAAAACTCACTGATGGACCTAAACCACTCCTATAGCATTGGTGATACAGCAAGATTAGAGGTTTCGACACCCAAAATCTCATCTCCTAGCTCAACCCTGTCTACTGATATAGAGTTTTCAGAATTCCAAATATGGTAGGTCCATCAGTGAGTTTTGCTCAAAACTCACTGATATACCTAAACCACTCCTATAACATTGGTGATACAGCAAGATTAGAGGTTTCGGCACCCAAAATCTCATCTCCTAGCTCAACCCTGTCTACTGATATAGGGTTTTCAGAATTCCAAATATGGTAGGTCCATCAGTGAGTTTTGCTCAAAACTCACTGATATACCTAAACCACTCCTATAGCATTGGTGATACAGCAAGATTAGAGGTTTCGGCACCCAAAATCTCATCTCCTAGCTCAACCCTGTCTACTGATATAGAGTTTTCAGAATTCCAAATATGGTAGGTCCATCAGTGAGTTTTGCTCAAAACTCACTGATATACCTAAACCACTCCTATAACATTGGTGATACAGCAGGATTAGAGGTTTCGGCACCCAAAATCTCATCTCCTAGCTCAACCCTGTCTACTGATATAGAGTTTTCAGAATTCCAAATATGGTAGGTCCATCAGTGAGTTTTGCTCAAAACTCACTGATATACCTAAACCACTCCTATAGCATTGGTGATACAGCAAGATTAGATGTTTCGGCACCCAAAATCTCATCTCCTAGCTCAACACTGTCTACTGATATAGAGTTTTCAGAATTCCAAATATGGTAGGTACATCAGTGAGTTTTGCTCAAAACTCACTGATATATCTAAACCACTCCTATAGCATTGGTGATACAGCAAGATTAGAGGTTTCGGCACCCAAAATCTCATCTCCTAGCTCAACCCTGTCTACTGATATAGAGTTTTCAGAATTCCAAATATGGTAGGTCCATCAGTGAGTTTTGCTCAAAACTCACTGATATACCTAAACCACTCCTATAACATTGGTGATACAGCAGGATTAGAGGTTTCGGCACCCAAAATCTCATCTCCTAGCTCAACTCTGTCTACTGATATAGGGTTTTCAGAATTCCAAATATGGTAGGTCCATCAGTGAGTTTTGCTCAAAACTCACTGATATACCTAAACCACTCCTATAGTATTGGTGATACAGCAAGATTAGAGATTTCGGCACCCAAAATCTCATCTCCTAGCTCAACCCTGTCTACTGATATAGGGTTTTCAGAATTCCAAATATGGTAGGTCCATCAGTGAGTTTTGCTCAAAACTCACTGATATACCTAAACCACTCCTATAGCATTGGTGATACAGCAAGATTAGAGGTTTCGGCACCCAAAATCTCATCTCCTAGCTCAACCCTGTCTACTGATATAGAGTTTTCAGAATTCCAAATATGGTAGGTCCATCAGTGAGTTTTGCTCAAAACTCACTGATATACCTAAACCACTCCTATAACATTGGTGATACAGCAGGATTAGAGGTTTCGGCACCCAAAATCTCATCTCCTAGCTCAACTCTGTCTACTGATATAGGGTTTTCAGAATTCGAAATATGGTAGGTCCATCAGTGAGTTTTGCTCAAAACTCACTGATATACCTAAACCACTCCTATAACATTGGTGATACAGCAGGATTAGAGGTTTCGGCACCCAAAATCTCATCTCCTAGCTCAACTCTGTCTACTGATATAGGGTTTTCAGAATTCCAAATATGGTAGGTCCATCAGTGAGTTTTGCTCAAAACTCACTGATATACCTAAACCACTCCTATAACATTGGTGATACAGCAAATTAGAGGTTTCGGCACCCAAAATCTCATCTCCTAGCTCAACCCTGTCTACTGATATAGCGTTTTCAGAATTCCAAATATGGTAGGTTCATTAGTGAGTTTTGCTCAAAACTCACTAATATACCTAAACCACTCCTATAGCATTGGTGATACAGCAAGATTAGAGGTTTTGGCACCCAAAATCTCATCTCCTAGCTCAACCCTGTCTACTGATATAGAGTTTTCAGAATTCCAAATATTGTAGGTCCATCAGTGAGTTTTGCTAAAACTCACTGATATACCTAAACCACTCCTATAGCATTGGTAATACAGCAAGATTAGAGGTTTCGGCACCCAAAATCTCATCTCCTAGCTCAACCCTGTCTACTGATATAGAGTTTTCAGAATTCCAAATATGGTAGGTCCATCAGTGAGTTTTGCTCAAAACTCACTGATATACCTAAACCACTCCTATAACCTTGGTGATACAGCAAGATTAGAGGTTTCGGCACCCAAAATCTCATCTCCTAGCTCAACCCTGTCTACTGATATGAGTTTTCAGAATTCCAAATATGGTAGGTCCATCAGTGAGTTTTGCTCAAAACTCACTGATATACCTAAACCACTCCTATAACATTGGTGATACAGCAAGATTAGAGGTTTCGGCACCCAAAATCTCATCTCCTAGCTCAACCCTGTCTACTGATATAGCGTTTTCAGAATTCCAAATATGGTAGGTCCATCAGTGAGTTTTGCTCAAAACTCACTGATATACCTAAACCACTCCTATAACATTGGTGATACAGCAAGATTAGATGTTTCGGCACCCAAAATCTCGTCTCTTAGCTCAACCCTGTCTACTGATATAGAGTTTTCAGAATTCCAAATATGATAGGTCCATCAGTGAGTTTTGCTTAAAACTCACTGATATACCTAAACCACTCCTATAACATTGGTGATACAGCAAGATTAGATGTTTCGGCACCCAAAATCTCATCTCCTAATCACTCCTATTAGATGTTTCGGCACCCAAACTCACTGATATACCTAAACCACTCCTATATAATATGTAATTATATATTAAATATTTTTATAAATTTTTTTATATTTTTTATATCAATTGTGGAGGGCCTGAAGTCTGATGACTTCAGGCCTGGGGCACTGAAAATTTTTCAATTTTAAAAATATTTTTTTATATTTAATTATTATTTATTAAATTAATTATTTATAGGATCTAAAATATTTGACTTCAGACCATCTTGGGATGACTTCAGGCCCTGTGTTTGAATCTGAAATTAAGTGTTTTGATACGTTTTTTTATATATTAATATATTTTTAAAATAGAAAAAAAATTTGAGTCCACATCGAGCCTAAATCATAAGATTTCAGGCCTAACATGGGTCTGAAATATTGATTTCAGGCCCAGCGTGGGCCTGAAATCAATACACGCTCTTTTTTTTTAATTTTCAGCCAACGTTTTTTTTCAAATTTTTTTTATATATTAGTATATTTATTAATATATTAATATATTTAAATATATTTATTAATAAAGAGCCTGAGATGAATATTAATATATTTATTAAATATTATTAATATATTTATAAATATTTTTATATATATTAAATATTATTTAATATATTAATTTCTATTAATCAAATATAAAAATTATATATTTATATTTTTAAATCACGTTAGAGGATGAGATATTTGTTAACTGAAATATTTTTTTGATGTTTATCTTACAACGTTTTCAGCGCCGATTAAATAATATATTATTTTAAAATAAAAGTCTGAAAAAGTATCTGCAGACATCTCGAAATTTGTTACTGAGAGAGAGAAGGAGAAAGTCAGTAGATAACAGGAGGGGTATAAGAGGAAGTTCACTATTATTAAGTGCGCCCTTTGGTGAAAATGAAACCATAGGACACCGTTTGGTAAATACGTATTCTTGGGTACGCCCTTTGGTAAATTGCCGAATCTCCATTTGTTAGTTTTCGAAATCGATTTAAGTAGTTAATGTTAAGGCTACGTTTAATAAGGGATAATTAATCTTGTAATGTACATTACAAGATTAATTATTTTATTTGATATAATTTTAAAATTATAATTTAATATAATCTATTTTATAAAAGTTAGTAAAATAAGTCAAGCCGCTCGTGAGCTATTCGGATCTCGGTTCGAAAAAAAACTCGTTCGAGTTCGTTCGATTAAGTTAACGAGCCGAGCTCGAGCTCGATTTCGAGCTCGAAAACATTATTGAGCTGAGCTCGAGCTTAGCAGTATTTGACTCGTGAGCTCGCGAACATGTTCGTTTAGAGGCTCGCGAACGTGTTCGTTTAGAGGCTCGCGAACGTGTTCGTTTAGAGGCTCGCGAACGTGTTCGTTTAGAGGCTCGCGAACGTGTTTATTTATAGGCTCGCGAACACGTTTGTTAAGAAGTTATAATTATATATATATTATGTATAATATATATATATATATATTTTAAGATCAATTCATTTGAAGTCCCAACTCCGAACCCTAAGTCCTAACCTGTGGCTGCGGCGCCTCCCTCGACCCCTGTCGCGACTCTCGCCTGCGGGCTGCGGCTGCCTCTGTCGCGTCTCTCGCCAGCCTCCCTCTCTAGCGATACCCTAACCTGCGGTGCCTCCCTCTCTCGCGTCTCTCGCCTACGGAACCTACCAAGGTTGATGACAATCGACACTCTATGAAAATATTCTTTGAAATATGGAAGCAGAAGTATCTCGAAACGCTGGACAGGTAGCTTCAATTTTTGGTGTTATATATCAATATTTCTGATCATTGGGTTTCTCAAATTTTTTTTGTTTCATAGGCAGTTGAAATCCTTGTGAAGGATTTGAAGGCCTTTGCCTCATTTAATGAAGAGCTATATAAGGAAATCACACAACTTTTGATTTTACAAAACTTCAGGTTTGAAATTCATTTTGTGTGTGTGTGTATGTGTGTGTGTTACTTGTTTCTCATGTGGCCAGGGAAAACGGGCAACTTTCAAAATATGGGGATACCAAATCAGCAAGGTCAATCATGCTTGTTGAACTTAAGAAGCTGATTGAAGCAAACCCCTTGTTCAGAGATAAACTGTAGTTTCCAAACCTAAAAAATTCTAGGTGCGTGGGTTAATTAACCAGAGGTAAGACTGTAAGAAGTTCTTATAATTGTCTCTGTGGCTCACTATACCTTAGATTTTGCACACTGATATGTTTCTGAAGAGCTAGGAAAATAATCCAAAGCATGATCTTGTGAAGGGCACAATTGTTTTATCTTCCTAGTTGATGATCCTATGTGATAAAGTTTGGCGTTTATCTTAAAATATAAAAAGTATTCCTGTGGTTAAGTTTCTTCCGAGTAAATTATTGGATGTTTTATCCTGTAAACTTTTAGATCTTTGTATTTCAAATAGTTCCCAGATAATATAATCTTTAGTTTGTTTGATTTTGTTCTCTTGACTTCTCATTTGGATTCCTTTTCTAGAATTGTTGCCGTCTTGCCGCCCATGCTTCTTCTCTATATTTTTCCATTTTGCACATTAAGCCATACGATCATGATTTTCACGAGTTCGAAATCGAGCTCGATTATGTGCTTAACGAGCTCGAACTCGAGCTTGATTATGTGCCTAACGAGCTCGAACTCGAGCTCGATTAATCTTAACGAGCCAATCTCGAACTAAGCTCGTTTGACTTTAAAACGAGCTATTTTCGAGCCGAGCTCGAGCCTTTCACGAACTCTTTAATTTTATTACGAATCGAACTCGAGCTTAAGAATTAAAGCTCGAATCGAACTCGATCCGAATTCGAGCTTAGGGAAAAGCTAATCGAGCCGAACTCGAGCCTTATACTGTTCGGCTTGGCTCGGCTCGATTACACCCCTAACGAGACAAGAGAGTAATAACTGTCAACTCGTAGGGAGCACTTAGGAGTGGCGTGGCATGCTCGAGCAGTACGAGAATACTGGATTGGCGGACTGACCGCGAGAAGTGTTAGAGATGAGTAAGGTGTGCGGAACCCCATTAGCAGGGTCGTACCCTGGATTTGATGATATAGGGGGTGTAGGGGCGAGATAGCCCATACCCCGAGAGCCGACTTGTGGGTCCAAGTGTCGGAGACCGAGTCGAGTAATAGCCAGTGAGCGTGGGCAGCCACGCGTCCGACTGGTAAAATGGAGGCGCAGGGTACGCCCTGAGTCGGGGGTTTGCCGAGTGATGTCTGTTTGATTCTGTTAGGTATCCCGTCCTCTTGATGATATTGGAGCGTGGAGTGTCACGCGTTCGTCTGCGGCGCCTGACCTAGCTCTAGGTCGAGGAATGGCTTGGGAGCGTGGGCAACCACGCGTTTGATTGGTAGAATGGCTGGGGGCCGGCCCAACCGACTCCATTCGTGGCCCGCTAAACACTGCCCCCAGGGGGCTCTTGGGCACGGGAACCCACCCGAGGATACCTTTGCTGACCTGTCTCTTAACCCTACCTGGCGCCAGGCTGGCTGGCGGGCCTGGTCGATGAACCCACCTGTAGGCAAGGCCGGGATCATAAGCGTCCCCCTTGAGTCTAGTCGAAGGAGGTGGCGAGTCCGACTGACAGGACTATCGCCCGTTGAAGTAAGCCTGGGCGCCGGGACATCCTGGTCCCCTCTCAGGGCCGTTTGGCGATTTTGTCGGTGCCCAGGGATCCCGGTCGGCCAGCGACGTCACGTCATTTGTCTTTTCTCCTCCTGCTGCTCAGTATCTCCAAGCAGGTCGAAATCTCCAACATTAATGCTCTCAGCTGAGAATTGTTCCACATGTCCCCTCCTCATTCCTTCTTCGAGCAGTGAGGTGCTCGCCGTTTGTCCAGGGAAGGACGTAGTTGGGCGTGAGGCGCTTCATTTCCTGGATCCCTCTGGGCCTGATCAGATGGTTGTTGTTGACCGCCGCCTCTGCTGTGGCCCACCATCGGGTGGTTCTGATAGGCCATGCGACTGTATAAACAGGTTTTTACCACCGCCCTTTCACCTTTCACACCGGTGTACTGCGTTTCTACCTCCGGCTAGGGTTACGGTTCCCAGCTTTCTTCTCCGGCGACCTCTTCACTAGTTAGGTTTCCTTCCTTACTTTGTTTCGTATGACCTCTTCGCTCTTCGTCTCGCAACCCGGATCCTTGGTATGTCACTACAAGGTCTACCCTCGACCACTGCAATCTCGATGCCATTAAGGCCGAATTCCACATTCCGTCCGACCACGACATCTTGCTGCCTGCTCCTTCTGATCAACCCATTAGACCTCCAGAGCACTATATCACCTTGTCTCGAGATCACTTGCAGGCAGGACTGTGTTTCCCAATCCATCCTTTCATTGCCTCTGTTTGTCGTTACCTTCGCCTCAATCTTTCCCAGTTAACTCCTAATTCGGTGGATCAGCTATTATCTTCTAATTGTATCGGATTCCTCTACAGGCCGATCTCTTTTACTATTTTTTCTGTCTGAAAAGGCAAGAGTGGGGCGAGTTCTTCTTCCAAGCCCTTCCTGACACTTCCTTCATATCTACCCTTCCATCTTCCAGTAAGGGTTGGAAAGAGAAGTATTTTTACATTCGTCCTGTTGCGCTCCCGACCTGGCCGGTCGGCTTTCGGCGAGACATTTCTCGGCTGCCTCCTCGTCATATGGACCCCCGAAATTCCCCTTATTCGAGGTGTCCCTCTCGGTGCTCCACGGTCGACACTTCCCCAGCATGCCCTCATTGTGCGAGAACATTTTGTCTGCATTCGGGCTTAGCACGGCACCGTTTCGTCGGCCTGCTTCTCTCGGTAAGTATTCTTTTCTTCTTTCGCCTCCCTTTATTGCCGCCTGACCGTGATCTACCCGGTAGCTGAGATGATGTATCCAGCTACCCCCGAAGAGGGTTACGGATTGGAGACTGCGGAGATGGAGGCCCGCATATTGAATCTGATGAAAGAGCGTGAGGCGCATGCTGCGGAACAACGGACCGAGCAAGAGTTGCGGGCCGAGTTGCTTACGGAGCGTGAAGTGACTCTCTCGAGCTCCAAGTCACCTGCCTCCATGTCGGCGGATGAAGAATTCCCTCGGTCTGGCTCAGAGGATACCCGATCTCTGAGCCATCTGTTGCGGCGCCCCCGGGGTGAAGGGTCCGCGCCTGACTCGGCCGACCCGACTGAAGCTTCTTCTAGTCGGGCCACCAAAAGGCAAAAGGGCAAAGCGCCGATGGCTGACCCCCTAACATTGCCACCTCCTTCTCCTCTAGCGCTACCGGTGGAGCTAACTATTATCCCTCCGGGGGAGGTGTCCCCGCCCCGGCCGGCAGGGCTTGCAGGCGAAGACTTGTTGCATATGTTACCACCCTCGTTGTCCGACTAGCTTATGAGCATGACGGTACCGAGTGGCACCGCCTCCATACGGTCGCGAGATGTTCGGCTGTATGGTACAGTAGCAGATAGGTTTGTGGCCGGCTTGCGAGCGAGTGGCTCAGTCGGTCCTAGTGCCTGGGCGGGCGACTTTATGGCTACGGCTACATAGGTATGTGTTTTCCGATTGTTGTGTATTTTACTCTTCCTCCAACCAACGTGTCACCAAATCTTTTTGCAGTCTTGGGCCCAAGGTTATAGCATGTGCGTATCCATGCTGCACCATTCCAAGGCCCGGTATCATGCCGAGCGGCATGCGGAAGACCTTGAAGCCCGCCTTCGGCATACCTAGCTGGTTTCTGATGATGACTCGCTGAACAGCTTGAGGGCGGAAGTCATTGCGACTAGACCCGACCACGGTTCGGAACCGACGGTTCGACGGTTCGGAACCGCCGGTTCGACGGTTCGTGAGAGGTCGACCCTTAACCTTAACCGCCCAAGACGGTTACCGTTCACGGTTCGGAACCGCCGGTTCACGGTCCGGTTCACGGTTCGCCACGATTCGGCACGGTTCAAGATTATTATATTAAAAAAATTAAAAATTAAAAATTAAAATAAAAAAATAAATTTTATTAAAAAAGGGCTTGCACTTATATAAGTTGCCTACGTATCTCCTTAGGGTATAGGGGAATCAAAGCCCACGTAGTTCTTTTACATTTTTACCCTTTTACATTTTTACATTTCTCACTCACTTGCATTTCCTCCCGTTCCCGTTGTATTTGTTCCTTCGGTATCAAATTCTTCGGCTTCGTCTTCTGAAAGTTGCATTCCTTGGATTCGCTTCTCGGCTCTGGTCTAATCATCAAGTAATGCTTGAGCTTCCAATGAGTCGGGAGATATGGTTGATCGTCGTTCATCTAATATGTTGCCGCCGGCACTGAACGTCTGCTTCACAGCAACAGTCGACACTGGAGAAGCTAAAATTTCTTTTACGATCACGGAAAGAACGGGAAAGCTTTGAGCCTTCTGTGACCACCACTTCAAGATGTCGAAGTCTTCGCTATCTGCTTCATTAAAATCAAAAGAAGTCGTAAAATAATTTTCAAGTTCCTGTGTGGAACTTGAGGATCCTCGTGGACGTTTCGTCCGTTCTTTTAATAAAAGTTGGGCTTTTGTAAGTTTTAAATTAGTAGTAGTAGGTTGTTGTGTTTCAAAAATATTAGTTTGTGTTCCATATTTAACATAATATTGATTATAAAGATTATATAAATAATTTTTAATATTATATACAATATTAGCTGGATCCGGAGAGGAAGAATCCTTAATAGGAATTAATGCGTCATAATATAAAGTTAACATTTCTTGTAAAACTTCTAATTTAAATCTAGGATCTAAAGCAAATGCAATTAAATAAATTTCAGGAATTAAATAAAAATATTTTTCCCATTTAGTTTTCATAGCTATTATACATAAAGTTAAAGCTTCATCATTTGCATGTTCATTTAATATTAATACTATACTACAAAAATTTACTAAAATTAAATGAGCAGTAGGATAATAAACACTAGAAAGTTATTCAGTTGCATCGTTAAAAACTTTTAAAATTTCACAAATACTACTACAAATATTCCATTGTTGTGAAAATAAATATATATTAGTATTACTATTTTGTGCAAAAAATAAACATAATAAATCTTTATATTAAAAAGAATCTTGTAATAATTGATATGTTGAATTCCAACGTGTTGGAACATCACGTGGAAATTTTTTTGGTCGCATTCCATTAGCTTTACAAAATCTACCCCATTGTTTCATCATAGATGGATGAGACCATAAGTATGAAATTGCGGTTCTAATTGGTTGAATATAATTTTGTAAAAAATTTAATCCATCTTGAACACATAAGTTTAAAATATGACATACACAACGAATATGAAAAAATAAACCACCAATGACAGGTTGGCAAATAAATTTTAATTCATCTATTGAAGCGGTATTAGAACTAGCATTGTCTAATGATATTGAAAATATTTGATGAGTCAATCCATATTCTTCTAAAACTATGTGTAATAATTATGCAATGTTATGAGCAGTGTGTGATTCATCAAAAACTCTATAAGCTAATAATCTCTTTTGAAGGATCCAAGAGTTATCAATCCAATGACATGTTATACCCATATAAGAATGAGTTTGCCAATGATCACTCTAAATATCGGAACATAAAGAAACTTTATTATTTAATTTACTAAATTCTTCAATTAAATTCTTTTTTCCTTGTTTTACTAATTTTTTAATTGTACGAGTTAGTGTAGTCCTAGGTACACGTTTAGCAGCAGGATTAAGAGATTCTTTACACAAATCTTCAAATGTACATTTAGCTCCAAAACTAAAAGAATGATGTTCTACGGAAATAAATTTAGCTAATGATTCTCTTAATTTATTATCTGAATATAAAAATAAACCAGAATCAGTACTACTACCGCTAGAAAATCTAGATAATTGTGTTTGAGAGCGGTCAAGCCCATATTCCGTCGGGTGCTTCGTTTCTACATGTCGTTTCAACGACCCATAGCCGCCGCCGGCTTGGAATTTGTAGGAAGCATTACAATGCTTGCATTTTGCACGCATTTCTCCCGACGGAAGTGTGACCTTCTCAAAATGTTTAATGAAAATAGACGATTTTAAAGGAGGATTATCCCGAACCTTAGAAGTAATCGCATCGGTACTTCCTTACGTTTCGGGGATCGGAGGGCGTTGGGGCTGAGCCTCGGTCTCATCATCGGTAGATTGAATTTGAATGTTGGGATCCTCGTATGCAATTTCTTTTCCCCTCCGAGATCGAGATGATGAAGCTCCGTGACCTCCTTCCATTTTCGTCGATGAAGCTCCGTGACCTCCTTCCATTATCGTCGATGAAGAACGCGGAGAGAAGTTGAGAGTTGAGAATGAGAGATTGAGAGAAGAGAAGTTGTTTTGTGAGTGAAAATGATGAAATGAGCTCCCTATTTATAGAGTTCGGATCATAACGGTCACTAAATCGTAGCCATTGATAAAAAAACGGTCAAATGATCTCATCCGTCCAAAAAAATAAAAAATAAAAAACTGCCCAATGGCACTGAACCGGCGGTTCAGTGCCGTTGGAACCGGCGGTTAACCGCCGGTTCACGGTTCCGGGGGCCTGGAACCGGAACCGGCCCAGCATCTGCCAGGCCGGTTCCGGTTCGGCCCGGCGAACCAGGTCAACGGGCCAACCGGCCCGTTGACCCGGGCCGGTTCCGGGCCGGGTCTAGGCTGGACCCGGCCCGGGGTCGGGTCTAATCGCGATCTTCAGGACTTACTGCGTCAGACTCAAGAGGAGCTGGAGACCGCCAAAGCACAGATTGTTTCGGCTGACGCTGCGGCGGTTCAGGTGCAAGACCAGGTGGTCTAGGCTGAGGAAGCACGGATCCGTGATTGCAATTGTTTCGGCTAACGCCGCGGCGGTTCAGGTGCAAGACCAGGTGGTCTAGGCTGAGGAAGCACGGATCCGTGATCGCAAACGCAAGGAAGGGCTACTAGCGGACCTTCTGAAAACCAAGGCCGAGCTCCGTTGGGCCAGCGAGGCTATCCCGCCTTTGCGAGAGCAAGCGGCGGCCAGGGAGCGAGAAGTTGGCTCGTTGCGGGACCAACTGCGGGACTTGCGTGGACGCCAAGCGTCCTGGGATGCAGCTCAGGTGGAGTTGGAAGAGCTACATAAGCGTCAAGCGACCTGGGACGCGACTCAGGCTGAGCTGGCAGAGCTTTGTTCCTACAAGGAGGGGGGAAGCTGATCGGTTGAGGGTGTATAGGCTTGAATGTATCAATGCCCCTGCCCATACTGACGAGATTTCCCAGCGATTTCGGGCTGTGATGAGGCACCAAGGGGTTAGTGTCGTCCGGCAACTCAAACGGGGTGGATATCTACCTCCCAAGATGCCTCCTACAGCTGTTCAGCTTCGGGACATGTGCAAAGACCTACCCGACATAACAAAATAGCCCTTTAAGTGAGGGTCAGGCTTTTCATTTTCTTTTCTCTTGTAATGTGGGGACATACGACCCTTGATTTTGTACTGTGCTTTTTCCTTGGAATGTGATTTTCCTTCCCCGCTTACTCGGTGACAAGTGTGGCTGCTCTCATTTTCAATCATTAAGGACCCGAGCGATAGTGAGAGCGAATCTGGATGCCAAGCCGAATAATCGGTGTGGTTTTTGCGGGTACTTGAATCAAACACCGGTTCGTGCCTCTGTATGCATATCTGGCCGACCGACTCGGGGTCGGCGTCGTCGTGCGCCCGCCCAAGGGCCTGGGCCAGGGGCTTATCAGGGTCATTCGTCCAAACTAAACCCGGGGAGCGTGGACGGCCACGCGTCCGATCGGGACCGGGATCGGGATTGGGACCGGGACCAAGGGATTAGCGGGAGCTAGTCCGTGAGAATCTGGCCTCTTGTCCGAGATGACTCCGGGGATCGTGGGCCGCCACGCGTCCGACCGGGACCCGGACCAAGGGATTAGCGGGAGCTAGCCCGTGAGAATCTGGCCTCTTGTCCGAGCTGACCCCGGGGGAGCGTGGGCCGCCACGTGTCCGACCGGGACCCGGACCAAGGGATTAGCGAGAGCTAGCCTGTGAGAATTTCCCTTTTTTATTCAAGCCGCCTGGCTGACAGCTTATCGGTCTTCCCTTTCGCTTAAGGGATGTATTAATTTGCAGGGACACGTGTCTCCTGTTCAGTGGTTTTCCAGGCACCGAAGTGTCAGCCACTTGTTTTGATTGCCTTGGGCAGTGAAATGTCTGTTCGACGAACCCACTTTTGTCTTATCGCACCTCCTTGCTTCTTCACAGGTGCCATCGTAGGGTTGGCTTTCCCTTGCAACCCTTTTTCTGACGGCTGAGATTGGCCGCCCTTTCCTATATAGGGCGTCAGTGATTATCCTCCTTGCCACTTTCATCTCCCTGATACCCCCTTGTCACCTTCTTCCTCCCCTTCTTAGCCATTACTTACGGCATCCCCGTACCTTTTCCAGGATGCTGCATGACTTTCTGGTAGCGGGGCTAGTAGAGGATGAGGCTGCGTTCATGGCGGCGATGGCGGCTATGCTTGCTGATCCGGCCAACGCTCCGCCAGCTGCTTCAGCATCTCCCTCCCCGACGATAAACCCTACCGTCATTTCTTCTGCAGGTAAGGGTAAGGCGCCGGAGGAGGCGGCGCCGGATTTCGAGGTTGAGGTTTCGGACGCGGATCCTTCCCCCTTAGAGACCAGGCACCATCGGAACTAACCGGGCAACTGTTCGCCTCCCTTTGGGACCACGACCACCTTCCCGCGGAGAACCCCCTCTTCCTCTCCTTCGTCGGGGCTTCCTGCTTCGCAAGTATCTGCGCCTGTCGTTTCCGTTCCTTCCACCCTAGGAGATACCCTGCCGATGCCTCCTTCGACTCAGGCCGCTTCTTCGAGTATGCGACCTAATAGACCTCTTCCTTCCCTTTCGTTGAGGATTCCTGTCTTGCTGGTATCTGCGCGCGACCGTCCCCGTGTCTTCTACTCCAGGGGTTGTTCGACTGGCGGTCCCTTCTACTCCAGCTGGCTCTTCCAGTGTGCTACTTGATGCCCCCTTCCTTCTTTCCCCAAGGGGGCTATGGGCCCTGACCCAATACATCTGATCTTGCCTTCACGGGCAGACCCTCGTACTGCCTATGAGGCCCCCGACCCTGAGCCGCTAGGATCGGCTTGAGTGGTTTATATGCATGCCCCCTTGAGCGACCATCTGTATCATGGCCTGCGGGCATTTGACCGTCATGACCCTATTGCCAGAGCCAATGGCCTCATGGCGGAGGCTTGTCGGGTATGTTTTTCTAATAGCTCTTGCTTGCCCGGTTCTTTCCTGGCTAACCTTTCGTTTTCTTCACAGCTAACCGGTGCAATCCACGACACGGGTGTTTCCCTTACCGCTCAAGCTTGGTCCCTTCGTCAATCAGAGTCTCGACGGGAGGCGCTGGAGGCGCAGCTCCGATGCATGCAATCGCAACCCGGCGAGGAGGCCTGGAATACACTACGGGCTGAGAATGCGACCCTTCATGGGCGTGCTGCTCGCGCTGAGGCGCAGCTTCATGAACATCTGGTGGAGCGGGACTTGGCTCGGGCAACAGTTATCCAAATGTGGCAGCAAATCACTCTCCTGGAGCGAAGCGAGCGTCGAACTCGGACTAAGGAGCTACATGCCCGCTTGGAGCTGGCCAAGGCCAAGGCGGAGTTCCAGGAGGCTGGCCAGTCGGCTGCGACGCTGCGCGCCGACCTGAGGACTAAGGAAGAAGAGCTAGCCGCCTGCCAAAGCGACCTCTCGCGGGTGCGCAAGCGTCACGCGGCTTTGGAGGCCAAGCTGAAGGCGACTGGCAAAGAGCGGGAGAAGATGCAAGGTCGGGCCCCGTCTCATCCTTCTGCGCCTAAGCCATAGTTTTGCGTTGCTTTTTTCTATTTTCTCATGTAGGCGGAGGCTAAGTTGTCCTTTATGAATGCTACTTACTTTTTCCCTCATCCTCACTCTCATATACTTCTGCCCCCTGTGTGCTTGTAAGCGACCCGAGTAGGGGAAGGTGTACTCGCCCACCCTCTTCCGGTAGGCGAGCACCCTCAACGTCAGGATCGTTGTGTGCTAGTCAATCAGGTAGTTGAGCCCTTAGGATTCTGCGAGTAGGTAGTATTCTCTCAGTGTCCCCCACTTGGGTGAGCACGGAGGAAATCCTAAGTCCGTGGTGGTCTCATGAACCATCCGAGAGTTGGCTGAAGCGCGCTCGATCAAGGAGTTAGGTTATCGTAGCCATGAAGACTTAGTTGCCCTTAGCCCGTACGCGGGCCCGGAGTGAGGTGCTTGGCTTAGACAATGCCCCTGAATCGAGGACCGAGCTGGGAGCTGACCCTGCTTTCGCCTTGCCCGTAAGGCAAGAGCAAGAATGCCTGATTGAAGCCTTAGAGAGTAGAAGTCACCGCGTGCCTGGTTGAGAGCCGGCTCGGGGTAGGGCTCGCATGGAGCAAGAATATGGCCACCCAGTCGGAGGATCTCTCAGGGAGCGTGGGCCGCCACGCGTCCGGCTGAGAGCCGATCTGAGGGTTCCGAGGCTTCCTGGTCGAGGACATCTCAGGGAGCGTGGACCACCACGCGTCGCCTGAGGGCCGCTCCGAGGCTTCCCGATCGAGGACAGCTCAGGGAGCATGGATCGCCACGCGTCGCCTGAGAGCCGCACCGAGGCTTCCCGGTCGAGGACATCTCAGGGAGCGTGGATCGCCACGCATCGCCTGAGAGCCGCGTTGAGGCTTTCCGGTCGAGGACAGCTCAGGGAGCGTGGATCGCCACGCGTCGCCTGAGAGCCGCGCCGAGGCTTCCCTGGTCAAGGACAGCTCAGGGAGCGTCGATCGCCAGGCGTCGCCTGAAAGCTGCGCCGAGGCTTCCCAATCGAGGACAGCTCAGGGAGCGTGGATCGCCACACGTCGCCTGAGAGCCGCACTGAGGCTTCTGGTCGAGGACACTCAGGGAGCGTGGATCGCCACGCGTCGCCTGAGAGCCGTGCTGAGGCTTCCCGTCGAGGACATCTCAGGGAGCGTGGATCGCCATGTGTCACCTGAGAGCCGCGTCGAGGCTTCCCGATCGAGGACATCTCAAGGAGCATGGATCGCCACGCGTCACCTGAGAGCCGCGCCGAGGCTTCCCGGTCGAGGACATCTCAGGGAGCGTGGATCGCCACACGTCGCCTGAGAGCCGCGCCGAGGCTTCCCGGTCGAGGACATCTCAGGGAGCGTGGATCGCCACGTGTCGCCTGAGAGCCGCGCCGAGGATTCCCTGTCGAGGACATCTCAGGGAGCGTGGATCGCCACGCGTCGCCTAAGAGCCACACCGAGGGATAGTGAGAACGGATCTCGATTTATAATTCGCGCACATCGAGCTGCTAGATTACTCTTGAGAAGATTGGGGCTTTCCTCTGATACATAGAGATTGCAAGATACATCTTTCTCACTACACTGAAAGGCGAGAGCTCTCTCAGGCGGGTTAGCGCGAGGCCATACATGCTCCTTTCGACACCGTATTCCCTCGCCCGGTGGGATACGGGTGCTTCGCCTAGCAGGAGCTTGGTCGTGCAAGCTGGACTGCGATGCGCGCGCGGGAGGAAAGGGCGCTCGTATCCTTCGGGTGTAATGGTCATCCAAGCCCGGTTAGGCTCCTCCATCCCCACTTCTGATCAGGCTGTTGGTATCCCTCCTTCTAGCGCCAAATATGATCCTGTCGCGAAGCGGGGTGGCGATCCCAAGGGTCGGACGGTCTCCCAGGTGGCACGAGCTAGTGAGATGGCAGCGAGCTGGCCACACTCCGACGTGGCTCTGCAAAACAGCGACCGTTAGCAAACCCGCCGGGGGTTTCCCCGGTCAGGCACTCCGACGGTCAAGTTAGTATCCGCAAGCATAACAGTGGAACTGAATTGAAATGAGGCAGCAAATTAGAGAGCTCGCGCGCGTGCATCCCTGCGGTAGGGGAGTGCGGAGTATATAGAGCCGGGGCAGCTGACAACCCTTGCCCGTATTGACGAGACAAGAGGGTGATAACTGTCAGCTCGTATGGAGCACTTAGGAGTGGCGCGGCATGGCGCGGGGTGCTCAAGCAGTATGAGAGTACTGGATTGGCGGGCTGACCGCGAGAAGTGTTAGAGATGAATAAGGTGTGCGCAACCCCATTAGCAGGGTCGTACCCTGGATATGATGATATAGGGGGTGTAGGGGCGAGATAGCCCGTACCCCGAGAGTCGACTGGCAGGTCCGAGTGTCGGAGACCGAGTCGAGTAATAGCCAGTGAGCATGGGCAGACACGCGCCCGACTGGTAAAATGCAGGCGCAGGGTGCTCGAGCAGCGTCACGCGCCCATCTGCGGCGCCCGACCTAGCTCTAGGTCGGGGAACGGCTTGGGAGCGTGGGCAACCACGCGTTCGATTGATAGAATGGTTGGGGGCCGACCCAACCGACTCCATTCGTGGCCCGCTCAACACTGCCCCCAGGGGGCTCTTGGGCTCGAGAATCCACCCGAGGATACCTTTGCTGACCTGTCTCCTAACCCTACCTAGCGCCAGGCTGACTGGCGGGCCCGGCCGATGAACCCACCCGTAGGCAAGGTCGAGATCAATTAATATGGGATTGTGCTTCTAAATGATTGAAAGTGCAACTTAGTGGATTTGTCCAGAATTAATCTTAGCTTCAGCAGTTTCAAGAATTTCTTTTCTTCAACTCAAGTAAATAGGAAAGCTATTCATTGTCTTCAGTGCAAGAGAAGGTATATCAGAAACAAGCTCAGATTTCTGCTGCATAGCCATTAAGAAGTTTCAGGGATTAGGAAATATGGAATTGTGTGACAGAAGAGCTACAAATTCCTACGAAGCTCCAACAAAACTTATTGTTGTTTATCATTACATGATTTTTTTTTTTTTGCGAGTTTAGGACTCGATTCTTTACTGAAATGTGTGTTTATTGTTACTGCCGACTCAAACTCATACAATTTAATTTAAACGGGTGGTAAAAGGTGATTTGTTCGTTTTAGCGCCCCGTCAATCCATCCTAGGACTCACACGGAGAAAGTAAATCACGAAAGTTACTAGTTCAGATGTTGTGATTGTTGGATATGATTTTACAAAAGTAAAATTTTTATACCATTGATCGTTAAAAGTCAAGTTTGACTTCAAAATCGAAATCTACGTTTTGCGTAGATGAATCTGGACTATTTATTTGCTCAAAACCGATTAAGGGTGAATGAGAAATTAATTGTTCAAGATACGTGCGATCTGGAGCGTCAGATTCGAATCTGACTGTGAAGAGGGAGAAATGATCTGAGGCGTCGGATTAAATGTTTTAATCTGGCGGCTGAGATCAAGATGGATCTGAAGAGTTATAACTCTTCATATCAAGGGATGAGATTAAAAGACCTTTAAAGGGTTATACCCTTTCGATATGAACGGTCCAGATCTGTCCGAACCAAAGGGTACTTACCTCTTCACTCAATATAAATAGATTTCTCCACTAGATCATTTCATTTATTCAAGCATTGTAATCTAAAGCTTTTGCACTCATTCATCTTCTGCATCAAGAGTCCAAAAAGCCTGCGAAAAGGTTCGCCGGTCTCGGAATTTGAAGTGCTACTATTCCGAGACGACGTCGTTGTATCTTGGAAACGAATTGCTGCTATCCGTGAGCACCAGTAGCGGAGCAATATCGTTTTACGGAGATAATGTCAAACACTAGTCTCGACGTAAACCAATCAGTTTACTTCCTCCGAGCAACCTCTCGAAAGATCTGACGGTCGTTAATCGACTAAGTCAAATACCGAGGAGATAGCAACCTCCCGGAAGATCCGACGGTCGTAAATCGACTAAGTCAAATACCGAGGAGATAGTAACCTCCCGGAAGATCTGACGGTCGTTAATCGACTAAATCAAATACCGAGGAGATAGTAACCTCCCGAAAGATCCGACGGTCATAAATCGACTAAGTCAAATATCGAGTAGATACAAGTGATCAAAATTTCCAACAGTAATTAATGCGTGGGAAGAGTGAGCACATTGACTTTGTTAAATTTTAACTCTCATATCATAAGATGACAATATCTAAATATTAATTATCAATTCATGCGAAGATAAATTAATTTAAACTTGTGTGCATTATAGTGACGGAACCGGAACTTAATTGGCCCGGGCCAATCAAAAATCCCAGACTAACCGAACAAAAGCTCTCAGGCTGATTAAAATTTTCTCTTTTCCATCTATCTTATTTTTTTTTTCTCTTGCACGTGTACTTCCTACTCAAAGTCATCGCCCCCGGCTAAAGCCTAAGTAAGATATAACGTGAATCCACCCTTGATGCTTTGGCATGTTTGTGAGCCGTTATTAATTGATGGCTCTTTTCATTATTATTTTTTAGTAATTCAAATATCCAGTCATTCAACCCGTTAATAATGGAAATGATCAGTTCAATCTCATAAAAAATTTCATCTAACCAACAAAATAAATCCGAAAGTATTTTTGAAAGTAGCTAAGAATTGACTTGTGAAGACTTAGTTAAATAGCAATTTTATCCTTACACCGTAGCCTGAGGGCAATGCTCTTCTCACTGGTGTTAATGTGAGGTTGGCTTAAGCTTTGATATGAACTAAGTTGTATTATACTAGGAGCCTATTTGACCAAAAAATACGTGTTGAATTCTTAAGCGCAACGACTGTATATGAAGTTATGAACTATCAAAATTTTATCATGATTTTAAAATATATACATGACACACTAATTTGGGCAAGGATCATTATATAAAAATTCGTAATGTTTTTTAAAATTAGATTTGCATAGAGTGGAATTCAGAAGGAAAATCCATATGTTGGCAATGATAAGCTTAAAAATTAATTAAATTTAAAAATACAATATCGAAGGAATGATGAACGTCGATATGTCCGAGTGGTTAAGGAGACAGACTCGAAATCTGTTGGGTGCTGCCTGCGCAGGTTCGAATCCTGCTGTCGACGTCTTTTTTTTTCTTTCTGTTTTGGTTTATTTTTTTTTCTGTTTTGATTTAAAAAGAAACGGTTTTCAAATTGATAAAAAGACACACGTAGATCTTATATTTACCAAAGAGCACATATATTTACTTTTTTCCATTTTACTCCTATGATAAAACTAATTTTCCCCACTCTTTCTTTGTCAATTTTTTTTTCTCTCTTTTCTCTTTCCCCTCTTTTTTTTGTATGCATACATGACATGAGTCTCACAATATTTAGAATTTAGATAAGTTTTAGGTTTGATATGAATCTGGGGCCTGATATGCACCATATTAGGCTCATTTTAGGCTTGATATATGGTTTCATATCAGACTTAACGTGAACCTACGAGCACATGAAGACAATTTTAGAGCGCAAAAGTTGTACACGAATGCAGGTTACGAAGTGGTATCCAGAGACCTATCTGGATTACTTTGATAGGGAGAAGGTGACGCGTTCTGATGTTTAGATGATCTCTTTTTTTTTTGAAACTTCACAAGAACAAGTTAAAATTTTATAGCATCATTTGCACTTTTCTTTTGGTTATCGATTGAATTATCAGAGAAGAAGGTGATCATTTTGTTACATTATTATAAATATAAGCTACAAACAAATTTATTCTAAAAGATAGAATAATTATGACAAATTGTTCCTTGCTCTTGCAAGATAGACCTCAAATTAATCTTGTCACTTTTTCATCAAATATAACAAGCTCACCTCACGAAAACAGTATCATTAACTTGTAGTAGTTCTTTATCGAGCTCATGGACATTAATAAACAAACTCACGTGAGGAAGAAAGCTAGAACGAGAGAGACTTTAGGTTCAATCACCAAAAGTTGTATCCAGAAAATTTTTTAAAAAAAATTCGGAGGAGATTTAGGGTTTCGAGATCTGAAACTGAAGTCAAGGGTTAGATTTGGTTGAAAACCAAAACTATGGAGGGCTTAGTTTTGATAAACCAAAGTGGCGAGGGACTCAATTTCATAAAACCTAGGGTTAGGAGCTCAGTTTGGATTATAGAATAAAGGAAGGGGTTAAATGCAAAAGTCTCACCCTTATACGGGTGTATCCTCGTCTTTTCCATCACGCGAAGCCAAACACACAGTGGGCATTGTGCTCCTCCTCATATCCGCCGACCCCCTCCTTGGCCTCAATCAACCTAGCCGGCTTCTCCTCCACGTTTTTGGATCTCTCCCTTGTGCAACTCCAAGCCTCCACAGCACAACTCGTCAAAGAGATTCAGATTGAGGTGGTAGTGGTGTCCTTGGAGCTAAGCGATGTCGGCCAGTATCGTACCTGAGATTTTGGTGGCCTGAGTCGAGCTTCAAAAAAAAGGCTATATTACAAGTTTTTACTGTTATTTTAGTTAAAAAAATCATCCACACTTTAAAATCTGATCCTCCTTTCACCGCGTGATCAAAATTTTTAACGAATCTACAAAATATACAATAAAATAAAGAGTTAATAACATGAATATTTTGAAATATAATAAAAAAATAAATATTACCAATAATACAATACGTCTTGTTTTGATTTTAGCTAAAAAATATAATGTATATTATTGTCATTTTTAGCCCGCCTATAACATGCAAAGTAGAATATAAAGTTAAATAACATTTAATATCATAAAATATAATCAAATAAAAAAGATAAATACTATCAATAATCATTTAAACTTCTCTTGTTATTTTGGCTTAAAAAATATCAATTAAGTTTATATAATCAAGATGTTCAACTATTTTTTTTCAATAGACAGCATCTCCAATTCATTTAATTTTTCTTGTGATATGGTTTGATCGCAGATATGCTTTAATCAACTTCAACTTGGAAAATCTCCTTTCTATAGATGTCAATGTAACTATTATAGCCAACAAAATTCTATAGGCAACATGAGTATTTGAATAATAGTCATCTATATTTTTCAAATAATTTATAACATCTAAGGCTCTTTTTGCTTCTATTGGTAAATATTGCTTTAATATTGATAACTGTTGAGGCAATCAACCCAAGTTTGATCGGGTAGATCGTGAGTTTTGATGTGTGCGTCAATATGATTAAGTTAGAGTTTCATGTTGATCTAATATGTGTATGTGAGTGTGCAGGTTTGCAGGATACACATAGACTTAGTTAGACGTCTTCGGGGCCGGTGAAGGATGGCATGGGTAGATAAACCGTGGGCTTGCATTCATCCAAGGGACCATGGACAAAGCAGGGACGATGATCCGAGAGAAGCGAACTTCGAGGCATACGCGAAGGATGACATGGGAGACAAGCTGTGGGCTTGCATGCATCTAAGGGACGAGAGCCAAAGTCGAAGAGGGCTTGAAGGCAACAGGTAGAGGTTGCTGGAGCAGGTACGATGAGCTGAGGGAAGCATACTTCGAGGCATACGTGAAGGATGTCATGGGAGACAAGCCGTGAGCTTGCATGCATCCGAGGGACGAGAGCCAAAGTCGAAGAGGGCTTGAAGGCAATAGGTCGAGGCTGCTGAATGAAGAGTCAACTGAGTCGTGAGAATTCGAGTACTGAGAGAATTGTACTCGGAAAGGGAAATCCTAGGGTTCGAGTGTTGAGAGAATTGTACTCTGGAAGGGAATCCTTAGGCGGCAGTCGACTGATGCTTGATCAGTCGACTGAGGTAGAGCACAGAAAGATCAGTCGACTGATGCTTGATCAGTCGACTGATGTAGTCGACTGGCGCAGTCGACTGGTGTCGACCAGAATGCGAATAATCAGGCTGTGCCATTCAAATTCGCGAGGACTAGTCGACTGGTAACGGTCAGAACAACATCGAACACTATTTAAGAGGGCTCGTTTTTGGCTATTTTTCCTTGGCAAAACAAGCTTGGTTAGAGCCTGTTAGTAGTCTAAACGTGCTCAGGAGTTGTCCAAGGATTTATTGGGGCAATCTATGATCCGGAGTGACCATGTGTTTTGATGTTTGGGCAAAGGGTTTAAGTTAGGTTTACCCTTGTGTTCTAATATGTGTATGTGAGTGTGCAGGTTTGTAGGTTACATATATTGACTTAGTTAGATGACTTCAGGTACGGTGAAGGGTGGCATGGAGGCAAGCCGTGGGCTTGTGTGCGCACTTGAGGGACCATGGATAGCAGGGACGATGAGCCGAGGGGCGCGGATTTCAAGGCATGCGTGAAGGATGACATGGAGGCAAGCTGGAGGCTTTTGTATGCATCCGAGGGACGGGAGCCGAAGACGAAGAGGGCGCGAAGGCAACAGTCGAGGCTGCTGGTGAGGAGTCAGCTGAGTCGTGAGGGTACGAGTGCTGAGGGAATGTACTCAGAAAATCCTAGGGGTCGAGTGCGGAGAGAATTATACTCGGGAAGGGAACCTAGGTAGGGCAGTCGACTGGTAAACCCCTCAGCAAGATCAGTCGACTGCCAATGGGACAGTCGATTGGTAGCGCTGAAGAATTCAAACGTTGGGCTTGCAACGGTCGAATTTGGGTGTGGGCAGTCGATTGCCCTGGGAGCAGTCGACTGGTGGCGGCCAAAACAGACTTAAATTCTATTTAAAAGGGCTTCGTTTTGGCTGGGAGTTTTGATGATTTTGGCTTTGGTTAAAGGCCAAATAGTAGTCTAATAGCTCAGAGGCGTGTTCAATGTTGTGGCGAGGTTTCTCCACCCACAAGGAGCTACACGAGCTAGCCGGAGGGCATCCGGGGAGTGATTCATCGAAGGATCGAGGGATCATCCACCTTACGGACTACCGTGGAGTAGGAGCGTTATCTCCGAACCACGTAAATGGTAATGTGTTAGCATTTGGTTGTTTTTATTGTTATTGTTTCCGCTTGCACATGCTAACATCATAGGTAGAAATCGAGAGAAGCTATTCACCCCCCTCTAGCTTGCCGAACACGATCTAACAAATGGTAACAGAGCAAAGGCCCGCTCTTGTTGGAATAACCGCCAAAAGGGCACAATCTAGAGGAAAGAATGATGAAAGACAAGTTGGGGGATGATATCAACACTCCACCCTCCTATGATCATGAAGACTTTGACTATTAGAGGACAAGAATGAATACTTGGCTTGGAATGAAGTAGGAATGTATAATGGTGCTAAAAGAGCCCTTCGAGATTCCAAAGGATAAGCACGGAAAGAAGCTTCGACCTAGATATTAGACTAAAAAGCAACAAAGTCAATCGAAGGCAAACGAGAAGGTAATTTCGATATTACTTAACATTTTGCCTAATAATGTATTGAGTGGTATAGGTAAATACGAAAACACATATGAGCTATGGAACAAAATAGGAGAATATCATAAAAACCCTACCCGAGCTCAAATGGTGGAAGAGCCAAAAGAGATAAGCCTAATGGTCCAAGAAAAGAAAAAAGAAAAGGAATTGTCAACCTCATCAAGTGAAGTGGCACAATCAAGTGAAAGACCTGTTAGGATCTTGGGATGGCTAGAGAGGGGGGCTGTGAATAGCCACCCACCAAAACTCGTTTCTTTCTTCCTACGATCAGGTTAGCAGAGGAAAACAAACAAACAGAAAGAAAGAAAAACAGAGACTAACACAAGTGTTTACAAGGTTCAGGGATAACTTGCCCCTACTCCTTGACGTGCCCGTGAGGTGGGCGATCTCTTGACCTTCGACAGATCAGACCCCAGAATGAATCTGGCTAAAATCTTCCTCCTTCTCGGTTGAGTAACCTTTCCACAAACGTCTCAGAAGTATATCAAATGAGGCACAGGAGACTAGAGAAGGCAGATGCACACCACACATGAGTAGTCAGTAGAAAGATCAAACAAGAAGAAACAATGCAGAGAACACAACCACTCAACAGCAAAACACTTCGCTCTGTTCTTAGTTCTAGTTATATTCCCCTCTGCTTCGCCAACTTCTTCTTCTTAAGCTTTTCTTCTGTACACCTATAGGCGTCGTCACTCACTGACCCCTTCTGAGCTGTCAGCATACTGAAGTCATCTCTTCAGCTGAAGCTTTAGGTCAGATGCCAGATGCCAGATGCCGTTGAAACCTGAAAGTGTATATCAAACAAAATAACACCAGCGAAAGTCACCCTTGACCCTTCTTCTTGCTCCTTCATTTGAATATCAAAGCTCTGTGTCATCTGCACACTTACAGATTCATTAGCGAAGCAAATCAGAAGCAAATCAGAAATCAGAACTGCGCTGACAACAATTTGAATTAAAGTTCAGAGGTGTTGATCGGTCACCTTGACCGATCAGACAGCCTCCTGACCAATCAGACTCTATCCTGATTGATCCAGTGATGTTCTGATCGGTCTCATTGACCAATCAGAGGCCAGGGGATCGATCACCATACCAATCCCTAAACTCATTGGAATTTCAGTCAAATCACCCTGATTGGTCAAGGTGACCGTCAGGGAAGTGCCTGATCGGTCAAGGTGAACGATTAGGCACATGCTGGACCGATCAGGATCCATCCCGATTGGTCCAGAGCCTATTCTGATCGGTCGCACTGACCGATAAAAAATTCTTCTGATCTTTCTGTGACCACACAGAATGTTTACTGATCTGTCATCAGACTGTTCAGAAAACCTTTTGTTTCCTCAGAAGCTTTCTGGATCAGTCAATAGTTCGATCAGATATCCTGGATCAGTCTTGTGATCGATTTACTATCAAGAGAGTTTGTGCCAACTCCCTGATCGGATTTCAGACCGATACAGCCAATCATTTAAACCGTGAGTCCAGAGAACAGACTCCATTGCCCTCTCTGACTCAGTCTGGTCCGGAGAACGAGCTATCGAGCCCTCTCTGACTTATCCCAGTCCAGAGAATAAGCTATTGAGCCCTCTCTGACCAAAGTCCGGAGAACAAGCTACTGAGCCCTCTCCAACTCATCCCGATCCAGAGAACGAGCTACCGAGCCCTCTCTGACCAGAGTCCGGAGAACGAGCTACCGAGCCCTCTCCGACTCATCCAGGTCCGGAGAACGAGCTACGGAGCCCTCTCTGACCAAAGTCCGGAGAACGAGCTACTGAGCCCTCTCTGACCAGAACACTTAATCTGAACTTAACTATCTTATCTCAATTCTTACTCAACCGAACTTAAATCGGTGTCAACTTCAAAAATAACAATTAGGTCAGACTGCATCAACAAGATCATCCACTTCATCAAGGGAAGAAGAAGAAGTATCCATCTCAAGAATTGAGGGGAAGGAGAGATCCCCATCAATACCGGAGCAGAAGAGGCTCCTACTTCCGCCAAAGCAAGGAGCAAAGACCACATCATTTGCTTTGGGTGCAATGAAAAGGTACACTACAAGGACAAGTGTCCTAAGGGTAAGAAAAAGTAGGTAAACCCTAAATCTGTTTCAATTTCTTCTAAATCTAACATGGGTTGTAGGAATAATGAAATCCAAAAGAAAAGGGAGAAAATTAGATGCTTCACGCGCGGTGAGCTAGGACACTACCACACGAAATGCCCAAGGAGTGGAAAGCTCAAGAAAATGGAGCATTTAAGAAGATGGGAAAAAAAGAAAAGAAGAGGAGATCACATCAAGGGGGAGCTACAAGGGTAAGGGAGATAATCCCTAACTTTAAATTGAAATTCAATTCATACTTAAGTTCCTCCATGCATGTTAGAAATAATGAACAATGTTTGCTTGTGCATAATCATGGATTTAGGTATAATGATAGGAATAGAGTTAACAAGATAGATTAAAACCCTAGAAAGGTCATGCATCATGATAAATCTAAGACCGCTAGACCTAAGGATCATGGCAAAAATCTTAAGAAGGGGAGACATATGCCTAGAAAGGTGGGTAGATTTAGGGATGCCCAAGGAGGATATGTCGATACTAGGTTTGAGAACCTAGAAAGGGAAAATCAAGCATTGAGAGAAAAACTTGATAGGTTTGAGAAAATCCTAGAAAGATTCGCGGTTGGATCTAAGAGTTTAGATATGATGTTGGGTGGTTTAAAATCCAACAATGATAGATCGGGATTGGGATACAATTATGGCAAGGAGGGAAAGTCCAAAAATGACAAGGGGATGTCATTTAAAAGCAAAAAGGAAGGACTTAACTAAGGACAAGGTGTCTAAGATTAAGAAGGTAAAGTTTGTAGGCCAAGAGTCACCGGGGGAGCACCGGTGTGGTCTAGTGTTTGTTGAGTCACCTAGGAAGGTGACTAGGGCTAAAAGCTCAAGGGGGAGCTCTAGGAGTCTTTGGGACCCATGGTAAATGGATCTCGGGAGGTGCTTCTCTAGGAGGTCTAGGTGGACCATGAAGTGTGCCAAAAGAGTTGGAGACGGACTTGAGTCTCAATTTTTTGGGGTTTGGCACGATGGTTTTAAGTTTCATGCATGAAAATATGACATTGGGGTCATAAATGTTGAGGCAATCTATAGTCCGGAGTGACCATGTGTTTTGATGTTTGGGCAAAGGGTTTAAGTTAGGTTTACCCTTGTGTATTTGATATGTGTATGTGAGTGTGCAGGTTGTGCAGGTTACACATATTGACTTGGTTGGACGGCTTTGGTACGGTAAAGGGTGGCATGGAGACAAGCTGGAGGCTTGTGTGCACCCGAGGGACCTTGGTATAGCAGGGACGATGAGCTGAGGGGTGTGGACTTCGAGGCATGTGTGAAGGATGGCATGGAGGCAAGTTGGAGGCTTGCGTGCATCCGAGGGACGGGAGCCAAAGATGAAGAGGGCGCGAAGGCAACAGTCGAGGCTGCTGGTGAAGAGTCGACCAGGTCGTGAGGGTACGAGTGCTGAGTGATTATACTCGGGAAATCCTAGGGTTCGAGTGCTGAGAGAAGTGTACTTGGGAAGGGAAACCTTAGGTGTGTGAGTGGACCAGTCGACTGCCCTTGGGGCAGTCGACTGATAAAACTCACAGAAGGCAGTCAGCTCTGGACCAGTCGACTGCTCTGGGAGCAGTCGACTGGTAGCGCTGGTGTGTTGGCTGAAAATTCGAACGTTGGGGTTGCAACGGTCGATTTTCAGTGGGACCAGTCGACTGCCCTGGGANTCAGATATTGTCGAGGTGTTGTGGCGAGGTTTCTCCACACACAAGGAGCGACAAGGGCTAGCCGGAGGGTATTCGGGGAGTAATCCACCGAAGGATTCTTGGATTAGTCACATTTAGGGGTGGATACCAAGTAAACTCTTCTTGTTAGCATTGGGTTTCTTATTGTTCATTGTATATTTCTATTATGCTAACCCTTTTGTAGAGAGAGTTCAAAAATTGCTATTCACCCCCTTCTAGCCATACGTTCAACGATCTAACAATAAAGCATGAGAATTGCGTTTTTAATGTGTAAATGTCATATAAATCAATGCTAGGTATGCATTGTGGATTGGTATGGGCAAAGACATCAAGAGAAACCAAAACTAGGACTTTAGGTCAATGTTCAATTTGAACTTTTAAGCTAGTTTTGAGTTTTGGTGTCAATCTTGGAGAATCGTGATAGATATATTTTCGAGTGTATTTTCCCAAGTAGATATTGGGTTACCACAAATCTCTCCACAAAATTTAGGAATTTTTGGAGATTTGTGGAATTTCTGGCGTATTTTTGAAATTAGATTCAGAAGACTAAAATTTGGTGTTTCAGAGTGCCAGTCGACTGGCCCAGGGGGCAGTCGACTGGTACATGCTGATTTGGGTTTTCAGCCATTGAAAAATGTCCAATTGATGCAAAACAAGTGAGGAACCTTGTGGAGGGGGGTTAGTACACTGTGTTTATAATCATTTAGAGGTTAAAGAGTCCAATAAGGGGAAAATTGTTGGAGGCTTTTGATGTATGACAAAGGGGGAGAAGTGTTGGGCTTAATTTGGGAGACCAAACACGCCTTTGCAAAAACCCTAGGTTTAGGGAAAGTTTAGGTAAAAGGGGAGCATTGTTGCTCCATGCTTGGCGTAAGGGGGACCTTGGAGATGTTCTTAAAAAGTCTTTATAAGTCCAATATAGCGGGAGCCTTGGAAAGGTTTTAAAAAGCCTGTTTTGGTAAAAATTCCTAACTTGGGGAGGTTAGGTGTGGGGATGCCTTGGGATAGGATCCATGCATGGTTGCATTGCATATGCATTGGCGGTATAAGTCCAAGGTGAAGACTTGGCAACGTAAGTCCAAATGTGTGTTTTGCTATTTGTTTTCCCTAACTTAAACGTATTGTCAAACATCAAAAAGGGGGAGATTGTTGGGGCAATCTATGGTCTGCAGTGACCATGTACTTTGATGTTTGGGCAAAGGGTTTAAGTTAGGTTTACCCTTGTGTTCTAATATGTGTATGTGAGTGTGCATGTTTGTAGGTTACACATATTGACTTAGCTGAACGGCTTCAGGTACAGTGAAGGATGGTAATGCATGGAGGCAAGCCGTGGGCTTGTGTGCTCACCTGAGGGACCATGGATAGCAGAGACGATGAGTCGAGGGGCGCGGACTTTGAGGCATGCGTGAAGGATGACATGGAGGCAAGCTGGAGGCTTGTGTGCACATCCGAGGGGCGGGAGCCGAAGACGAAGAGGGCGCGAAGGCAACAGTCGAGGCTGCTGGTGAGTAGTCAGCTGAGTCGTGAGGGTACGAGTGCTGAGGGAATATACTCAGGGAAATCCTAGGGGTTGAGTGCAGAGAGAATTGTACTCGGGAAGGGAACCTAGGTTGGGCAGTCGACTGGGGTTCTGGCAGTCGACTGGTAAACCCCACAGCAAGATTAGTCGACTGCCAATGGGGCAGTCGATTGGTAGCGGCTAAAGAATTCGAACGTTGCGCTTGCAACGGTCGAATTTGGGTGGGGGCAGTCGACTGCCCTGGGAGCAGTCGATTGGTGACGGCCAAAACAGACTTAAGCTCTATTTAAAATGACTTCAATTTGGGTGGGAGCTTTGACGAATTTGGCTTTGGTTAAAGGCCAAATAGTAGTCTAAGAGCTCAAAGGTATGTTCAAGATTGTGGTGAGGTTTCTCCACCCACAAGGAGCTACACGAGCTAGCCAGAGGGCATCCGGGGAGTGATCCACCGAAAGATCGAGGGATTGTCCACCATACGGATTGCTGTGGAGTAGGAGCGTCATCTCCGAACCACATAAACGGTAACGTGTTAGCGTTTGGTTGTTTTTATTGTTATTGTTTCCACTTGCGCACGCTAACATCATAGGTAGAAATCGAGAGAAGCTATTCATCCCCACCTCTAGCATGCTGAACACGATCTAACAGGATTGTGGCGAGGTTTCTCCACCCACAAGGAGCGACAAGAGCTAGCCGGAGGTGTTCCGGGGAATCATCCACCGAAGGATCGGGATCGTCCACCTTATGGACTGCCGTGGAGTAGGAGTTTCATCTCCGAACCACGTAAAGGTTGTGTTAGCATTGTTTTGTTTGTTTTTCTTAGTTTTCCGCTTGCGCTTGCTAACCCTTGTAGGAAGAAAATCGGAAAGAAGCTATTCACCCCCTCTAGCTAAACGACAAGGTCCCAACAATAACTTCATATACAAATTATCTCTATCCATTTCTGACTTGCCATCATATCTCAAAGCTTCTTTGAGATTTTTACAAGATTTCATTAGATTATCATCATTAGCAAACTTCAATGTCTCTCAATTGAATGAAAAGAAGAAGAAGAATAGAGCGAAGGGAAGAAGGAAGAAAATAAAGGGAGAAGGAAAAAGGAGAAGGCAATGTCGTGAGGCGATAACTTGCTCCGTGAGGAGAGAAAAAATAGAAAGACAATTTTCTCAAAAATACCCTAATTAATTTTAAATTGACCGAATTGATTTAACTCATGAACTTGGTTCGGTTATACCTTACCCAAATTAAGTTTAAATCAACCATAGTTTGAATCAATGTAATCCTTATTCCATACCTATTCGATGGATTTAGATCGGATGCAACCCAATTTCAATTCTACATTTGCATTTCGGGTACGATGATTCAGTTCGTTTATTTAATTTACAATCTAATATTTAACAAAGTCTACAGCAAATTGAGAATTCTAATCCTATCTAATTTTTGGGCCCTTCTAGAAAGTGGGCCTGAGGCGATTGCCTCCTGGGCCTCACCTCAGGTACGGGCCTGATGCCGGCACAACCATAACCCGGTAAGGATTTGGTACTTTTGGATGAATCGGGATGCTTAGGTGATACCACTGTTTGAGCTGAACTGGGTGGTTCCTAGGGAGAAGCTGATCCTGCTACGCAAGAGCTGGTGGTGTCGGATTGGTGCTGACATTGCTGGCCAGCAATAAACGCAGGTAAGAGCGTTAGTTAGGTTGGATGTTTGTGCTTGGCTTTCTGATTGAAGACTTTGAATTCGTTTTGGTTGGAATGAAATGGTTCCTTCCCTACAATGAGGTGGAACTTGATTAGATCTGAGTTTTCTGTTATCAAGGGTGATCAATAGGTTGCTTTATGTTGGAATTCTGGATTGATGATGGGGATTGGCTGGAGTCAGTAGGGTTCTATTCAGATTTAGTTTCTTTTGCCATGACTCTTTTTTCTGGAATAAGATTTTGTTCTGTTTTGGTTTTGGATTGGGAAATAGGTATATAGCTTGATTAGTTGATCTAGTTATGTTCGGTATTGAGTTCATTGGATGAACATGTCTATTAATTCTCTTTTCTATTTGTGCCGTGCGCTTCTCCTTTGATCTGCCACCGAGTTGTGTCTCTCTGCCGGCGATCGTCTTGGCCAAGGTATGCTCTGGATTTGGTCGGCTTTGAGTAGATCTTGAGATGCACAATTAATATGGTTGGCTAGTTTCATTGTAATAGATCAGTTTTTGTGTTTAAATTGAAGTTCAGATTGATGATGGGAATATTTCTGAGTTGGAATTGGATGATCTCTTTGAATCAAAGCTGAGTTATGGGTTTTGGTTATGATCTAAAACTTGTTGTTGTATTTTGTTATGGCCGCTTTGAGTTAATTATGATTGGAACGGAATTATATAATGCATGTGAGATAAATCAAGTGTTGGTTTGGAATTTTGTTCTTGATTGGGATTTTTATTTAGAATTGAGGTTGTAGTTCAGAATCTGAGATTTGAATTGGATTTTGAGGTGGTTTGTGGATGGAATGTTTATTCTTGGATTTTGCTATCTGATCTAGCTCTAAAAATGAACTGAGAATTGGGATTGCTTGGTTTCCATACAGTAGGTGCTTGATGGATTATTTTCGGATCTTCACTCGATTGGTCATGAATTGATTTTGGTTCTCGGGTTGGATATTGATTTGGTGATGTTAGGTTAGTTTTGTGGATCTTGTAAATGATGCAATGTGATACCTTGTATCTTGATCAGTTTGAGTCTAGTTTTGAGGATCACTTCATAGGTTCCCAAGTTGCGATAGGATCTTAATAGTAGATGGTGTGGAAATCTTCCTTGAGTTTTCATTATTTCTGCCATGTGCCACTTGAATGGGTAAGCTTGTTAAATATTTGATGTAAGGGTGATCTCTTGGGCTATGTTTGAGTTTAAACCTATCATCTAACCTAATCTTAATTTCACAGAGTAATTAAGAGCTTGTCATTTAATTAGATGTAATTAAATGGAATAGGATGAGTAGGTTAACCCTAATATGGTTTAGAGATTTATTAGCTAGTTACCATTTCTTTGTGATAGCTATTTAAATATGTCCTTTGATACAGGGACTTGACTTAGATTTATTGTTGTTGATTATTTACGAGTGGTTCTCTTCGCATTTGGATTCTTCTATTTGGAGGCGGATACTTCTTGCTTGTTTTTGTAGTTCCACTTTATTTTTATGCATGACTATTTATATTATGTGCAGTAGGTTTTATTTATCTTAATATGCTACCATTTGTTATCTTGCTTGATACTTATGCTTGATCTTGGATATTATCTAGATTTCCTTCTATACAGTCTCGTATATTTGTTATCTGATTCTGTATAGCATTTGTGTGAGCATGAGCACATAGGTATAGGGTAGCATGTCACTGTATGGTTGCATTGATTGATTTTAGTTATACTTGCATGTGTATCTAGATGTATGATGATCTGGGTTATGATACTTGTTTTCGACCTGTGCGTGTTAGGTTGAGTTATGTGTTAATGACCTGGTAGGGTTGCATGTATTAGAGTCATGCACCATCTCTACATTGTTGCATGTCGGCGATCAGCAATTCCCTTGTGATTGAGCCTATCGTCTTCCGGTATATGATATGCACACATGACCACTTATGGGTTAGTGGATATCGTTGGGTGTGTGCATTTACTCTGTACTGCTCTACTCAACTGCTCATGGGTAGTGATTTCGAAGCGTGGTAGGCAGAGATCCGTCCTCTTCCCATAGACCAGAGGAGATGAGAGAGATATCTCCCCTATATATATGGGACGGAGCGAAAGCTCCACCAACATCCTGCCCACTCAGTCATTCAGGAGCAGTGATGACAGAGTGCGGACAGTGTCACAGCTCTACCCACTCGACCGACGCATATGACATGCCTCTGTTAGTGACATGAGAGAAGTGTCCTAAGGTAATCGCCTTATGATTGTAATTATTTATTTTTTTAATAAATGAATATTCACTATTTGAGTATACATGATTATTTGATTAAGATCTTAAGCTTATTTACTGAATGCCCGCAATACAATTCACAGCATGAGAGAATTTGTGATGAATTCACAACTAGTGATTATCTCTACATGTGCAATTGTGAAGTATTGAAATTGTCCCTAGTCGATGAATTGATAAATACAAACACTATCAATTCTGTTGAGACTAGCATGAGTTATTCTCTAATCAACTGTTTCTCACTGGCTGGTGACATGGAGATGTCCGGAGATAAACATGAATGCTAGTTAAGGGAACTAGCTCATTGGAGTGACTGGCTGTAAAATTTCATATGGTAGTCTACATATAGAGATGTCATAGAAGTTCTTACTGCAGCTTAAGTGCGATATTCCTTTGACTTGCGGTGTTCAAGTCATCTTGGTCATGGAGACTTATAATTTGACATCTTAAGCAAGCATCTCCAAGGAGGTGTGGACCCAGGATGATTGGGTATAAGCCGAGGTGCCCGAAGATATTTGAACAGCCTACAAAGGATTCACCACTCTTTGCGAGGAGATGTATACCCGAGGCCTATCGTCGGATTGTTACTCAAAGCCTCTGGCCAGAGCATGACATGTTCAGAGTATGAATCTCTTAAATACATGAGAGTAATTAGAATTCATAGGACGAGGAAACGTTACTTGGGCTAGGTGTGATGTAGTCAGCCTAGTGGGGACTGACACACATAGACCATGTCCTGAACCAAGAGGGTATAAGATGATAAAGGGAATGGGGCACGATTCATTATAGTTGCTGAAGGGTTTCAGAATCATTTCTGAGATCAACCGTTGATCTTTCAATTAATTGGGGATCATGATGTACTACTAGGTGTCACTCATGATCGTTCTATAATTAATTAGTTAATTATGAACGGCCAACATAAATTGAAAGCCTATTTGGTCACACGCATAACGAGTAATTCGAAGGATTTAAAACGAGTTGAGAATTGGATTCTCCAATCGAGATAGACTATTTTTGGTAAGTCCAAACAATTGTCAAAACTAAATTTATTTCAGACGCATCGGAAGCATAGAATGGCTAAGTCTTTTAGAGACTTAATGGGTGAATTAAATAAGTTTAATTCATTAAGGGATTTGATCCAATTGGGGTTAGATGGGCCGGCCAAGAAGGGGGCCTCCTCTCTTCTTATCATGGCCGGCCACCACCATAAGAGGATAATGCTATTTTGGTTTGTTTTATAAAATAGACCAAAGGTTGGTTTATTTTATAAAAAGTTATATAAATTTTATATATATATAAATTTTTATAATGAATCAATGGTTGGATTGTTTTATAAATTTTTATATAATGAACCAATGGTTGGTTTATTTTATAAATTTTATATAATCATGCCAAAAGAAAGAGAGCCTTGATTATGGATTGATTGAGAAATTATTCCATAATCAAGAAGAAGAAGCTTGATCATGAGAGCCTTGATTATGGATTGATTGAGAAATTATTCCATAATCAAAGAGAGGTTTGCTTGGGTATTAAGAAATCTCTCCCTATATAAAGGACCCAAGGGGTGCCATGGAAGAGGATCCATCCAAGAATTGCTTGGGCTCTCTCCTCTTCTTTTCTCCCTCTCTCTTGGCAGGCCATAGACCTTCCTTCTTTCTTCTTGCCGTGAGCACAAGGAGAAGCATCAAGGCGACGAAGTTCTTCCTTGCGACAATCTTCCTCTTCGGCCAACCTTGGTGGTGAGTCTTTCGATTTGATTACTCTCTCGATTTTCGTCGTGTTCACGGAGAATCTAGTAGTTCTCGTGAACACGAAACTCGTGGCTTAGCGAAGTCATCCCGACGATACTCGGCGTGGATACGAATAGAGGCGGAGCTTTCAAGGGACGCTAACGGTTGGAACTCGTCCCTTCTTCCAAGTTACGCAAGGTAATTCGCAGAGTAATTTCCTTTTCTGCAAAAATTTTATATTACGATTATGTGAACACTATGTATGCTTAGGATATGTGTTAGAATAATTTAGGAAATTATTCATATTTTTGTTTCCGCTGCATGTAATTATATAACAATTACAATACATGTCCGCGTCGGCATGCACCCAGTGCCAACAGCCTCGGTGGTTGGACTGGTGTCAGGGGTGACTATGTCGTTGCACCATGTGTATATGATGCATTTGTGCATTTGATTATGATTGTTGCATTTGTTTACTGCATATGTTTGACAAACACATACATGATTTGTTATATGTGTGGTTTGATGACCCTGCACTTGCTCGTATGGTACGTGCCCTTTTTATGATCAGGATAGACTAATTTCTGGTATGTACATTCATTTGTTACTTTCAATTATACATATTCTGATATTCCTGTTAAGACTGTATCATGTTGTTTCTGTATAACTTATTCAACTATTTATTTAGCCATGCATATCTTTCTCTATACAAGAAAGTCCACTTGGACTCACTATTTGTCACAATGTTTTTGTTTTCAGGTTAACAAGTCACTGGAGGAGCCCAGTTGCCAGTCCCGGGTCCCTACGACTCAATTGATAGGTGCTTCCGCGGATTTTGCTTCCCTTTTATAGCACATTCTTTGCATTGTATTCATTTTCATATCGTGGACTTGTATCGTGATTTATTTGTTGCGGTATTGTAATTTTGAGTCCTCTATTGGACTTAGTGCTTGTTATTTTGCCGGCGCCTACTCCGAGGGCAGCTCAGGTGAGTTTTACGATTTCAGTACTGTGATGCACTTATTTCTTTAGGTTATATATCTGTTTTGAGGCCTGAGGCTAATTATTAAATTGCGTGTGTTGTATGTGTGTCTAAATTGTCTGCCAGACAGGGGAGATGCTGTTCAATTTTATATTGGATCAGCGCCTCCGTTGGTCTCGGGACGTGAAATGAAGACCATATCAGACTCATGTTGGCCTTGATATGGATATATATCAGGCCTAACGTGTTTGATATGCATCCATATCAGGTCCACGTTGGGGAATCATATCAAGCTAAACATGACTTTTTTTTTGTCGATTATTCTTTATTTCAATTTAATACTTCCGGAGAATTCGAAATAAATAATGGATAGCATATTCGAACTCTTTACAACCTCATAAATCCACAGGAACTGAAACTGGTGCAATCAGAGCTCTCTAAGTTTATAAGTGAGTTTTAAGTGAAACCCTCTGATGGGGCCTAATATTGAATCATATCAGGCCCCAATTAGGGCCAATGTGGTTTTTTTTGTCGATTTTTTCTTATTTCAATTCAACACCTCTGAAAAAAATCGAATAAACAATGCATAACATATTTGAACTCCTTACAACCTCAAAAATCTACAGGAATTAAAGCGAGTGCAATCAAATCTCTCTAGGTCCATCTGTGAGTTTCGTTTTAGACATGTCCAATCGGACCCATTTTATGTTTCGTGAAGTTCTGAGACTACAACGAGTTCAATGGTACCATCCATTGTATATTTCGACTCTCTAGAGATGTTAAATTATTTTGAGAAGAATCAATTCTAAATTTAACTTTGGATCTGATATGAGTTATATCATCTTCATAATAGATCTATGAATATCTTTGTATGCATGCAGGGAGAGGAGAGTACAAAGAGAAAAGAGGAGAAAAAGTCAAATTTAACCAGAGAGTTAAAATAGAAAAAATACATAATTTTATATATTATTCGATAAATATCCAAGTGACGTGCATCTTTTGATCAATCGAAAAAATTACATGCATCTTTTGCTAAATTATCCCAAAAAAAACCCATTTTGTTTTCCATTTTCCTTCTTGTAAATATATATTGCCGATGATGCATGGATTTTTGATCCATCAAATTATTTTGGTACGTATATATTAATATATAAGTTTAATACGCATATTATCTATAATTTATAGTATGATAAATGATTAAAACTTGATGTAGGCGTCGAGCTAGACACTCGGTGAGTGTTTGTGGCGTCAAGTAGATTAATTTCCTTGCTGAGAAGGTGCCCTCGAGCCTCTTAGAACGTCTGAGTGTAAACGGGTCAAGTTACTCATACTCACGAACTATTAGGGTTCGTGATTTGAAAAAAAAAATCATTTGAATTCACTTAATTAAGTTAACAAATCAAGCTCAAATTTGTTATCGAAATCAAAAATATTAATGAGCGGAACTTGAAATTAACAATATTTAATTCATATATTCTCAAATATATTCATTTAGAAACTTACGAGCATATTCATTAAGAGATTCGTGATTTCTTAATTCGTGATATATTCGTTACGAATATATTTAATAAAAGGCTCTTGTGTGTGTATATATGTAGGGGTTAAATTTAGGATTTAGTTTAAAATTTGAGTTATAATATTTAAGTTAAAAAATTATAATTATGCTTACAATTGAATATATGTGAATGAAAAAGAGATGACGAGGAAAGAAATTTATGAATGAGATTTTAATTCTATATCGAGAGTTTAAAAGTATATTAAATGATTTATATTATTTCAAAAGCATTGTAAATGTAAACAAATGTATAAGGAGGACACGACCTGTGGATTTCAAAAGCATTTAATCCTCACGCATGAGTGCATAGAGGAAAAAAAAAAATCTAAAGTTCAAATTTATACTTAATGAAGTTGACTTGTGTACGACACGACTTGTGGATATCAAATGTCGAACTGATTAAGACAAAATTTGTCCAAGTACCAATATTCTACCATCGGATTTTTTTTATTTGCTATTCAAATAACGAAGAATCCATAACCGCCGAACAATCACTATTGATAACTGAGCAGGGAGAGACATATTCTTAGTGATCCCCCCAAACTACCCCTACACCATTAGGAAGGAATAAATTAAAAAAACTAAAATTAATCATAAGGATAATTTCTTGATAGCAGGAGAAACATAATAGCAAAAGACGATTCGCTCGCTCCGAACGCCTTCACCAATCCGTCCCAGGACCAACATAGAGGAGATAAATAACAGGAGCTATTAACCCGGATGCTATGACTAACGCATGAGGAGAATGAACACACTAATTTTATCAAATTTTGACTCCTAAATTTCATGATAATAATACTCACATATTAATCATTAATTTATCTCGTGAAAACCAAAATAATGAGGCCACAAAAGTAACATGAAGCTATTGATAATTGAGCGGCTAGATAGATAAATTTTTTAAAAATTAAAGTTAAATCTATTATCTCAGCTACTCTCACTCGACTATCCTTATATGATATAAGAAAAGAATAAATTAAAAACTAAAATTAATCATCACATCGCATGAGGGATAATTTCTTGACGGCACGAGAGACATGAAGCTAGAGGTCATGACTTTTTGTCCCCGCAGACTAGATCGGATGGTACTTGGCCAATTTGGTCGAGGTCATAAGTTCGAGGATCGTCAATTGCGCACGAAGATAAAACTCTGGTCTGCTGATATTAATTCCCTCGACCCTAGGCGCCTCACCATACCAGTGATAACCGTGATTTATCTCTCTCTGAAAATCTATGGGGTCAGGATAGGGGCCACTAAGATGGCGGTTCCACTTTTTTGATAGAGGTCATGACTTTGAGATAATTAAAAAGAGGCTCATCGCATTTTCCCTAGGTACCAGAGCAACGCTGCCACAAAAGCAGCAGGAAGCTTTAATCTGCAAAATGCAGCAGTACAAACCGATTTATGTCGAAGCATCGTCAAGCACAAGTGCACAGGACATGATAATAAAGCTAGGAAAACAATTTATGTTGAAAAAATCCTTGAACAAAGATCTTCCACCACTGGCTCGATCTTTACTTTTCAACCTGTCAGAAAAACAAGTATCAGGGAATTAGAACAGCAAATCAAAATGAAGCACAGTCATTGCACATTATGGTAGAACCAAACCAAATGGACTAGCATTGTATCAAGGATATCAAGAGAAAAGTTCTTTTCATTCGAGTGGTTATAACGATGCTATAGAAATCAAATCTTCTTATTTGAAGTTCTTTGAAGTTTCTCCATTCGCAATATTAGATGTCTACATCCAGAAATCATGCTCTTATCTACACAAAAGGTCAATTCTCAAAGAAGATAATCCACGATGTGAGATTCAGGTTATAAAAAGATCATAACTTATCACCACAGACGAACTCAAAGAATCCGTACTCAAAAAGGTAAATTAGATGGATGGCTATCATCTCTAAAGTCAAAGCCTCGATCCGGAACATAGACATGGCATAGCCTAGAGTTAAACTCAATGTCCCAAAGTAACATACAATGAAATCCATTAAGTGAGACTAAAATAAGAAATGCCCATAATCACAAATTCGACTTAAAACAACCATATTCAAATGTTCATAACTTCGTCACTGACTAGATCAAATGAATGTACTAACTACACTTTCATATGTGCATCAACTTGACAGATATTTTCTTCCTATCTCTAGCTACTAACTACTATTTGCCATATGCAACATTTGACAGATGTTACATTGATGAGATGGTCTGGATCACCGATTCATCTTAAGATCGACTTGTCCAAAACCAGATGGAATCAACAGTGATTCTGCCATAATTGAGCAAATCTCAGCATCATTGCCTGCTGTTGGCCGCCTATAATCAGTTCACGCTTCACTGAACCGTATGTTGGGTTCAACACTGTTAAACAAAAAGTTTAAAGGATGAAAGTGGTGAACAAATTATCAGCCCTCCCTCAAACCCTTAATCCTAGAGGGGAAAACAGGATGTTGTCTCAGGTCAAAGAACAAATAATCTGTAAAGCCCATGGTCAACAAGTTCAGTTCCCATTGTGTTCGACCATATGGTATGATAATTTACAAAACCTACTAGTGTGTTCTGCATTAGCTCCTTGCCCAGTTACTTCCAAAATCCACAAGCAGAGAAGCAGCTGACTAATTCTGTTCACTTAGTGCTCATACAAGAGTTTCCATCATAGAATACTACTGATACCAGTTTTTTTTTTAAACTCAGTGATTGTGTATGGATGAGTTCATGGAAAAATTGAAGGATAACATAAAATGGAGAATGCATCAAGGCCAAGTCTTTCTGAGGCTGATTGAAGGAACAATCAACAAAAAAAGAAGAGTGGATGAAACTAAATTGATTGATGTTAATTTGCTACTTCATTCCTACTTATATTGAGATATTGATGCATCTTGTAATTTGTTATTGGAAGTTGAAGTATCCTTAATTCCAGAGAATCTAGCACATGACATATTACAAAATCAAGGACAGGGAGAAGAAAGTAAAACCATAGTTCCTAATCCAATCATATGTGCAAAGTCCACCTTGCAAACATTTTACTTCACATTGTAAGCTTACTTTCAGCACCGTCAATAATAGTAGCAAGCCCGGTTGTAAATAATGGAGAGCTTTGTTAGGCTCTAAGAGCTATTCTAAGATAGTGTCAACAATTCCAAGATGTAAAATTTAAGTCCAACAAACAAAGTAAAAGTAAAGAGTGCATATACAACAAAAGCCAAAAAAAAAAAAAAACGTTCGCTGACTTTATTCAGCTAAGGATCAGAAAACAACATCCTTATTAAGATATATATTCAACAAAAGGAAACCAAGCAAACAGTGAACATGATTTCAGAATAGGTGGGTAAGTTAGAAATATCACTAGAGAAGGAAGAAATAGATGAAACCTTATAAGACGGCCATTTTGGCAAATAACCATCGAGAATGTAAGAGCATTCAGTATATGCTGATCCAACTCCTGCACCAGCACCAAAAGCAACAGTTGCCCATCTTGAAGTTCGACTCCCTTATGCAGTAAAGAAAAATAGATATAAGCACAAATAGCAAAATATCAGTATTATTAAATAACCAAAATGAATATACACACTGCATCTGATTTCCTAGTTGACCTAACATTTTTCAATGTAGTATATCTAAAATCGTCAAGCATAAAAGTGCTGGCTGTTTCAACCAAAAAAGTTGTTTTTCAAAATATTTAGAATATCTTTATTTTTTTTCAATTAATCATTTACTTCTATAGGCAACGGTACTGATGGAGTTGAAGTCCAATCCGCTCAAACCCTAATTTCTAATCAAATGGGTGCATTTCACAGTGTTTTGGAGTAAGCGAGTGTCAATATGAAGCTATTCCAAGTTAGAGATCCGAAGACACCGGAACATCCAAAAATTCAATCGAGTGATCGACTGTATCATCTAAAAATAAATATCTAAAAAACTATTAAGACTCACTGAAGAAGAGGACGGCAGCAGAGGCACCAGCGAGGGAGGAGTAAAGGAGACGGCGGATAGAGAGGTCTAGGCATGCGTCCAACTTGGGGTCCAAATCGTAGCGCGGAATTGGTGGCGTAGCCTTATTGACGCCGCCGTCGGTGGCCTCTTCCGCCATGACTACCAGAACAGGAAGAAAGGGAAGACGGGTTTACAGAAAGTATGAATCCGAATCTGCAAAACAGGAAGGATAATTTTTGAAGCAAAAAAATTAGGGCTAAAGAGGAAATAAAAATACAACGTCGACAGCAGGATTCGAACCTACGCAGGCAGAACCCAACAGATTTCGAGTCTGTCTCCTTAACCACTCGGACATATCGACTTCCGATGATATACTGGGATTAGATTTTATAGTTGTTAACATATTATTTACGAACGCCCCACTTTTCAAACATATTATTTACGTTTGCATATAATCTACACAAAGATAATCTTCAATATCAAAGCCTATTATCTTAGTTATTTGAAATCAATTATATGGATTTTACTTCTCGATTCCCCTGCAAATCTTATTGTTGAAAACATTACAAATATTTATATAGTTTTAATTACGTTAACAAAGAGTCTTTTATATAAAAAAACTGTATCTCTCCTCTGCCACTGTAACGAAGAATTATCTCTCACACGGGGCTCAATTAATTAGAGGGCTATAGATTTATTATAATAGAGTAGATATTAATTTTTAACAGAAGTATACTTACTATCAGTGAAAAAATTCTTCACATCCCTAGTCATATATCGGTTGGTTATACGCTGACATTGTGATTTAACTTTCACATAACTTGGGGACGAGAATAAAAGGCACATGAGATGAGTATAATCATTTTTTGTTACAATTATAAACAAGAATAGACTTGAGATAGATTTCAATAGATGCGGAATACTCCATTAGTTGCCTTAATCCCTCCTTACATGTGTTTACTGTTGTAAATATAGCACTAAAATCAGTAATATATTTGCACCAATAAAATCAGATAGCATGCAATAGACAGTAAATGAATAAGCAGGGTTAGGAAATCGTTATCCTCCGGTTGAAGCGTCGGCACGCCGACTGTCTTTAGAGAATTTATTGCCGCCCAAGGTGCAGAGGCTCGCTGGCAAAATCCCCTCAAGATCCGACAACCACTCACGCCGTTCGTAGGTGCACTCCAAGACGAATACCGCAATTCGTAAGCAACCTCAGGACCCGAGACCCGAGAGGGCTCGGCAAAACAGAAAACAGGAAAGGAGAAGAAAACTCGAGCGAAGCAAACAAGAAGAAGAAGAGAAGTTGCTTGTTGCTGGAGTGAAATAAAAGGACTGCAGGCGAGTCCTTTTATAGTCGCGAAGAGGCAAGGATGCGCCTCTTCCTCGCGTCCCTGTCGCTTGGAGCCCTCGCGCACGCGAGAGAAAATAGAACCGGACCAAACTGGTTCGGTTCGGGCAGTAAAACAAACCAAAGAAGAAAATAAACCAAAAAACGTAAGAAGCAAAACCAAACCGGGCCGCCTGTGAGCGCGAGGCCCACGAACCGGGGATTTGCACCCCCCCTGCGCGCGACGTTCGCGTGCGTGACGCCCGGTTTATGGATTTCCGGCTCGGGCCACCCGAAACCACCTGTTTTGGGCTCGGCCCGCGCATGCGTGTAGGTCCCCTTATTATTGCTAAGCAAGGATGAAAGGTTTTCATATATAAGGGCCTCCCAACCTTCTTGTCTTAGCAATGTGGGACTAAATGCATACACATATGCATTACAAAAGATCAAGGAAAAGATTTGAATTTAAATCAAAATTCAACAATCCCCCACAAATTCAAATTATTTCAAGCGAAAACAAAAAATATGTCCTGAGGCTTTGTTGCAATGAGCTTTTAGTGAAAATACCTTCCGGTTTGAATTTTCACCTAAGTACACCAATCTTATTCACATAGGTTTGAAGTGAACTAAGTCTTGAACTTAAACCTTGTATATGTGAAAGTCAATTGGTAACAACTCATCACGGGCGACGGTTGAATCCTTCTGGGTTGGTGCATTACGGCCATGCCACCGAATCTTGTTTCATAAGTGCTAAGGAGAGTTGCCTAGACCCCCCACACTGCGGCCCCACAGTTACACTTACATAGGTGAGTTCTCCAAGGATGTACTACAAGCATCCTGTCATAAAGACCTTGAACTCATTAAGAGCCCCTAGGCTCATCCTTACTAGCAGTCAAGCATCTATCCAGGGAAGAGACTATGAGATTACATCTCAATCAGTTTGATGCTTACGGTTCACCCTTATAGCTTGTTTATACCATATTGAACCTACTTCTTGGGATCTCCAATCAGATAGGTTGGGTTGCCGCTATAGATGAAACCAAGATAGGCCTCAGTCCCATTCCCTTACTGGATCTCTTAATTTTCTCAGAATCAAGACCTTTTGTGAGTGGATCAGCAATATTGTCTTTTGAACTTACAAAGTCCAAAGACACCACTCCAAGAGACACTAGCTCACGAACAGACTTCAATCTGATTCGCACATGTCTCTTCTGTTTCTGGTTATACTTGGAGCTTCTAATCTGAGCTATTGTTGTTTGATTATCACAGTGTACTGAAATAGAAGGTATTGGCTTAATCATCAAGGGAATTTCAGACAGAAGACCCTTAAGCCAATCTGCTTCAGTTACTGTGGTATCCAAAGCACACAATTCTGCCTCAGATGTAGAACGGGATATAATCGTCTGTTTAACAGACCTCCAAGCAACTGCACCGCCTCCAAGTGTAAAGACATAACCAGTAACGCCTTTACACTCAGCAGTGTCAGCTATCCAACTGGCATCACTATATCCCTCCAGGACTGCAGGGAATCTCCCATACTGCAAGCCCAAGGATATAGTTCCTTTTAGATATCTGAGTACTCTGTCTAATGCATCCCAATGCGTTCTGTCCGGACAACTGGTAAACCTGCTCAATTTAGTTATAGCAAACGAAATATCAGGTCTAGAACAATTTGCCAAATACATTAGACTACCAATTATTTGGGAATATCTTAATTGAGACACAGCCACGCCACTCTTATTCTTGTGGAGAGTCTTTGAAGGATCATAGGGTGTGACTACAGATTTTATGTGGCTATAGCCATATTTCTCTAACACTTTCTCAACATAGTGTGCCTGAGAAATTGCTATTCCATCAGTTGAACGAGTCAACTTCAGCCCTAAAATCAAATCAGCACAACCCATATCCTTCATATCAAACTTACCACTTAAGAGAGCCTTGGTCTCGTTAATAATTGAAAGGTCAGATGCAAACAATAAAATATCATCTACATATAAACATAAAATAATACATCTATCGCCTTTCAGTTTAGTATATACACATTTGTCAGAGTCATTAATTTCAAAGCCAAACGATAGCATAGCACTATCAAATTTTTCATGCCATTGCTTTGGGGCTTGCTTCAAACCATATAGAGATTTAACTAACTTACAGACTTTATTCTCACTTCCAGAAGCTACATATCCTTCTGGCTGATCCATATATATCTCTTCTTCAAGATCACCATTAAGGAATGCCGTTTTGACATCCATTTGATGGACCTCAAGATGATATATGGATGCCAATGCTATTAACACTCGGATTGTAGTAATTCTGGTAACAGGAGAATAAGTGTCAAAATAGTCAATCCCTTCTTTTTGTTTGAATCCCTTAGCAACTAGGCGTGCTTTGAATTTATCTACTGACCCATCAGGTTTTAGTTTTCTCTTAAACACCCATTTACATCCTATGGTGGTACAACCAGGAGGTAAATCTACTAACTCCCAAGTGGCATTAGAGATAATAGAGTCCATTTCACTTTTAGTGGCCTCTTTCCAGTGCTTAGCTTCAGGAGAAGCCATAGCATCTCTATATGTCACAGGGTCACCTTCTATATTATAGGTGATAAAGTCTTGGCCTAAATCCGTAGAGACACGTTGTCTCTTGCTCCTTCTCAGTTCTGTACACTCACTAGATTCATCTAGTCTAGAGTGACTTGAGGAAGGTGCACCCACTACGGATAATGGGACATCTACGGAAGCAGGCTCATCTCTAGTAGGAATACTAGAAATGGACTGAGGTGTTCTCATCTTCATAGGAAATATATCCTCAAAAAATGTAGCATCGCGAAGCTCTACAATAGTATTTGCATCTATTCCAGGAATTTCTGATTTAATAATCAGAAATCTATATGCAATACTATTTTGAGCATAACCTAAGAAGATACCATCTACGGTCTTTGGACCAAGTTTCTTCCTTCTGTGTTCAGGTACTAGTACCTTTGCAAGGCACCCCCACACTTTAAGGTATTTCAAACTTGTTTTCCGACCTTTCCAAAGCTCATATGGGCTTTTATGCCTTGACTTCATTGGGACCCTATTTAACACATGACATGCAGTGTATAGAGCCTCCCCCCACATGAAGTTGGGTAACCCAGAACTTCCTAACATGGAATTGATCATATCTTCAAGGGTTCGATTTTTTCGTTCTGCTACACCATTTGATTGAGGACTATATGGAGCAGTCACCTTGTGAATTATACCTGAATTTTGACAAAATTTCTGAAACAGGTTCGAGGTAAACTCTCCGCCCCTATCAGACCTTAACCTCTTAATGGTTTTATTCGTTTGGTTTTCGGCTTCAGATTTAAAACCCATAAATTTATCTAAAGCTTCATCCTTGGTTTTTAGCAAATAAACATAACAATAACGAGAGTGATCATCAATGAAGGTAATGAAATACCTTTTATGGTCTCTCGTTATTACACCGTTAAACTCACAACAATCAGTATGAATTAATTCTAAAATATCAGAATTTCTATCAACTGATTTGAAGGGTTTTCGGGGCTGTTTATATTGCACACAAATTTCGCATTTTTTCTTATCATTTATGGCATGCTTAGGAATCATGTCAAGATTCATCATTCTTTTTACAGTTTGAAAATTAACATGTCCTAATCTATCATGTCATACATCATAAGATTCAATGTTATAAGAACAACCAACATCATTAGATTTATTCAAAGTTACATTTTCTACATTGAGTTTAAATAATCCTTCATTAAGGTAACCCATTCCAATAAAGGTTCCTAAATGTAATATTACAACTTTATTACATTTAAAGTTCAATTCGTAACCAGCACGAACTAGCTTTGACCCGCTAATCAGATTCCGACGGACCGCTAGAACATGATGCACCTCATGCAGTGACAGGACCTTTCCAGAGGTGAACCTCAGGTCAACTTGTCCTATCCCAAGCACCCTAGCTGCAGAATGGTTCCCCATGGTCACGGAAGTGCCTTCAATTACCTGATAAGTAAGGAAGGCAGAGCGATCAGCACAACAGTGCACATTAGCACCTGTATCAACCAACCACTCATTAGGTTGATAGATCAAATTTAGTTCGGGGTTAAAGGTAACAAACCTATCGCTGGTGTCGGCATTAGCAGTCACAACATTTGCTTGTGCCTTGGTGTTGGACGTATTGCCTTGGTTTTTCTTCTTGTCCTTTCGGTTAGGACAGAATTTGGCGTAATGTCCAACTTGTCCACATGCCCAGCACGGCTTGGTTCCATTTTTCTTTTGAACCTTTGGTTTGGGTTTCATCTTGTTCTTCATTTTCTGATTTTTGAATTTGTTTTTGTCAGATGAGACCACCACGTTTGCTTTTGGAACAAAGTCCATTGGCATTGTCTTATTATCATCTTTATGTTGCTTCCGATGTTCTTCCTCGATATTTAAGGCAATCATCAAATCTTCTAAAGAGATTTGACCTCTCCTATGTTTAAGAGTCATGCCAAAATCTTCCCAACTCGGAGGCAACTTCTCGATGATAGACAAGACCTGAAATTTTTCGGGTAGTAGCATATCTCCTTCAGCAAGACCATGAATCAGAACTTGAAATTCATGGGTCTGCTCAACTACAGATTTTCCTTCAACCATTTTGAAGTTTAGGAACTTTGCCACAGTGTACTTCTCTAAACCAGAATCTTCGGAGTTATATTTTTTATCCAAGGATTTCCACAATTCCTTGGCCGAAGAGGTTGAGCAGTACACATCAAAAAGTGCGTCTGAGAGGGCAGACAGGATTCTCCCATGGCAGAGATAATCCCTTGACTTAAACCTCTCTAAGGCAGCACTACGGCCAGGTTCCTCTTCATCAGGTGAAGGAGGATCTGTTTCTATGACAGAGAATAGCCCTAGCGTGGTAAGCCAGAACTTCATGCGTTGTTGCCAACGCCTAAAGTTCTGCCAAAAAAATCTTTCAGGTCTGGCGCTAGCCTCATCAGACCCAACTACCTTATCATTCATCATGTCTATTGATGCTTACAATAAATTCTCTAAAATTGTTGTAAATATAGCACTAAAATCAGTAATATATTTGCACCAATAAAATCAGATAGCATGCAATAGACAGTAAATGAATAAGCAGGGTTAGGAAATCGTTATCCTCCGGTTGAAGCGTCGGCACGCCGACTGTCTTTAGAGAATTTATTGCCGCCCAAGGTGCAGAGGCTCGCTGGCAAAATCCCCTCAAGATCCGACAACCACTCACGCCGTTCGTAGGTGCACTCCAAGACGAACACCGCAATTCGTAAGCAACCTCAGATCGCACAATTGAAAGCCTCAGGACCCGAGACCCGAGAGGGCTCGGCAAAACAGAAAACAGGAAAGGAGAAGAAAACTCGAGCGAAGCAAACAAGAAGAAGAAGAGAAGTTGCTTGTTGCTGGAGTGAAATAAAAGGACTGCAGGCGAGTCCTTTTATAGTCGCGAAGAGGCAAGGATGCGCCTCTTCCTCGCGTCCCTGTCGGTTGGAGCCCTCACGGTTCGGGCAGTAAAACAAACCAAAGAAGAAAATAAACCAAAAAACGTAAGAAGCAAAACCAAACCGGGCCGCCTGTGAGCGCGAGGCCCACGAACCGGGGATTTGCACCCCCCCCTGCGCGCGACGTTCGCGTGCGTGACGCCCGGTTTATGGATTTCCGGCTCGGGCCACCCGAAACCACCTGTTTTGGGCTCGGCCCGCGCATGCGTGTAGGTCCCCTTATTATTGCTAAGCAAGGATGAAAGGTTTTCATATATAAGGGCCTCCCAACCTTCTTGTCTTAGCAATGTGGGACTAAATGCATACACATATGCATTACAAAAGATCAAGGAAAAGATTTGAATTTAAATCAAAATTCAACATTTACCTCCCTTCCAAATTGAAAAAGAGGGGGGGGGGGGGGGGGGGGGGGGGGGGGGGGACGCCTTAGTGTGGTATTCCAATCTTCCAAGTGGCAATTTTAACTTTTTGTTGTCAATTATAAATAAAGAATTGCCCCTTGGTATGACACAGTTGGTCCATGCAAGGATGTTTCTGTTAATAGGCCTGGGTCAATTCTAAACGGGTGTGGAATGCCCTACTGATTGTCTCAACCCCTCCTTAGATGCATTGTTATTGTTGGATGAAGCTTCTGTGATTTACTTCTCTTCCAAAAATTTAGGACTAACCTGGAAGGGTCATTGAGGTGATAGTTCCACTTTTTGCTGTCAATTATAAACAAAGAATTGGTTTTGGGGATATAAAATGTCTCGTTAGAGGTATGATCTCACCCATGCAAAATGTCACTGCGTTCAATGGTGGAGCTAAATTAAAAATTCAAGGGGTGCTCAATACTTATGTAAAAAAAATTACTATCACTAATTGATAACGATAAAAATATAAAAATATGCACATATATTAAGGCAATTATTTTTGGACACTCGAATTATCAGTACCAAGTATCGATGCATAAACAAGACTAGACAAATTATCCTACAAGTGTTCATCCGTTTAAAATATTATAAAATTTATTCATTTCAATTATGGTAAAAATCCCCTTCTCAATGTATATTACTAATCTATTATTTATTCACTTATCCTCCATCCTATTACGCAAATCAGTTTGATAATTTTCATTGTATAAAAACCCTTTCAACAGAAATAGTTGCAATAGGTAAAACCAATACTAATTCAATCAAACGATATACCAATGAAAAAATTATATTCTTGTCAATCTCAATTATCTTTTTAGTAAGACTTCTCACATCTTTAATTATAGAAAATTCATCCCGTATATAAGAAGTTGGGGGCTTAGGTTGGGGCGACAATCAAGTGAGTGATTGAGAAACAGAGAAAAAAATTGATTAGGTATTTAGATTATCAGGTGATTTTAAGTTTGAATTGGAAATTTGAGAGAGTCAAAATTCAAAAAAAGTCCAGCTTGATATTTTTAAATATTTTTTATTTACTCCTAAGTAAGCCGACCCTCAACTCTTCCCATGTGTATAATTATTCATAATATTATCAATTTACCATTTACTTTTAGTCATTTTCAAAACAAACTTCTCTCTGTGTAAATCCATATCTAATCTTACCCATTCTTTCTTTTTTTTTACGTGATTACCTTTTTCTCTCACATTTCTTTATTTTTCCCCATATCTTGTGGTTCTCTCTCAGAGCTTGCTTTTTAAGTTCGTTCCACCTCTCTATTATGGTTTTTTGTTTTTTAGCGTTGGTTAGATTCTTATGAGTAAAAAATTTAAAAGAGAGAAGCCATCTTTGATTCTCGTCTTCTTCGCGAAGACTGAACATGGACCGTCAATTTGAATGTCGATTATAATTTTAGAATAATAATTAGAAGAGTGAAAATGAAAAAGTGAAAATCATAATGAATGATGTGATATCTTGTATATAATCTCCGACAAATTTATCATGCCCCCAGGATATAGTTTGATTCAGGACGGCAACCGAATGTCACCGATAGTGTCCAAGCGATAATCAGATGTATACATGTAAAGTGTCACGTTATACCACGTCATGCCAAATTATTCACTATAATTTTAATCTCCCATTTTCACTTTCCCTATCATTGCTCATAATTTTATCGTTGGCAGCTACCTGCTGTGACTATCGACTAAAATGAGGAAGCCGCATCGATCGCGTCGCCCGGGTGCAAAGCCGACGGAGATGAGCGATACTGCCCTCACCTCCAAGAAAAAGAGGGTGCTTCAACACCACGTTGCCCATCACAATTGAGAAATAATTAAATGCATCATCTCATTTTGATTATTATGAATTTTAATTTATTTTATATTGCAATTTTGAGGTGTCAATTTGGGTAGAGTCATTAGACGGACCTGTCCTACTAATAATTTAAGTAAATTAGATTGAAAATTTATCAATTCATTTTAAAACCGACCCAGCCAACCGACCCACCCAGCCCCATAACCCGTGCATATTGGCTGTGGCGGTCTTGGGTTGGCTTCTGAGTTGAGAAAAAAATTATATATATTTGAGCTAATCCATCCAACTCTTAACCCGCCTTAGGTTTGGTTGTGTTGGAGATTTCTCGGTCCATTCATGATACGAGATTACGACGAAAAACGACAATAAGAACAATAGAGAATTCACATGATTTACGTAAAAAATCCTTGACGGGAAAAAATTATAAGCAGAGGAGTAAAAATCACTATTAACAGTGGAATACAAAGTCGGCGACACAAAGCCTTAATAATAATACAAAACTATAAAAAAAATAAGCCCTTTAAATAAGGAACGATCCGTACCATATGGAATATATGTCGCACCGTGATATTTTTGGGCTGGATCAAATTGAATTCGGATCATCTAACTCTAACAACTCAGATAACAAGTCAACTCTCCCCATCCTGCACCGTTATATGATATGTTTTTGATAGATCAATCCGGTAATGTGTTTCAGATGGTAAGTCCGCCCCTCCCCTTCCATCCCGCATCGTTATATGATGTGTTTTGGATAGATAGATTGGGCCGTTTGGCATTCATATTGAAATTTGACCGTTAAAAAATATAAAAAAACATCCCATTAGTAATTTGTGCTTCAAACTACATACTAGTAATTGCCTCTTGTACTATGATGTAGTGTCAGAGGCGCTCCGACTGTTTTGAATAAAAGTGGAATCGTCATCTTAGCGACTCCCTGATTTCTATCACATAGATGTTCAAAGAAAAATAAATTATGATTTATTGATTGGGTATGACTTCGACTGTTTTGAAGCACTTATGATTGAATTCCCATCTAGGATGGGATACAATGATTTTTCTCTAATGGGATTCAACTTTTGAGACGTTGGCGGTTAGGCGATGAATCACTTGTGTTTCTTAATTTATCTGATAAAAAAGATTTATCAATCAAATTAATTATTTTCAAAATTAATCATTTAAAAAATTAAGATATCTTGATTAACTAAAAAATAACTACATACTAATTACTTTTTCCTTTACAATTCCCTATTTTTGACAGTGCCTTAGACAACAAAGTTTCAATACATCTAAAAATGCCCACTGTGGTTGTGCCTATGATAAAATTTAACAGTTCAGCCAGTTAGGAAAGCTACCAAAGCACATGATTATTGATAGAGATGAGCAATCCGGAGAGGACATATGATAAGGAAAGTTACATAGTAGGGCCCACCAAACTAGTATCTCGACGTCAGATAGGGAATCGGGCTCCCGAGGCTATCTCGGGAGAACACAAGATAGCTCCCGATGTCAGACCAGGAATCGTGCTCCTGAGACTCTCAGAAAAATAAAAGAAGGCCTCGAGGTCAGCTCGGGAGATAAGACTCCAAGATTGACTCGGGAGAGTAGAGCCCAAAGATCAGCGTAGAGATGGGAAAACCAGACTTTAAGTATCCGCTCCTCCTTCCAGAATTCTTGAATAGGAAAATCATTACGTAATTATTGTTCGCAACGCATAATCATTAGGGCCTTAATAGTCATAGTGGTCGTTACCAGAAGAGAACAACTATCAAGTAACCGATAATTAATGAACGTGAATGAGAAGGTGGGGACACATGGGAGGAAGACATCAGATATATAAGATGTCTCGGCACCCAGGTAAAAGGGAAGATTTCCAGGATTATAGTATTATGATTCCATGTTATTCTCGTTAGGAGAAAAAGTTCTGACTTAAGCGTCAGAGAGGGCTCCATCAGAAATTCTTCCGGTGTATCCCCTTTACGCTCGTGTTAATCTCGCAGGTGTCGATATCCTCTCCCGTCATCGTCGCCGTGGGCTGCGCTTTGGTGATTCGTCATCCTCATCATTCGCTTCCGGAACAATGCCCTTTATGCTCATGTTAATCTCGCATGCGTCGACATCCTATCCTCATCATTGTAGCCGTGGGCTGTGCTTTGGTGATTCGCCATCCTCGTCGTTTGCTTCCGGAACCAGTTTGACGCCGTCTGTGGGAATCGAACCCATAACCACGTGGTTAAAAGCCATGGGGCTATGGTGCAGCGATAGGGCGACTAGTTATTATCCCAGACATCTGTGGTTTGATCTCCATCTACGGTGAGGATGCCCAGCCGGGAACAACCCAAGTTTCTACTATCTTGTGGTGTCGAGGATGCTCGAGATGTGTAGACCTAGCCAAGGTGCTGAGGATGCCCGACCGGGAGCAACTCAAGTTCCTACCATTTTATGGTGTCGAGGATGCCCAAGATGTGTAGACTTGGTTGAGGTGCTGAGGATGCCCGGCCGGGAGTAGCTGAAGTTCCTACCATCTTTATTGGGGCAATCAGCCCTAAGATGATCTGGAGGATCATGGGGTTTTGATGTGTGTGGTCAATATGGTTAAGTTAGGGTTTGCTGTTGGACTAATATGTGTACATGAGTGTGCAGGTGTATAGGTACACATGGACTTGGTTGATGTCTTCAGGTGAAGGGTGGCATGGAGGCAAGCTGGAGGCTTGTGTGCGCATCCGAGGGACTGTGGAAAGCAGGAACGATGAGCCGAGGGGTGCAGACTTTGAGGCGTACGTGAAGGATGACATGGAGGCAAGCTGGAGGCTTGCGTGCGCATCCGAGGGACGAGGGCCAAAGATGAAGAGGACGTGAAGGCAATAGTCGAGGCTGCTGGTGAAGAGTCAACCGGGTTGTGAGGGTCTGAGTATGAGTGTTTGTACTCAGGGCTAAGCTGGGAGGGTTCGAGTGCGGAGTGAAATGTACTCGGGGAGTGTAACCCTAGGCTTAGGTTCGGACCAGTCGACTGCCCCAGGGGTAGTCGACTGGTGTCAACTGGAACAGCTGCTGGATTCGAATGTTGGACTATAACGGTCGAATCTGAGTGAGACCAGTCGACTGCCCCAGGGGTAGTCGACTGGTAGCGACTATTTCAGACTCGAGCTCTATTTAAAGGAGCTCATTTCCTACTTTCTTTTCTTGACGAAACTTACTTGGTTAGAGTGAGTTAGTAGCCTGGTGATCTCAGGTAATGTCCAGATCTTGTGGAGAGGTTTCTCCACCCACAAGGAGCTACGCGATCTAGCCGGAAGTTCTCCGGGGAATCATCCACCGACAGATTAGGGATCGCCCATCTTACGGGCAGTCGTGGAGTAGGAGTTTATCTCCGAACCACGTAAATCGTAAGTTTCTTCCTTGTTTTAGTTTAGTTTAGTTTTATTGTAGTATATTCCGCTTGCACAACTAACCGTGTAGGAAGAAAGAGTTCGAAAAACGCTATTCACCCCTCTAGCATATCGTATCGATCTAACAAGTGGTATTAGAGCTAGAACCACTCTTGATTGGAATAACCGCCAAGGGAGCAAAGCAAAGCTAGAGGGAAAATGATGGAAGATAAACTAGGGGATGATATCAACTCACCGCCAACCTATGACCATGAGGATTTTACATATTAGAGAGCAAGGATGAAGTATTGGCTGGGAATGGAGTGGGAGTGTGCAATGACAATAGAAGAACCATTTGAAATTCCGAGAGACAAGCACGAGAAGAAGCTCCGACCAAGATATTGGACTAAGAAGCAACAAGAACAAGCTAGGAGAAATGAAAAGGTAATTGGTATTTTAGTAAATATTTTGCCTAATAATGTTTTGAGTAATGTAGGGGAATATAAAAGTGTGTATGAGTTGTGGAACAAGCTAGAAGAATATCATAAGAACCCTACAAAAGCTAAAATGGTTAAAAAGTCCAATGAAGTAAGCTCCATGGTCCAAGAAGACCAAGGGGAAAAAGAATTATCAACATTATCAAGTGAAGTGGAAGAATTAAGTGAAAAAGCATCCTTCTCATCCGAAGAAGAAGAAGAAGTCTCAATTTCAAGAGTTAAGGGGGAGGAGAGACCCTCATCCACACAAGAGCAAGAAGAAGCTCCAACCTTCTCCAAAGCAAAATCAAAGGAGCATATCATATGCTTTGGTTGCAACAAAAAGGGGCACTACAAGGATAAGTGCCCACTATGTAAAAAGGAGGTAATTCCTAAGCCCAAGTCCATTCATTTAAATTCTAATATATGTTGTAGGAATAAGGAAGCTCAAAAGAAAAGAAGAAAAACTCGATGCTTTACATGCGGGGAGCTTGGGCATTATCATACAAAATGTCAAAGGAAAGGAGAACTTAAAAAGATGGAGCACCTTAGGAGATGGGAGAAAGAAGAAAGGAAAAGGAGCTCACATCAAGGGGGAGCTACAAAGATAAGGGAGGTAATCCCTAACTTTACTTATGCTCAAAATGCTTGCATGAATGCTAAAAATATCAATAATTGCTTGCTTAGATGTAATTTTGGATTTAAGTATCATGATAGAACTAAAAACACTATTGCGTGCCAAAATGTTCAAAAATCTATGTTTAATGACAAATCTAGGAATTCTAGGACTAAGGATCAAGGCATTAATCCTAAGAAAGGGAGACATATGCCTAGAAAAATGGGTAGACCTAGGGATGATCAAATTAGGTCTAGTGATTCTAGGGTTAGGAGTTTAGAAAAAGAAAATCAAGTTTTGAGAGAAAAACTAGATAAGTTAGAGAAGAACCTAGATAGAGTCATTCGAGGGTCCAAGGGATTGAATGTGATACCAAAGGATCAAAACCATAGGAATGGTAAGTCGGGTCTAGGATACCACCCTAGGAAGATAAATGTTAGTAAAATGTCATATTCGAAGATGCCTTATGTTTATGGTAGAGAAAAGATAAAAAATGGTAAAAAAAAGTCGTTTAAAGGAAAAGAAAAGGAATTGACCAAGAAAAAGGTCTATAGGGTTAAGAGAGTAGTAGTGGAAGGTCAAGAAGCACCGGAAGAACACCGGTGTGGTCTTGCAGTTGTAGATAAGTTACCTAGGGAGGTAACTAGGGCTAGGAGCTCAAGGGAGAGCTCTAGAAGCCAAAATGAGATCCATGATCAATGGATCTCAGGTGGTTTTCTCCTAGGGGATTAGATGGTCTATGAAGTGTGCCAAAGGGGTTAAACGACTAAGGTTAGTTTTAATCCTAGGGAATTGTCACACTAAAAGGAGATTTATGAAGAAAAGGTGAAAATGTGATTATAATTGAGAGAAATTGGTTTTAATGTGTAAATACCATATAACTTGATGTTATTAGTGTATTGTGAATAAGTATGGGAGAAAGCATCAAGAAGAAGTCCAAATTAGAACTTTGAGTTGAGTTTAAATGACCCAATTTGGATAGTTTTGAGTTTTGTACTAATCTTGGGATCCGGAGTGAATTTATTTGAAGACATATTTTTCCCAAGTAAATATAGGATCCACAAATCTCTCCACGAAATTTCAGATTTTTTAGAGATTTGTGGAATTAATTAGGTATTTCTGAAATTAGACTGAGAAATAGGATTTCAGGTATCAGTCAACTGGCTCAGAGCAAGTCGACTGGTCCAGAACACAGAAATAATCTGTATGTTTTATCATGTTTTATCAGTCGACTGCCCCAGGGGCAGTCGACTGATCTCGTGTAACGACCCGGCCCCTCGGCCTCTTGGGCGGCCCACTTGGCGGCCCAACTGGCGGTCCCTTGGGCGGCCTAACTGACGGCCCACTTGGCGACCCCTTATGTCGTCAACCGACGACCATTGGCCGTGCCGTTACTCACAAGTACTTTCCACCCCTGGCCAGTGGATTTTTGCCTTCATCAGGATTCGAACTCTAGACCTCCAGGATAAGTACTAGAGTTTATGAATCCTTATACCAATTGAGCTGTAGCTTTGAGGAGGATTCGAACTCTAGACCTCCAGGATTCGAACTCTTCCTCAGTTTTCTTTCAAGAAAAGTCCCCCCGAATAGCCGAGATGATTACACACTTTGGGGTAGAGCAATTAGTTTATTGCCAACATGACATTAACATTGACCTGTGTAAAGAGTTTTACGCAAACTTAACTTGCATTGATTCTGAAAATAACCTTTATGAGTCTAGGGTAGCCGGAGTTTCCATTCCTTTCTCAGCCATGGTTTTAGCTAGATTTTTGGAATGTAGGGCGTCGAATAATGCATCCATATATTTTCCTACTGTTGTTGAGACATTTACATTTCCTGATGTCACCATCGACCAAATCCATATGCACTATTTTAGGAGGCATCGACATGAGTTAGAGCGCATCTTTGATGCCAAACCTATGAGCCCATTTAGTCATGTGTTGTATACGATTGTTTTAGAGTGTCTTCTACCCATTGTCACCAAGGGGCGGGCAAGGATTCGACTACCCCACTTGGTGATGATGTATGCACTGGAGAGGAGATTAGATATAGACATCTCCCTGCTTGTGTTCACCTCCATTTATCATTTTTCCCATAGTGTTAATGGGAAGATATATATGCCCTTCTGTCAAGTCCTAACCGAGTTTTTCCAGTTGCGGGGTATTCGTACTACTAGCGGTCAGGTTCGACACCTGTCCAAGGTCTACGATCAGATTGGCACACGCCAACTGTCCTTGGCAGGTATCGAGTGTTGGCAGGGGGAGTTCATCTGGAGACAGTGTCCGGAGTCCTCCAGCTTTGAGGAGGAGCCTGCTGATACGATTACACGCGCGAAGTTCACTCAGCTCCGATCTGATGTTCATGGGCTCCAGGAGGACGTTCACGGCATCCGGGAGGAGATCCACGGATTCCAGCAGACGCAGATGGCGATCCAGGGGGAGGTGCATGGCCTCACGGAGTTCTGCCAGAGGTTCCGAAGCCGGCAGGACGAGATGTACGAGATGCTACGACAGTTGCATCTCACATATCAGGCTCCTCCTCCTCCTCCTCCAGATGGCGATGATATGATGTAGACTTGGTTTTCTTTGATGAGCTTTGTGTTGAGAGCGTTTTATTTGAGTATTACATGTATCTCTCAAACACTTTTTATTCTGGCATTGTACTATTTAGCTACTTCGGGCCTATGACCCTTGTGATACTTTTGTGCTACTTTTCTATGTATGAACCAGTTGCTTATCTTATTTTATGAAATTTTATATCAATGTTGCCTTATGAAACTTATGTCATGATTTGAGTATTGTTTGAAACTAATAAATTGCTATTGAATGATATGCTCTGTTGTTTTAGTTAAAATCTTTATCTATGCCTTCATGATATGTTTTGAAATCTTATATTGATTGTCTTGCCTAAATTTATTGGTTGAAATTGAATGATAATTTTTTTTAAATAAAGGCATAAGCGGATTTTTCATGTGTGATTATCTAGGATTAAGAGATAGAGAGGGGGAGTCTTTGGTTGACATGAAAAATCTATAAGAAAAAGAGGAGGTGAGAACAATTCTATGTGCAAAACAATAAAGGATGGGTTGAGGAAAAGAATGAAAACATATATAGGTTTGAGAGTTGATACAAATTGCCATTTTTGAGAAAATTCGGGTTTGTACCAAAAGTCAAGCACGTTTGTTGTTTTTCATGAAATCATTTTTTCTAGGATAGAGTATATCCTAACAAACGTGTTTGCCAAATTTTACATTTTTCAGAATTTTGTAGATTTTTCTACGTGTTTATGAAATTCGGTTAGAAAATCAGAAACAACCGTCTCAATAGGGCAGAATGTGTTTTGGTGATTTCTGAGGGGGTTTTCAGAAATCTATTGAGTTCTATTTGGCACCAGGGGTAGGATTGCTTGGGGCAATCTTTTTTATGGTGTCAAAGGGAGAGAACTTGGGTGTTAAGTTAGGTTAGGGTTGAAGCTTAACTATGGTTGGTTTATGACACTTGGGTGTTAAGTTGGGAGAACTTAACTTGTGTTAAGTGTTAAGTTGGGAATAACTTAACGTGGTGATTGGCAATAAGAACTGAAAATTGGGAGAAAGCATAGGTTAAATGAGAGGTTGCCTCTTGTTTGTTATGCTTTGATTTTCAATTGCTATTGCTATTGTTATTGCTATTGGTGTTTATATTTACCTAACTTAACATATTGCCACACATCAAAAAGGAGAAGATTGTTGGGGCAATCGGCCCTACGATGATCTGGAGGATCATGGGGTTTTGATGTGTGTGGTCAATATGGTTAAGTTAAGGTTTGTTGTTGGACTAATATGTGTACATGAGTGTGTAGGTGTACAGGTACACATGGATTTGGTTGATGTATTCAGGTGAAGGGTGGTATGGAGGCAAGCTGAAGGCTTGTGTGAGCATCCGAGTGACTGTGGATAGCAGGGACGATGAGCCGAGGGATGCGAACTTCGAGACATACGTGAAGGATGACATGGAAGCAAGCTGGAGGCTTGCGTGCGCATCCGAGGGACGAGGGCCGAAGATGAAGAGGGTGTGAAGGCAATAGTCGAGGCTGCTGGTGAAGAGTCAACCGGGTTGTGAGAGTCTGAGTATGAGTGTTTGTACTCAGGGGCTAAGACGGGAGGGTTTGAGTGCGGAGTAAAATGTACTCGGGGAGTGTAACCCTAGGCTTAGGTTCGGACCAGTCGGCTGCCCCAAGGGCAGTCGACTGGTGTCAACTGGAATAGTTGTTGGATTCGAACGTTGGACTGTAACGGTCGAATCTGAGTGGGACCAGTCGACTGCCCCAGGGGCAGTCGACTAGTAGCAGTTATTTCAGACTCGAGCTCTATTTAAAGGAGCTCGTTTCCTACTTTCTTTTCTTGGTGAAACTTACTTGATTAGAGTGAGTTAGTAGCCTGGTGATCTCAGGTAGTGTGGAGATCTTGTGGAGAGATTTCTCCACCCACAAGGAGCTACGCGATCTAGCCGGAGGTGTTCCGGGGAATCATCCACCGACGGATTAGGGATCACCCACCTTACGGGCAGCCGTGGAGTAGGAGTTTATCTCCGAATCACGTAAATCGTGAGTTTCTTTCTTGTTTTAGTTTATCTTTATTGTAGTATGTTCCACTTGCGCAACTAACCGTGTAAGAAGAAAGAGTTTGAAAAACGCTATTCACCCCCCTCTAGCATACCGTATCGATCTAACAATCTTGTGGTGATGAGGAAACCTAAGATGTGTAGATCTGGCCGAGGTGCTGAGATGCCTGACCAAGAGCAGCTTATGTTCCTACCATCTTGTGGTGCCGAGGATGCCCAAGATGTGCAGACCTGGGCGAGGTGTTGAGGATGCCCGACCCGGTGCAGCCCAAGTTCCTACCATCTTGTGGCGCCGAGGATGCCCAAGGTGTGTAGACATGACCGAGGTGTTGAGGATGCCCGGCCGGGAGCAACCGAAGTTCCTACTATCTTGTGATGCCGAGGATGCCCAAGATGTGTAGATTTGGTCGAGGTGCTGAGGATGTCCGACCGAGAGCAGCCCAAGTTCCTACCATCTTGTGGTACCGAGGATGCCCGAGATGTGTAGACCTGGCTGAGATGCTGAGGATGCCTGGCCGGGAGCAACCCAAGTTCCTACCATCTTGTGGTACCGAGGATATCCGAGATGTGTTGACCTTGCCGAGGTGCTGAGGAAGCTCGGCCAGGAGCAACCGAAGTTCCTACCATCTTGTGGTGTCAAGGATGCCCAAGATGTGTAGACCTGGGCAAGGTGCTGAGGATGTCCAGTCGGTACCAGCTCAAGTTCCTATCATCTTGTGGCGCCAAATATTCCCAAGATATGTAGACCTGACTGAGGTGCCGAGGATGCCCGGCCAAGAGCAGCCCAAGTTCTTACCATCTTGTGGTGTCAAGGATGCCCAAGATGTGTGGACCTGGCCGAGATGCTGAGGATTCTCAGCCAGGATTAGCCGAAGTTCCTACCATCTTATGGTACCGAGAATGCCTAAGATGTGTAGACCTGGCCGAGGTGCTGAGGATGCCCGACCGGTTGCAGCTCAAGTTCCTACCATTTTGTGGTGCCGAGGATAGCTATGATGTGTGGACCTGACCGAGATGCTGAGGATGCCTGACCAGAAGCAGCCCAAGTTCCTACCATCTTGTGGTGCCGTGGATGCCCAAGATGTGTAGACCTGACCGAGGTGCTGAGAATGCTCGACCGGGAGCAACTCATGTTTCTATTATCTTGTGGTGCCGAGGATGCTCAAGATGTGTAGATCTGACCGAGGTACTGAGGATGCCCAGCCGGGAGCAGCCGAAGTTCCTATCATCTTGTGGTGCCGAGGATGTCCAATATGTGTAAACCTAGCCGAGGTGCTGAGGATGCCCGGCCGGGAGCAGCTCAAGTTTCTACCATCTTGTTGCGTTGAGGATGTCCAAAATGTGTAGACCTGGCCGAAATTCTATTTGAAAGAGAAATTTCTACAAAATACGTGGTAATTGGAGATCGAAACGTAAATGTCTGAGATGATAATTATTTATCTTTCCGCTGTATCATAGCTCGAGGACTAAAGAAAGGGGAGAAGTGGAAATTAACTTCCAAGGTCATATGCAAGTGCAGTAGCTAGCTCCTTAATCGATCGGATGCATCAATTAGCTTTCTTCGTCCCATGCATTTATAGAACTACAATCAGAGATTAATTATAATATTGTAGTTAATTAATTTCTTACAAAATTTATTTTGAATAATAAATTACTTTATGAAAAACTAGTGTCATCGAAATTTTACTGACAAACTTTATATAATTTTCTCAGAGATAATTTTTAAGTAAAAAATTATTAATTTTATCGTCAAATATAATTCTTCACTGAACCACCTTGATTCATGCATTTTCAATCCCTAGCTAGATACATATTTCCATACATTTTCCCTAAATCGATGGTTTTTCAACATTTGAAGTAACTGCAAGTTTTTTCAACCATCTTGATGATAGAAACAGTATACTGCGGAAGCAATTACATGTGAAATATATATATATATTACTGAATCTTCTTTTTCTAGTACAAAATATCTTATTCGATCTTCCAAACTATTCTTCTGGTGGTGTTGTAGTATGTGGGCACTTCTATTCACATCTGACTCGTTGAACTTTTTTTTGTTCCTTGGTTGATAAGGAATGCAGAAGTTTATTTATTCTGCTTAATAGGTGCTTGTAACCATGACACCTCTTCAAACTAGAGGTGCTTAACACCTCTTTAAATTGGGTCTTGGGCTTTTACTTAAGCTGAGGCCCAAGTACTTAAAACTTATTCCAAATATAAAAGTCCATATGCCATAAAATAAGCCACACCATTTATCTTGAGCTAGTTTGTGGATCCAACAATTATTATTAATCAAGGCTCTTAGTAATTGTAAATCAATTATCTAAATCGGTGCTATTCCACTAAAAGCCCGATGTTGAACTCCAAGATTAATAATATGAATATTAATGTGTATTTCTCCTTTGTAAAATATCAATAATTAATTGATATTGATTTTTGTCAATTAATTAATTATTTATTCTCTTGACTTGATTAGTTTCTCTAATAGATTAAATTGCACTGGCCAGTGACTTCAACCATCCAAGTATCGAAACATGTCAAGAGGATATTTCATGCAAATTTCATATTGTTTATTTCATAAATTCTGATTATTAAATAATTACATTCCCAAAATATCAAGATATTGGTTTCATAATCAAATAAACCTCACTTATTGATAATTCAAAGAATAATAACTATTTAATAATCTATTTGCAATAAACTCAAGATTAAGAGAAATAACATAACCAATATCACTGGAGATTTAATTCCTTTCAACATAAATTAATCCTTAATTAAATCTCCCTTGATCCTGTTAATGTGAATGTTTCACATCAATATTTTACAATCATCAAGACAGATTATTTCATAAAATATTGCAGTCTAAATAAAGCGTCCAACTTTATTTAACAACTGTGACTCTTATTTATTAATTATGAGAACCTATGATCATATCTTCTATGGACGTACCATATGATCATATACTACATAGTTAATCTGGACCTTAGTCGTATAACAATATGCATATCAAATGAATAATTCATATAAGAAAACAAATGATATAATACAATTTGTCTTGCTCTTAGAGCACAAATCCATCAATCTCCCACTTGCTCTAAGTCTGGGACTTTTCTAAGACCCATAGAATTAACATGCCTCTCGAACATGCGTTCATGCAAACTCTTTGTAAATGGATCTGCCAGGTTATTCTCTGATGCTATCTTAGCAACTACTGTATCTCCTCTCTGAATGATATCTCAGATCAAGTGCAGGGGTGGATTTATATGGGGACCTGGGAGGGCCACGACCCCACCAAATTTTTAATAATATTATTTTTATATAGAAATTTTTATTCTTTTAGTATAGCAATTTTTATTTTATTAGTATATATATAATTTGACTCCTTTATAACTCTATATTTGTAGTGGGTTTAATGGTAAGTCTTTTTTTGTTTTAGCATACATCTAGGGTTCAAATCCCTTGGATGATTAAATTTTAAAAAAAATATTTTTTTATTTTTCAAATTTTAACTCAATATACATTATCTTTGAAAGATTAGAGAATATATTATTATAATAATTATTTATGTTGGCCCCCTCGAATTTATAATCCTAGATCCTCCACTGATCAAGTGGTACTTTCTCTCTATGTGTTTTTGTCTCTTATGATACCTTGGCTCTTTTGATTGTGCTACAGATCCACTGTTATCAAAGTGAAGAGTAATGGGCTGATCTACACCAGGTATCACCTCAAGATCCATAAGAAACTTTTTAAGCCATGCAGCTTCCTTTGCAGCTTCAGATGCAGCCACATATTCAACTTCAGTAGTAGAGTCTGCTACGCAGGTTTGTTTGACACTCCAACAAATGGCTCCACCATACAATGTATAAACGTATCCAGATGTAGATTTTCTTGAGTCAACGTCTCCCTGGAAATCTGAGTCTGTATAACCAATGGTTTCCAGACTCCCACTAGAATATCAGCATATAATCTCTCGTTCTCCTAATATACTTGAGTATATGCTTTACGACAACCCAATGTTCAATTTTAGGATTTGATTGATAACGACTACAACTCCCACTGCATAGTAGATATCTGGTCTAGTACACAACATAGCATATATGAGACTACCTACTGTTGATACATAAGGTATTCTACTCATGCTCTCTTTTTCTTCAGGAGTTTTTGGTGATTGCTCCTTAGAAAGATGAACTCCATGTCTAAAGGGTAAGGATCCCCTCTTGGATTTCTCCATGTTGAACTTGGCCAAGATTTTATCAATATATGAAGTTTGAGATAATGCTAATAACTTATTCTTTCGGTCTCGTGAGAGTTTAATACCAAGAATATAATTAGCTTCTCTCAAGTCCTTCATTTCAAATTGATTGTTTAGCCAATCTTTTACGTCCGACAATACTTCTATATTGTTTTCAATCAAGAGAATATCATCTACGTAAAGGACAAGGAAAACTACTACAATATCTTGAATTATTTTATAAACACATGGCTCATCAAGACTTTTTACAAAACCAAATAATCTAATGGCTTGATCAAACCTAATATTCCATGACCTGGATGCTTGCTTTAGCCCATAAATGGACTTGTGCAACTTGCATACCCTGTGTTCTTGGCCTTTAGCTATGAAACCTTCTAGTTGCCGCATGTAGATGTCCTCTTCCAAATTTCTATTTAGAAAAGCTATTTTGATATCCATCTGCCAAATCTCATAATCGTAACTTGCTGCTACGACTAAGAGAATCCGGATAGACTTAAGCATGACAACTGGCGAAAATGTTTCCTCGTAATCTATACCATCTTTTTGGGTACAACCTTTCGCCACCAATTTAGTTTTAAAGGTAACAATCTTCCCGTCTGGTCCTCTCTTCCTCTTATAGATCCATTTGCACCCTATAGGTTTTACCCCTTTAGGTGCTTCTACAAGAGATCAAACAGAGTTGGAATACATAGATTCCATCTCTCGTTCCATAGCCTTAAGCCACTCCTGAACATCAACATCTTCCAGTACTTCACTGTAACTTGTGGGATCGTCATCATGATCATTAACAATCACCTGATATGACTCACCCAATAAGACGTATCTTATGGGTTTGCGAATCTGTCTTCCACTACTAGTGAACTGCATTGGTTGTTGTGCTTCTACAGGAGGATTCAAGTTTTGTAGTGAATTGTCAATCTCTATATTGTTCTGAATAGGTGGTTCTAGGATTTCTACTGGCTCATCTTGTATATCTGTCATGCCCCGAGGAGCCGCTCGTCCGATACCGACCGGACAGCTACTCCCTCGTCCCGGCGGACAATCGAAAAACCAGATCACCACGACTACCTCAGCCTGCTTGTACCGCAGCCTATAAGGCTGGAACAAGCGACTGTATAAAATGAAAACGACAACGACGACAAAGTTGCGTACCGGTACGACTTACGACAAAACCAAAACGAAATCGAGGCCTCCATGGCACACAAAAGTACAACTATACTGTCGTAAAATGGACGTCACAACAGAGCATAGCATATGACAGCGGAAGTGAAAAGAAACAAAACGAATAAAAGAAAAAGGGTACCAACATGTACCACAACCAAAACACAGAACCATCACAGAAATCGTCTCGGAGACACATGAACTGGGACAGGCTGCTGGGCAATCCAGACGATCATCCTGAAAAGAGAAAAACAGATCTAACGGAGTGAGTCCTAAGAACTCAGCGAATACAGTCTAATATGCACAGGAAGAAATACTAGCAGTAAGTCACCATCTACCACAATAATAACATAAATGCAGTAAGAAGGGAATGCAGAGCTGAACCATAAGTAACAAGTACATACCTACCTGCGTCGATCCAAACCCGGTAGTATGCATGTCAACCAAGTGCAGCAATCAAGTGCAACAAACACAACCAAGTGCAGAGATGCAGAGCATGCTTATGATGCAACATGGGTCACCCCTGACGCCAGTCGGTGTAAGTCACGGAAGCACGCGAACCGAGTGGGTAGGGCTCTGACCTGGTCTTCCCTGCACGAACAGACGGTCTATGAGGCGGTACACGCGAGACCGAATGGGTAGGGCCGGAGACCATAAACGTACCCCACCATCGGGTGGAGTAACGCTCTAAACGTCCCTCGCTATCATCGGATAGGTAGGGGACCTGCTGCAGCGCCGGGTTCGCCAACGGGGCTACACGACAGGTCATGTGGCAGGTCTGACGGCCCATCTCAACCACTAGGGGAGTCAAAGGTCGCCTACATATACCCCTACACGAGTAGCAAGTACGACGGCCCATCTCAACCTCCAGGGAGTCAAAGGTCGTCCCCTATGCTACGTAACAATGATGCATGTCACTATCCCATGCATCATCCACTATCTATCCCTGCTGTCATCTACATGATATGCAGTAGTCCAGATAACCGGTATGCACCAATACCTAAATCCTAGCATAAGGTATGAGGTAAACTGTGCATCACCAATCCATACAGAAATAGTAAGCAGTAAAGCAAACGGATACAACTACCGAAGCAAGAGTACAGTGATAAAGATGTCAGGTATCCCTACTGCTAACTAAATCTATCTATGCATAAAAAGAGGTACCCACCTCGATATGCAGAAGTCCAGGCATCGAGAACCCACTGTGCAATATAATATCTCCGCAAGGTAGCAAAATCAATCAAGGTCCTACATCACAACAAATACAATTTAACTAATTGTATAATTTACAAATCAGCTAAGGTACACACTACTAGTATTGGGATCAACTCCTAACTCCGCATTAATCCAGTTCACACCAAGCAAATCTCACATCTAGACCAAATCAACCCAACTCCGGATTAACGCTAACCCAATCCCAACTAGATCAAAACTCAATACAGTACAAGGGTTATTTCCAAGAGTTATAACTCAATGCAAACTCCCCACTCATCACAAGGACAAGACCAAATCGAAAACAGTCTGAGTAGTATGGAACTCTGCAAGCAAGAACCAAAATCTGAATAAGAAGAATTCCAAGCCAAGCAATCTTCCTACATAGCAAATCAATCTTCATCTAACAGAAATCAAAATAACCTCAAACCCATCAAAACCATGCTCACTGTAGCAGACAAACACAACCGACTCTAACCCAAAACCCTCATCCTTCTCAAGCAAGCACTCGGCAGACTCAACCCAACCGAAACAAACATCAAGACCAACAAATCAGAACTAAACACAAACTAATCTGATCCAAAGCTCTCGGTAAATCTAAACAAATCCACATCCTCCAAGAACTAATACAAATCCAAACTCACGCCTAATCGATACTCCAGAATCGATTTGAAAACACTAGATCTAAGCTCTAACATTAGAACAATAAGAAGCAAGCACTTAATTAAATTAGTAAACCAATACAACCACTCTTACCTGGCGATCAACCAACTGACGCAAACGAAGAAGATCTCCTAGGGATGTTCTCAAGCCTTGCTCCAGTGAAAACGGAACCGATCGATAGAAGCTACAAACCACAATCGCCAATACCTGATCCAAATCACGGCCAGCCAAGAAAACCCTAGATCAACCAATGACCATAAGGATCTAACCTAAATCAAAGAGGAACAACTCACCACCAGTAGCAGAAAGGGAAGGAAGAGGGCGAGAGAAAAAGAGAGTCGGCGATCCTTGTTTGCTCCCGAAACCCTAGCTTCGATTCGAGTCTCCCAAGCTAGCTCCGATGGGGAAACCCAAATCACTCCTACGGCATGAGACGTGGGGAAAAGAGGAAGTTGAGATCGGCCAAAACTCCGCGGTGAGATCGGGGAAGAAGAAGACAGGATCGCTTCGTGGTCGGCTCGTGCAGACGCAGGCTCGGCAGCAACGAACAAAAAATCGGAGGAAGAAACAAGGAGAGGAGAAATGGGCGATCTGCCCTTGGGGAGCAAGAAAAAGGGATTTATGGGCTAGCCACTTTGCAAATAACCCCCCCTAATGTATGGCTAATCCCACTTGAGCCCCTATGTTTGGGTCACTTTGCCTTTTAGCCCCCTCTATGTTTCCAAATGTTAACAATATCTGCCTATTCTTCAATTGGTTCCTGTGTTTGTTCACCTTGAGAAAAATTTTCCCCTCTTTGAACATTCACAGGAATCGATTGTTGAACATGTTGTGTAGACTCAAGAGTCTTAGGAGGTTCTTGATCTGAAACAAGTTCCTCAAGAAGCACCGTACTCTTGGGTTTATAATTCTTCATATAGTACTCTTCTAAGAAAGTTGCATGAGTGCTCACGAAAACTTTCTTATCAGTTTGACTATGGAAAAGTCCACCTCTTGTTCCTTTAGGATATCCAACAAACATGCACACATTTGTACGAGATTCCATCTTATTTGGTTTTTGTTGCAAGACATGTGTCGGAACGCCCCAAATCCGAATATAGTTCAAGCTAGGCTTACGCCCATTCCATAATTCTGTGGGCATCTTCGGAACTGATTTAGATGGAACCAAGTTCAAAAGGTACACAACTGTTTCCAATACATATCCCCAAAATGATACAAGCAAGCATGAATAATTGAGCATGGACCTCACCATGTCTAAAAGAGTTCTATTCCTTCTTTCAGCCACTCCGTTTTGCTGAGGCGTGCCAGGGGCTGATAGTTGGGAAACTATCCCCTCTTGAGACAAGTAAGACTTAAATTCTCTAGACAGGTATTCACCACCCCGGTCAGACCGAAGTTGTTTGACATGGACACCTAATTGCTTTTCTGCCTCAGCCTTAAACTCGTGAAATTTATCAAAAGCTTCAGACTTATGGCACATCAGGTATACATATCCATACCTGGAGTAATCATCTGTGAAAGTGATAAATACTCATACCCTCCTCTGGCTTGCACGTTCATTGGTCCACATACATCTGTATGCACCAACTCTAGTTGAACGGTTACGTGATTTCCTTTTGCCTGAAAAGACCTCTTTGCCATTTTTCCTTGCAAGCAGGATTCACATACTGGTATAGGTTCAAAAACTAGGGAATTTAAAATCTCACTTTTAACCAAACCATGTATCCTATTTGGATTAATATGACCTAATCGCAAGTGCCAAAGATATGTTTCATTTGAAACTTTTCTCTTCTTTGACAGGTGAACATGCTCATCATCATTAATGGATTCGATGGCATTTATGTCATAGGAAATAGGACTTAAAAAATAAAGACCATTTAGTAATATACCAGAACAAATGAATGAAGTAGAACTTCTTATTAAAACTGAGGAATTGAACTCAACTATCAAACCATGCTTAATTAAACAACTAACAGAAATCAAATTCCTCTTAAAATCTGGCACAAATAAACAGTCTTGTAAAAACAAAGTCCTATCATTATCAAAAGATAATTCAACTAATCCTATAGCCATCACTGAGAGTCGATCCCCATTTCCTAACGTCAAGCTTCTTTGTCCATTGTCATACGACCTACTTTGTTTGAACCACTGCAAAGAGTAACAAACATGATTAGTGGCTCCTGAATCAATGATCCATTTATCATTGTAATTCTCCACTAAACAGGTCTCAATGACATTTAAAGCACCAAGATTACCTTGTTTATTTTTCATCTTGTGGCAATCCCTTTTCCAATGACCTTTCTCGCCGCACTTGAAGCACTTGCCTTTTGGCTTCTTCATTGCAGTTGGGTTGGAAACTGGCGTCGTTGCCTTGTGTTTCTTGTTCTTATTATCACCTCTAGGTTTCCCTTTTGGTTTAACAGAACTCTCAGCGAGATGTGCAGAAGCTGGCTTGACTAGAGACTATGCAGCACTCTCAAGCTCATGCATCAATTGAGTAGGAGTCAACTTTAGCTTGTTCATGTTGTAGTTCATTATGAACTGGCTAAAGCATTCTGGCAGTGACTCAAGGATAATGTCGATTTTCATTTCCTCCTCTAGTTTTGCCCCCATAACTTCTGCTCTACTGATATGTGACATCATTGTAAGGCAATGATCCCGCACATTTCCACCAGTCATACGAGTGTTCATTAAAGCCCTTACTGTAGCTTGCCTAGCGGCACTGCTACTCTGAGCAAACATACCATCAAGAGTCTGGATCATTTCTGCTCCACTCTCGAATTTGTTTATTTGCTCTTGCAGATGACTAGCAACACTGGCTGTAGTGACTCAAGGATACCCTTACTAGCAAACATACCCTTACTGTAGTGACTCAAGGATAATGTCGATTTTCATTTCCTCCTCTAGTTTGCAGATGACTAGCAAACATACCCTTACTGTAGTGACTCAAGGATAATGTCGATTTTCATTTCCTCCTCTAGTTTTGCCCCCATAACTTCTGCTCTACTGATATGTGACATCATTGTAAGGCAATGATCCCGCACATTTCCACCAGTCATACGAGTGTTCATTAAAGCCCTTACTGTAGCTTGCCTAGCGGCACTGCTACTCTGAGCAAACATACCATCAAGAGTCTGGATCATTTCTGCTCCACTCTCGAATTTGTTTATTTGCTCTTGCAGATGACTAGCAACACTGGCAAGAATATAGCAGCGAGCTGCAGTATTTGCCTTATGCCAATCTGAATACTACGTCTTTGCTTCCTCAGTCGCATTGGCTGCAAGCTCATTGGGCTTAGGAGTTGTCAGGACAAACTTGATCTTCTCATAGTCCAGAACAATATAGAGATTAGTTTTCCATTGACTGTAGTTAGTTCCATCAATAGGGTTTTGACTCAAAATCACAGCAAGAGGATTTAAAGATGCCATTTTCTGAAATAAGATATGCACACATATTAAAACGACAATACACAATAAACATGTGAATATAATATAACATGCAAATCCCTTAATCACATTGCAACAATCATTTAGTTTCCAGCATAAACACTCACGTTGGGCAAGTTATTTATAATGAACTAAAGTTGATCATGAAAGCAACAGTATTCTACTAGGTTGGTTTAACTAGAAATTAGGAAGTTTTTAAAAAAAATCTTTTATCCTAATTTGTAAATAAAATTCCCTACTGAATACGAGTATCTCACTCTGATTGTTTTAAAACTTTGGGCCCTTCATAAAATTATCCTAGTCTTGTTGGGAGGGAGAATAATTTTAGTTAGGTCGAATGTCATTAACCATTATTTAATTTTAAAATTAACTTTAATATCCAAGCATTGCCGACGGTGGGCCGATCAAACTTATTAAAATTTTGAAATCATAAGGTTCAATCTAATAAAATCCAACCATGTTTATCCGATGGGGTATCACATGATCATTTTATTAATGAACCCATAATGGAGCCCACAAGTCTACAATTAAAAATAATAATTGAAAACCTTCACCCATTCAATATTTTTATAACAAGGGATTTTCTTAATAAACAATGCAGTAATTGTTAATCTAGACAAAGCATAAAAATTATCATGCATATCCGAATGAGAGGTGCAGCAGATTAATATGGCACCATCTATTATTCGTACACATGTTATCATATAAATCATGTTATACCATATGATTTAAATTATTCATAAAGGAAATAATAAAATATCCTAATCCATGATTTCTAGAGAAAAAGAAAACAAATATAAGCATAAGGTCGACAATCCAGATTAACAGAAACCGCCGCCATTACTTACACAAATCTGCACTGGTGATTACATTTTTTTTAATTGACGGCCATAATTAATTTCATAATATACAGCAAAAATAATGAAACGATCAAAAATTCTAACTATGAGAAAAAAACTGATATGGAATTAGCCACGATGGAATGCGCACCAAAAGAATCACGGACATGAATCTCTAATTCTCTATCACGGATTAGAATAATATGATAATTATACACATCCCTTATGAAACAAAATCATAAAATAACATTCGATTCATATAATCAACAAATATAGAATAATTAGGCACCATATTTATCGTAATCATCCGTAGAAACAAAGAAAAATTGGACTTGATTCACATATATGTTCACATGTTGCTCTGATACCAATGATAGAAACAATATGCAGCGGAAGCAATCGCATGTGAAATATATATGTTACTGAATCTTCTTTTTCTAGTACAAAATACCTTATTCGATCTTTCAAACTATTCTCCTAGCGGTGTTGCAGTGTGTGGGCACTTCTATTCACTTCTGGCTCCTTGAACTTTTTATTGTTCCTTGTGTGATAAGGAATGCAGAAGTTTATTTATTCTGCTTAATAGGTGCATGTAACCATGACACCTCTTCAAACGAGAGGTGCTTAACACCTCTTCAAATTGGGTCTTGGGCTTTTACTTAAGCTGAGGCCCAAGTACTTAAAACTCATTCCAAATATAAAAGTCCATATGCCATGAAATAAGCCACACCATTTATCTTGAGCTAGTTTGGGGATCCAACAATTATTATTAATCGAGTAATGATAGGGAGAGTGAAAATGGGAGAGTGAAAACTATAGTGAATGATGTGGCATGACGTGGCACTTTACATGCACACGTCCGATTATCGCTTGGACACTATCGGCGGCCTTTGGCCACCGCCCCGAATCAAACTATACTCTGGGGGGCACGGTGAACCCGTCGGAGATCGTGCATACAAGATGCCACATCATTCACTATGGTTTTCACTCTCCCAATCATTATTCTTATTCTTATTAATCAAGGCTCTTAATAATTGTAAATCAATTATCTAAATCGGTGCTATTCCACTAAAAGCTCGATGTTGAACTCCAAGATTAATAATATGAATATTAATATGTATTTCGCCTTTGTAAAATATCAATAATTAATTGATATTGGTTTCTGCCAATCAATTAATTATTTATTCTCTTGACTTGATTAGTTTATCTAATGAATTAAATTGCACTGGCAGTGACTTCAATCATCCAAGTACCGAAACATGTCAAAAGGATATTTCATGCAAATTTCATATTATTTATTTCATAAATTCTGATTATTAAATAATTACATTCCCAAAATATCAAGGTATCGGTTTCATAATTAAATAAACCTCACTTATTGATAAACCTCACTTATCAAGGTATTGGCTCAAGCCCTTGGGGGATTTCCACGGCAAGGTCCACATAGTCTGGTAGGGGTCTTCTCCTAAGTCAAATGGTTTAAGACCCACCCAGGCTCGGCTTCTTGCCGGTGCGTGGCGGCCCACGTTCCGAGAATAAGCCCGAGCCGAAGGTGATGATATTCAGTGCCCCAGTCGGCACCCTCATAGGCCCTATGTCGGCCCCCTTACTCAGTGCCCCAGTCGGCACCCTCACAGGCCCTCAGTCGGTCTCGTCGTTTTATGCCCCCAGTCGGTACAACTACTCCCTGACACTGGACTACTGGCAGTTGTACGGGGTCGGCGCAGGACCTTGGTCATCCTGGTCCCCAGTAGCGGATATCTCGCCGAGGTATTGATCCGTCTGATACACCTTGTCCCCCGTACCCCGACCACATGCTTCGGTGACAAGTCGAGCGGCGTCCAACGGTGCCAACCCTTAAGTTGACAGTGCCCCTTTCCTTAATACGGCATGGGCCACTTTATCCTGCCACCCCTGGGCACGCATTGCCCTGACCTCTCTATGCGGCGGCAAGTGGCAGGCGGGGCAAAAACCTGTCAGCTTCCCCGGCTACATATACCTCTCACTCCGCACTTCCCCAGGTACGCGCGATAGTGCAATTCTCATACTGTTCTATTGCTTGCCATCGCCATCGCCGTGTACTGACTTGACCGTCGGAGTGCCTGGCCGGGGACTTTTCCCGGCGGGTTCTAACGGTCTCTGTCTTGTAGGTTGGGAGCGGCCTAGCTCGTCACGCCACTTCAGCGACCTCGCCCTTCTCGGAGACTCGTCCAGCTGTAGGGGCGTCTGACTCACTTCGCGACAGGATCAACCCTGTTGACGGAGGTTCCCCATGCCGCCCCTACCTCTGACATCCCCACGCGGCTAGTTCCTCGTCCGGTACCCTCGTACCGCACACCCAATACTCAGGTTCTGCTAGGGCACTCCGCGTCATGCCGCGCCGCTTCTCAGTGCTCTACCAGAGCTGACAAACATCACACCCTGGCCCCATCAGCACGGGCAAGGGATGTCAGCTCCCCCGATTACATAAGCTTGACACTCCCCCTACCACAGGAGCAAGGCGAGGCGTGGCCGACAGCCGGCCACCTCATCGGCTCGTGGCTCCCGGGAGGCCCGTCCGGCCCGTTGGGCTGCCATCCCAATTCATGACAGGATCAAATTTGGCGCTAGAAGGAGGGACACCAGCAGCCTAATCGGAAGTGGAAATGGGAAATCCATACGGGTTTAGGGCGGTTGGCAATCTTTAAAAGTACGAGCCTTCCTTTACCTATTTGCAGGAAGATTCTGGATGCACCAAAAGCCTTATGGCAGATCCTTCCGAGGTTACGCCGGAGCTGTTTCTTTTTCTAACAAAGCGGATAAGGGAAAGAATATATATATATCGCATTTTTCCGCATGTACGATATTTGGCCTTCTGGAAATGTCTTATGCGCCTCTATGGTCTGGCCCTCGGGATATGGCGCGTTTGCGTACCGTGTAGGGGAAATCTGGAAATATCTTATATACGCTCGCCGCATGCCTGGCAATGGGGCCCTCTGGATGTATCTCAGCTATTTGAGGCGCCCTGCATGAATGGTTTCTTTGTGACGACAATCGTTGTTGCACTTCCCTCGGCGAGGCTCTCAGGTGGCGTGTAGCGGCCCACGCTCCCTGGGATGCCCTTGACCGGGAAGCCTCGGCGAGGCTCTCAGGCGGCGCGTGGCGGCCCACGATCCCTGGGATGCTCTCGACCGGGAAGCCTCGGCGAGCCTCTCAGGCGGCGTGTGGCGGCCCACGCTCCCTGGGATGCTCTCGACCGGGAAGCCTCGGCGAGGCTCTTAGGCGACGCGTGGCGGCCCACGCTCCCTGGGATGCCCTCCACCGGTAAGCCTCGGCGAGGCTCTCAGGCGGCGCGTGGCGGCCCATGCTCCCTGGGATGCCCTCGACTGGGAAGCCTCGGCGAGGCTCTCAGGCGGCGCGTGGCGGCCCACGCTCCTTGGGATGCCCTCGACCAGGAAGCCTCGGCGAGGCTCTCAGGCGATGCGTGGAGGCCCACGCTCCCTGGGAGGCCCTCGACCGGGAAGCCTCGGTGAGGTTCTCAGGCGGTGCGTGGTGGCTCACGCTCCCTGGGAAGCCCTCGACCGGGAATCATCGGCGAGGCTCTCAGGCGGCGCGTGGCGGCCCACGCACCCTGGGATGCCCTCGACTAGGAAGCACTCAGCGAGGCTCTCAGGCGACGGGTGACGGCCCACGCTCCCTGGGATGCCCTCGACTAGGAAGCCTCGGCGAGGCTCTCAGGTGGCGCGTGGTGGCCCACGCTCCCTGGGATGCCCTCGACCGGGAAGCACTCGGCGAGGCTCTCAGGCGACGGGTGACGGCCCACGCTCCCTGGGATGCCCTCGACCGGGAAGCACTCGGCGAGGCTCTCAAGCGACGCGTGACGGTCCACGCTCCCAGGGATGCCCTCGACCGGGAAGCCTCGGCGAGGCTCTTAGGCGGCGCGTGGCGGCCCACGCTCCCTGGGATGCCCTCGACCAGGAAGCCTCGGCGAGGCTCTCAGGCGGCGCGTGGTGGCCCACGCTCCCTGGGATGCCCTCGACCGGGAAGCCTCGGCAAGGCTCTCAGGCGGCGCGTAGCGGCCCACGCTTCCTGGGATGCCCTCGACCGGGAAGCCTCTGCGAGGCTCTCAGGCGGCGCTTGGCGGCCCACGCTCCATGGGATGCTCTCGACCGGGAAGCCTCGGCGAGGCTCTCAGGCGACGCGTGGCGGCCCACGCTCCCTGGGATGATCTCGACCGGGAAGCCTCGGCGAAGCTCTCAGGCGACACATGGCGGCCCACGCTCCCTGGGATGCCCTCGACCGGGAAGCCTCGGCGAGGCTCTCAGGCGGCGCGTGGCAGCCCACACTCCCTGGGATGCCCTCGACCGACAAGCCTTGGCGAGGTTCTCAGGCGATGCGTGGCGGCCCACGCTCCCTGGGAGGTCCTCGACCGGGAAGCCTCGGCGAGGCTCTCAGGCGGCGCGTGGCGGCCCACGCTCCCTGGGATGCCCTCAGCCGGGAAGCCTCGGCGAGGCTTTCAGGCGGCGCGTGGCGGCCCACGCTCCCTGAGATGCCCTGGACCGGGAAGCCTCGGCGAGGCTCTCAGGTGGCGCGTGGCAGCCCACGCTCCCTGGGATGCTCTCGATGGGTAAGCACTCGGCGAGGCTCTCAGGCGGTGCGTGGCGGCCCACGCTCCCAGGGATGCCCCGACCGGGAAGCCTCGGCGAGGCTCTCAAGCGGCGCGTGGCGGCCCACGCTCCCTGGTATGCCCTCGACCGGGAAGCCTCGGCGAGGCTCTCAGGCGGCGCGTGGCGGCCCACGCTCCCTGGGATGCCCTCGACCCGGAAGCCTCGGCAAGGCTCTCAGGCGACGCGTGGCGGCCCACGCTCCCTGGGAGGCCCTCTATCGGGAAGCCTCGGCGAGGCTCTCAGGCGGTGCGTGGCGGCCCACGCTCCCTGGGATGCCCTCGATCGGGAAGCCTCGGCGAGGCTCTCAGGCGGCGCGTGGCGGCCCACTCTGCCTGTGATGCCCTCGACCGGGAAGCCTCGGTGAGGCTCTCAGGCGGCGCGTGGCGGCCCACGCTCCCTGGGATGCTCTCGATCAGGAAGCACTCGGCGAGGCTCTCAGGCGGTGCGTGGCGGCCCACGCTCCTGGGATGCCCCCGATCGGGAAGCCTCGGCGAGGCTCCCAGGTGGCGCGTGGCGGCCCACGCTCCTTGGGACGCTCTCGACCGGGAAGCCTCGGCGAGGCTCTCAGGCGGCGCGTGCGGCCCACGCTCCCTGGGATGCCCTCGACCGGGAAGCCTTATCTCTACGTGAGCCCTTCCCTCGATCGGCTCTCGGTCAGGCGCATGGCAATCCCTGCCGGCCGAGAGATCACCCAGCCGAGTGGTTTTCCCCTTGCTCTACGCAAGCCCTTCCCTCGATCGGCTCTCGGCCCGACGCATGGTGAACCATGCTACCCGAGAGATCACCCGACCGAGCAGCCTTCCTCTTGCTGTACGCAAGCCCTTCCCTCGATCGGCTCTTGGTCAGGAGCATGGCAATCCCTGCTGCCCGAGAGATCACCCGGCCCAGTGGTTTTCCCCTTGCTCTACGCAAGCCCTTCCCTCAGATCGATTCTCGGCCCGACGCATGGTGAACCATTCTACTCGAGAGATCACCCGATCGAGCAGCCTTCCTCTTTCTCTACGCAAGCCCTTCCCTCGGATCGGTTCTCGGCCTGACGCAAGGTGAACCATGCTACCCGAGAGATCACCCTACCGAGCAGCCTTCCTCTTGCTCTACGCAAGCCCTTCCCTCGATCGGCTCTCGGTCAGGTGCATGGCAATCCCTGCCGGCCGAGAGATCACTCGATCGAGCGGTTTTCCCCTTGCTCTACGCAAGCCCTTCCCTCGGATCGGTTCTCGGCCCGACGCATGGTGAACCATGCTACCCGAGAGATCACCCGACCGAGCAGCCTTTCTCTTGCTCTACGCAAGCCCTTCCCTCGATCGGCTCTCGGTCAGGCGCATGGCAATCCCTGCCGGTCGAGAGATCACCCGGCCGAGTGGTTTTCCCCTTGCTCTACGCAAGCCCTTCCCTCGATCGGCTCTCGGTCAGGCGCATGGAAATCCCTGCCGGCCGAGAGATCACCCGGCCGAGTGGTTTTCCCCTTGCTCTACGCAATCCCTTCCCTCGGATCGGTTCTCGGCCCGGCGCATGGTGAACCATGCTACCCGAGAGACCACCCGCCGAGTGGCCTTCCTCTTGCTTCACGCAAGCCTTTCCCCGGGATGCCACCCACCGAGGGGCCTTCCCCTGCTTTACGCGAGCCCTCCCTTCGAGCTCTTCAACAGGAAGCTCAAGCTCCTCGGGTTACGTCCCCAAAGCAGCCCCTAAATCAAGGAGGTGGGACCTCCACCCGGCGCACCAACGTCTCCCCTCCCAGGAAAAAGTGGTCGGTCTCACCATCGCCCTAACAGCCATTAAGCGAACACAAAAAAAAAAGGACACTGAAGAGGGGGAAAAGAAAAAAGCAACATCCATAGCTAGCCTTTTGAACCATCGCCTACATCAGAAGGGGGCGAGCCTACGATTATGGAGGGGGAATCGAGGGTCGCGACGAGGCTACCCTTGACGCTTCGCCGTGCCTATCGCGAGGCGCATGTGCCTGGGCCTGCTGGGCCTCAGGGCGTCCATACATCCGCAAGAGATCATTTCGGCAAACCGCCAATTCTTCCTCCTTGGCCTTCAAAGCTGCAAACAGCGTGGCGGCTGACTGATGGGCCTCCAGAAGATCTGCCTGGGCCTTGGCCAATGCGGAGCCCGCTCGAAGTTCCCGAGTCCGAACTTTATGCTCGCTTTGCTCCAAAAAAGCTAGTTGTTGACGCAGTTGAGCCTCAGAGGCTCGGGCTGCACTCAGCTCTGTCAAAAGAGCTCGAAGCTGCGCCTCAGCATGGGCAACCTGTCCTCGTAGAGCCACGTTCTCGGAGCGCAACGCACCCCAGGCCTCATCATCTAGAAGGGGCCTGGCGCAACGAAGCTGAGTTTCCAGCGCCTCCCGACGGGGCTCTAATTGCCGAAGGGATCGGTTCTGTGTGGCGAAGGAAACACCCATGACATACAAGGCCCTGGTCAACTGAAAAAGAAGTTCAGGGTTGATTAGGAAGAAATCGACCAAGCAAGAGTCATCAGAGAAGCATACCCGGCAGGCATCTGCGACTAAGCCGTCAATGCGGGCGATAGGATCTTGATGGTCGAAGGATCGAAGGCCTTGGTATACATGGTCGCTTAGGGGAGCATGCAAATGAGCCACCCTAGCCGAGCCCAGTGGGTCAGGATCCGAGAACCCAAAAGCAGAGGAGGGGTCCGCTCGTGAGGGAAGAATAAGATGTACCGAGTGAAGGTCTGGGGTCTGGCCAGGAGTAGAAGAAGAAGGGGCGATAGACACTCCGGCGAACAATCCAACGGAGACCAGGAGAACGAATGTGAAGAACGACCCACGAGAAGGAACCACGAACACCAGGAAGTAGCCGTAACCCTAGCCGGGGTCGAAGAAGACAACACGCCGGAGTATCGAAGGGAACAGCCGTTACGCGGTTATATAGGATGACATGGCCATCAGGTGGTGGGTTAAGGCAGAGGCGGCGGATATTGACAGCCACACGAGTAGGCCCAATGGGGCCCAGGAAGCAAAGCGTCTCGCATCCCACCCCGTTCCTTGGGGACAAGCAGAAAATACCTTGGAGATTGGAGAAAGAAGGGGAACGCGACACATGGAATCCTCCCCATTAGTGAGTGGCAGCAACGAGAAGGTCTCAGGGGTACGGAACCGTCAGAAGTTAAAAGGAATACCAGGTGGTTCCATCAAGCCGACCGAGATCCCTAGGCCTCGACAAACCCGCAGAAAAGCCCCCAGGAGGGGATCAAAACTACCCGACGCGCCAGGTTTCTATGAAATGAAGATGGTCCAGTCAGTCGGACTCGCCGCCTCCTTCGACTAGACTCGAGGGGGACGCTTATGATCCCGACCTCGCCTACGGGTAGGGACATAGGCCGGGCCCACAGGTCAACCTGGCGCCCCGAAGGGCTGGCGGACGGATTGACAGCCAGGTCAGCAGATAGGGCCCCTCACCCGAGAGCCCCTCCAGAAGAAGGAAAAGAGTGAGATGGGATCCGGCAGATCATCTAAGAAGGCACCCGGGCAGCCTTCTAACCCGCCGAGCCGATAAGAGCCTGGGCACTCACATCAGTTTACCTCGACCTGGAAAGAGGTCGGATACCGACGGTCAGTCTCAGGGCAACCCCCGATTTAGGACGTACTCTGCGATACCTTTTCTTCCACCAGCCGGATGCATGGCGGCCCATGATCCCTGGTCCTTACCCGACTCGATCCTTACGTACGGATCGGCTAGTCGGCGCTCGGGGTACAGGCTGTCCAGCCCTCACGCCCCCTCACATCTTTTCATCCAAAGTACGACCCTTGATCCCGGGTTAGCTTACGTGACCAGGCCCGGCAGCCTGGCACTCAGTCAGAAGGGAGGTGGCCGGTGGGCAGGACAATCGTGTTAAATAAGAGGCATGATGCCCTCAAAATAGGTGTCACGAAAGTGGGTCTCAAATTTAGATATTTATAAATGCTGGAAACCCTTTTTGCAATCAAGAATGAAAATGTAGTAAAGGGGCCACAGGTCGTATTTTTCCTAGAGACTAGTTGATGTTGTTTTATTCACGCTCGAGTTTATGTGTCGTTTGTAAATTTTGGGTTTCAAATAAAATTGGGTTTTGGGGTTGCAAACATGAAATGAAATTACAATGAAAATAAAGGACTTAGCTGGACAAATTAAAATTAGGTAATGGAAATTAATAAACTCAACCAATAAGCAACTCAAACTAACCAATGCCACATTGCAAAATTCGGAAATCAAGCTAATACCAAATGAAGTATTGCACTACACTGTGTGTCCAATTCAGGAAATTACTACTCAAACAAATCTATTGCGAAACAATTGCTAAAACATCTTGGCATGCAGGAGAAAATCCTTGTGCCAAAGCTGTTCACTTATGTGCCAAGGATACTTTCAACGCTTAGAAATGAAACTGAGCAAGGTAGTTTGGAAATAAAAGATTTCAGGAAAGAAGTGTGCAAAAGTGAATAAAGAATTTCGAGACAAAAACTGCTGGAACAAATCTGCCCTATTGCAAGGATGAAATGGGTGTCGAAATGCAGGGAATGAATGCAGGAATTCAGCAACTATAAGCAGAAATAAAATGGAACAAACAATTGGATGCAAAAACAACTGAGCAACTAAGAACACCGCTCGAAACTGGCTTAAGGAGTAATAAACCTAGTAATTCAAAGATAAGCTAACAATTTCAGACACAACCTGAAGCTAAAGAAGAGAAATCGAAACTAAAATTCAGATCAAGGGCAGAAATTCAGAAATGCAGACAAGAGCCTGGGCAGGAACTAAGCCTTGATCCGAATGCAGAAACAAGTAAGCTACTAAGTTTAAACTAGACAATTCAGCTTGGAAAACTAAGCTACCCGTAAGGATGCGCAAGTCTAAATGAAGAAAATTCAGAAACTCAAAGCAAATCACTTCAGAAACAAAAAATGTAGAATTAGTGTGCCAAATAGCAGAATCACTCCAAATGCAGAAATTAAACGCACAAGGCAAGCTAAATTCAAGTTTGAAATCTAATGTTCAGACAAGCTATAAAAGATCTAAGGGCTGCTCAACACAAACTTAAGAAGCTAACAGAAGAAACGTGCAGACCTAAAACTGAAATCGTGCAGAAATAAGTTGATACGCAGCATTAACAAATTGATACACAAGATTTAAAGTGTAAAACAACTGAAATTAAATCTAGCTTTCCACCAACAAGCAATCTATCTCATTAACTTGCATAATTGAAACTAATCAAGCAGTAACAAATCATAAAATGAAGCTTAACAAATCTAAAATTCAGAAACAATAAAGAACAGAGCAGAATTCGAAATTACAGACTGAAACAAAGAAAATTAGCTACGGAACTAATCCTCAATCCTCCCTAGCTCAAAATCTCCTTGTTCGTCACGCAAAGGCTGGCCTCGAACCCCTAAGCTCAGCAAATCAGTGGAAAACAGCTTCGCTTGATCAACTCTGCTCAAACTGCATCAGCTGGGGAAATCCAATCTGAATCCCTTTGATCTCAGTTAAATGAATTGCGATGATGATTCGAGGATCATCTGAGCTGACCTGAGAACCCCTACAAGTGGCTCAGATGATCGGAAATGGATCGTGGGTGAGAAACAAGTGATCAGACCACAAAGCTGCCGAAACCCTCAAACAAACTCTGTCCGGATGAAACTTGAGCTGAATTCTCCACCGAAGCTATCTCCAATGATCCAGATGATGATCCAAGTCGAGATTGAGGTGGTCACGCCTTCAAAACTAAAGAACTTGCAAGCAAAACGAAGAGAAACGAAGATGATGAACACTTGCGGCGAAGACGCGACAAGGAAGAAAACTGAGGGAATTTTCCTTAAGTAATTAGGAATGAACGACCCAAATTGATTTGAGGAAATCCAACGGCTGATCTTGCTCTGATTTAATCCAAACTTTGATGATGATGATCAGGGGTCAGGATATGCCTCGTGGTAGCTCGAATCCTCCAAATTTGCAACGGATGATCCAGATCAACCTAATCTTTGAATGGACAGTTTAGAGCCCTATGATCTTGATCCAACGGTTGAATGAGCTCTGATTGGGATGAAACCTTCAGATCTTGATCAGAGTGTTTGATCAGCCATAACCCTAGCTTGGATTGCTTTAGATGGTCCCAGATGGCTCAGATCTAGCCGCTTTTGAATCAGACGACCCAGATTAATCCGAAGCTTGATAACTCGATCCGGGTCCACTTCCGACTCAAGTTTGACCCAGATGCCCTAGGCCCATGATCCTTTCATGCCTACAAAAATTAAATCAAAAATTTAGTGGCCAAATAATCCAAATATGTACAGATTTGCAATTAAGTCCAAAATAAAAGTAAGTTCTAAAACCTAGGGTAAATTCACAATTAAGCATGTAAAACATGGGTCAAACATGGCTTTTAGCAACTAAAATAATCAATAAAATGATACTTATCAAGGCCCCCGGGCTCAGGCCCTTGGGGGATTTCCGCGGCAAGGTCCATATAGTCTGGTAGGGGTCTTCTCCTAAGTCAAATGGTTTAAGACCCACCCAGGCTCGGCTTCTCGCCGGTGCGTGGCGGCCCACGTTCCGAGAATAAGCCCGAGCCAAAGGTGATGATATTCAGTGCCCCAGTCGGCACCCTCATAGGCCCTATGTCGGCTCCCTTACTCAGTGCCCCAGTCGGCATCCTCACAGGCCCTCAGTCGGCCTCGTCGTTTTATGCCCCCAGTCGGTACAACTACTCCCTGACACTGGACTACTGACGGTTGTACGGGGTCGGCGCAGGACCTTGGTCATCCTGGTCCCCAGTAGCGGATATCTCGCCGAGGTATTGATCCGTCTGATACACCTTGTCCCCCGTACGTACCCCGACCACATGCTTCGGTGGCAGGTCGAGCGACGTCTAACGGCGCCAACCCTTAAGTTGACAGTGCCCCTTTCCTTAATACGGCATGGGCCACTTTATCCTGCCACCCCTGGGCACGCATTGCCCTGACCTCTCTATGCGGCGGCAAGTGGCAGGCAGGGCAAAAACCTATCAGCTTCCCCGGCTACATATACCTCTCACTCCGCACTTCCCCAGGTACGCGCGATAGTGCAATTCTCATACTATTCTATTGCTTGCCATCGCCATCGCCATCGCCGTGTACTGACTTGACCGTCGAAGTGTCTGGCCGGGGACTTTTCCCGGCGGGTTCTAACGGTCTCTGTCTTGTAGGTTGGGAGCGGCCTAGCTCGTCACGCCACTTCAGCGACCTCGCCCTTCTCGGAGACTCGTCCAGCTGTAGGGGCGTCTGACTCACTTCGCGACAGGATCAACCCTGTTGACGGAGGTTTCCCACGCCGCCCCTACCTCTGGCATCCCCACGCGGCTAGTTCCTCATCCGGTACCCTCATACCGCACACCCAATACTCAGGTACTGCTAGAGCACTCCGCGCCATGCCGCGCCGCTTCTCAGTGCTCTACCAGAGCTGACAAGTATCATACCCTGGCCCCATCAGCACGGGCAAGGGATGTCAGCTCCCCCGGTTACATAAGCTTGGCACTCCCCCTACCATAGGAGCAAGGCGAGGCGAGGCCGACAGCCGGCCACCTCATCGGCTCGTGGCTCCCGGGAGGCCCGTCCAGCCCGTTGGGCTGCCATCCCACTTCGCGACAGGATCACTAGAGATTTAATTCCTTTCAACAGAAATTAATCCTTAATTAAATCTCTCTTGATCCTGTCAATGTGAATGTTTCACATCAATATTTTATAATCATCAAGACAGATTATTTCATAAAATATTGCAGTCTAAATAAAGTACCCAACTTTATTTAACAACTGTGATTCTTATTTATTAATTATGAGAATCTATGATCATGTCTTTTATGGACGTACTATATGATCATATACTACATAATTAATCTAGATCTTAGTCGTATAACAATATGCATATGAAATGAATAACTCATATAAGAAAACATATAATATAATACAATTTGTCTTGCTATTATAGCACAAATCCAACACTTGAATTATTTGTGATCTTAATTAAACGGATGGTTTGGGATTCTATCTCACTACGAGAAGGATAGCATAGCTAGTCAAATAAATCAATTAATATATTTAATTTCTGGACTCTGGATCGAGTCAATTCAACTAATAATAGATTAAGTCCATGATGCTGAAATAAATTGGTCATAATAATTATTAAAAAGGAAAGTTAATTGAATCGACAGATAACTTATTAAAACTATATTAAATTGCGGAGAGAAGACAGGGACTAATTTGTCGATCACGCAGAAATTTCTCTCTAAACTTTCACAAATAAGTTCGTTCACACTGATTAAAACTTTTAAATATAATATGCATATTTCTAATCATTTATTAACCAAACATATTCATGATATGAATAAATCTTTTGATATGATTTATTGTTTTTGAATCATTAATATTGCAATAGAGTAATTTATGAATTACTTTGTAGACAATTTAGAATTTTAATTCATTTTCTGACTAACATCTCTTCTGATTATGAACTAAAAACAAACCTTCATCACAAAGACCAGTTAGTTGTTGGAATTTTTATAATTATTATATTTGTTACTTTATTATATTATTTTTATTAGCTATTAAATTGATTAATTTTTAATAAAATTAGATTGCATAAACTCTTTATATATATTGAATGAGTTTGGTTGGACATTTTATTAAATTAAATTTCATCTTTCACTTGATTTGACGGATAACAATAATTTTCAAATTATTTATTTATCAATATATGAAGTAGCGCTTTATGGTATATTGTTGATGGAAAATGATTGGGAACATGAAAAATTCAACGTGAATCCAACATGAAATCCAATTGTACCGATCCTCGACGGGTTCATCCGTCCTCCCAGGTTATAGTTTTGTTCGGGGCGGCGGTCGGAGGCCGCCGCCACTGTCAGAGCGACAATCGGACGTGTATATAAAAAGTGCCACGTCATTCACGTTGAGTTTCACGCTAAAATTTCACGTTCTCTATCATTGCTCATTGTTGATTGACTATAATAGTGATTAATTGTATTTTGAAATATATCTCTTAATCTATTTAAATAGTCGGGAAAATTTTTGTCTATTATAAATTTCTCATCTTTGTTTTTTTTTATTCAATATAATAGTTATTAAATAGTGATTAATTGTATTCTTATTAATTTTTTGATTCTAATATCAATTTGAATTCGATATGTTCGTTTAAAACTTATTTATTACTGAATTGAAGTTTTTATTATTGATCAAGCAATGAGTTTTTCTTTTAGGAATGTTTTTTTGTAAAAAAAAACAAATTACAATTTTAATTTTAAAAATATTATTCTTCCGAATGCTCCAGTTTTTTTTTGTTGTTGGAAGTTACATGTAAAAGTTTTTTTCTATAAAAAACTTTGCAAAAACAATTTAAGAATTTCTCACGGAATGAGTCCTTTGGACTTAATTGAACCCTACCACGATTCAAATTTGACAGTTTGTAACCAATGTTTTGAAATTATAGTTCCGATGATTTAGAATCGACGATTCAATGATTCAAAACCAATAATTCAACAATTCTAAAAATATTAACTCTTAACTTTAGCTTTCAAAGAAGATTATGATTCACAATTCAAAAATATGAATCATTATTGATGAGGATTCAAGATTATTATTATTTGTATTTATAAAAATAAAAAATATAAATAGAATTTGCACTTATTGAAATTAAAACTTCCGTAGTTCATTTATTTTTAAAATTTTTATTATCTTATAATGTAATATTTTATTCACTTTTATTTTTTATTCTCGTAATATTAATTTCTTCAGTATTTTATCTTTCATATTTTAAATTCATGATTTTTTCAATATATTTAGAATGCGACACTTTAACCATATTTCCAACATACCTCTATCTAAAAATTATAATTCTTATATATTTTTTACAACTCTTATTTAAATATTAAGTAATGCTTATGGTTTTAAAGATCATCTTCTATTCAATATATTATCTATGAAAAGATTGAACTAAATAAATATAAAAATATGATAAAAATGTTTTTTTACCTTCATCATTACCACGCAAATAAAGTGATTTTTAATATTTAAAGAATTAACAATAAAAGAATTGAATTTCATTAAATAATTATTATAAGAATTTAAATTTTAACGTAAAGTTTTTGACACAATATATACACTCACTTGTCACTTCACGAGTACTATCGACAGCTCAATATCAACTATACACACGTAATCTCAATATATCAACTAGACTTATTGACCAGGCTAGCTACCACTACATAAATAATAAATGCGCTTGCAATATAAATATGAATTATTATTTGAAATTACTTGCTTCGTTCAATATACTTTGATTAATTGACTTTGAGTTTGAGGGTATCCAAGACTTGACATCAATTTATTTTAATTTAATTTAATTTAATTTTTAGAAATAGTCCCAAGTTTCATTAATGAGAAAAAGATCTATGTGAAAGAGGAAACTTTTATAAATATTTATTTAGTATGTACATGCTTTGACTCAATCCACAAACAATTCTATTAGTTAGTTAATTTTATTGGGATAATAGGCGTTTAAGCTACCTTACTTGGCTGAGATTAATCCACATGATTGCCTTAATTTGACTTTGGAGAATAAATTAAATATGGAAACCGCTGTTTGAACTTGACAAACGTTGAGGACCTGCCATCTCCAAGATGCTGCCTGCCTTTCCTCGTCAAAAAAAAAAAAAAAAAAAATCAAACAAGAGAAAGAAAAATAATTTTTTTTGTCTAATAATTGATTTGTGGCGACTGATCAATTTGACTTGGACCGAGTCTCGGCCATCGAATTGACTCATGCGCTTTAATTTGTGTTAAAAGGAGACGTGAAATAGAATGCAACTAATTGAGATGATCAGACTTTACTTATGTGCGAATATTAATAAGTAAAGTGATCAGACTTTACTTCAATATTAAATCAATTAGATCGAGCATGTGATATATTTTTTTAACAACTCAAGATTGTATTCTAGAAAAAAGAGTTAGTTTTAAAAAAAAATTCAAATTTAAAATTATAGGGTTCAAACAAATAACAAATTTATTCATTAGGACTTTGGGTGAAAACAAATTGACTTTTTGACATTTTATTATTTAATTTTTATTTTTCAGCAAAAAAAAATAAAATTGCAAAAGGGAAAAAATTAAAAAAATAAAATAAATCAAGCCGGTTTGTCTGATTTTTCCGATTTATCCAGTTCATCAGTTCACGGCAGGTTCAGAATGGTTCGTATTCAGTTCTTGAGTAGTCGATTTTCAAAATTAACTCGGATCGAAAATTTAGTCGGTTTCTGGTTCAACCGATCCGACCTACCAGTCCGATCCGATTTTCAAAACACTCATTGAAACATCTCTAATTGTCAAAGTTTTAAATGAACTTTTTTGTGATCCAATTTCATTGAAACATCTCTAATTGTCAAAGTTTTAAATGAACTTTTTTGTGATCCAATTTATAACGTACATTGTATAGTTCCATACCTATTATATCAATTTCGAGATATAATAATAAGTTTGAATTCTCACCATCCTTCTTAAACTACAAATTTCAAACCTCACATCTACACTGGTTCAAAAAATTTTATCCAACTTTTTTATTTTATAAACCTCTTATAAATCAGCTTTTTTGATTTTATAAACTCTCATAAATCTTACATGGGAGACTATCCACGCGGATAAAATTAAACTTACCATAAACTTGTGACTTGCAGTTTGGATAATCATAACGTATATTGTATAGGTCGCAGGTCGCCGCCGGCGGCGGCGGCGGCGGCGGTGGTTGACGGCTAGCGATCGCCGTCGGCCGGCCGGCGATCGACGACCATCGTCACCCGGCCGACGACTTTATAAGCTGTAATGCAATCCAGATTACAAAGGTTTTGTTTTGTAATCCAGATTACAAATCATCAATCTCTTTTGTAATCGAGATTACATTATATTACAATTTTAAAGTTATTCCAAATAAAGGAATCCAACTTATAATGTAATCTTGATTACATTACATGGTGGATTACACCCTACCAAACGCAGCCTAACTGCTATTAAGGGAGTGTTTGGGAGAACTTTTGCTTCTTGAAAAGTAATTTTTATAGAGATTATCTTGAAGTCAGTGAGAAGCTAAAGCATGGAGTGTTTGGAAATATAAGCTAAAAGCTGATACAAGGTAAAATTTGAGTGTGGTGAATAATTACTTCCAAGCTTAATTTTTAGTTAAATGGCAATAATATCCTTAAACTATATAAATTAAATTTTATTAATTATCTAAATATAATTTTGATACACCATCAATAATATTTTATATATTTATTATATTTTGAATATTATAGCAAAATTAATTTTTAATAATATATATGTTTAAAAAATATATAATTAATACAAATATAAATATAAAAAAATGACAAAATTTATATAAATTTATAAAAATATTATAATAAATCCTGAATATATAAATTATATAAAAATATAAAATTTTATTTAAAAGTATGGTGACAATTATGTAAAATGATAATTTTTTTAAAGGTATAAATGTCTACTTTTAATTTAGACCATAAGCAAAAAAAACAGAAATAAAAAAAAGCATCAAATTCTTGTTTCCAATTTTTGACTAAAAGTTATAGAAGTTAAAACAGAATCTGGTATTCACAAATACTCAAAAGTATTTTTATGTAGTTAGAATCTAAAAAGTAACTAATAGAAACTCTCCTAAATATTTCCTAAATCTTCGCACCTACTACACGTGGTTGCCGCACATTCATTTGCTTTTATTCATTAAATCCCTGTCTGCAAAGTAAACGCTATTATTTTTATGATTTTGTTGGTAATTTGTGTAAATAAATTACTCTTTTTTTTATAATTATAGATGGAAATATAAATTTTATTGATAATTATCATAAATAAATATAATTCCTTACGATGATTACTGATGAAATAGTAAGTTTCGTCTATATTTTTGTTGACTGAATTCGAAATTTTATCGATAATCTTTAAAATGCCTCACAAAGTTTTCTTTAAATTTGCAATTACTATATTTATATTTTTCATATCAATATAAATTATTATAAATCCTGTCTACATCCCATTACATTATACACAAACATTTACGATCCATATACAAACAAGTAATCCAATAAATATGCATTCACAAACTCATTGCAATCTATACTCAAACAATCAAATTTATACAAACTAACATAATAAACTATATATCTAAATCCAAATCGATACACAAATTTACATATCCATAATCTACTTATAAAGACATCCAAATTAAAGCCTTGTTCAATAATTTTTTAATTGGGATGTGTGTAGGGGTTAGTAAACAGTGTCTCTAATAGGATTAGAGACCAGAGACCTGTAGGTGTGCTAGATGTTGGTGTCGATTCCGAGGTTGTAGTCGGGAGGATGCAAACTGATATAATATATCGTCGAGTCTAGTGTTGGATACTATCTTCATAAAACGATATTGCTCCGCTACAGGTATTCACGGATAACAACAATTCGTTTCCTAAAATACAACGACGATGTTTCCAAATAACAACATTATAAATTTTGAGACCAGCGAACCTTCTCGTAGAATTTTTGGACTCTCGATGCACAAGATGAGATGAATGCTAATTAACTTTGGATGGATGATTTAATGAATGAATCCAGTATCTAGGGGACTCTATTTATACAAGAGAAGAGCTGAGGTACCCTTTGGTGAGTGGGTATGATCTTTGGTTTTAGGATTGATCTGGGCAGTTCTATCTGGAGGATTATAACTCTTCAGATAACCATTTGATCACAGCCATCAGATCTGGATGGTTGTAACCCTTCATATCCCTCTTTGATCTCAGTCGCTAGATTCGATCTGACGTTTCAGATCAAGTCTCTTCACCAACGGTCAGATCGTGACTCTTCACGATCAACGTTTAGATCGCATCACTTGCGATCCAGCACCCCTCTTCGATTCAACGGTTGTCATTCGTTACTGCCACGTCATATGGCATGCCACCCGGAGCATAAATTTAAAGTCCTCAATGCTCCTCGTGATGATGCAAAGTGCAAAGTGTAAAGTGCGCCAACAAAGCGCTCATTGTGCGCGTGACAGGCTCGTAGGTGCAAGCACCTGCTCGCCTGTGAGAAGAGACCACCTGTATTTTTCTTTTTTAACTCCATTAACATGGGAACACATATAAGGAAGCAAACACCTTCGAAAATGGTAGATGTGGGACTATTCCCCATCTACTTCTTTCTTTGCTAATTTTGGGTTGACTTTAAATAATTAATTTCTCATTTATCCGTAATCGATTTTGAGCAAATTAATAGTCTAGATTCATCTATGCTAAATGTAGATTTCAATTTTGAAGTCAATTCTGACTTTCATCGATTAATGGCACCTCAATTTTTCTTTATAAAAACCATATTTTATTTTTTAAGACATGCTTACACTTTACAAGAGTTCAATCGATAAGTCAATTCATCAGGAGAGGTAGCTTATAGCTTTGAACCTTTCGTAGTGGAATGTTATCGAACATACTAGGTTGCGCAATGAACGTGATGTCTTAAACTGCTCAGTTGTTTGTGTATACTAGCTATGACAATAATTAATACCCACACAGCGATTTATCTCACCTACTTTTGGTTCTCATGGTTGGTTCCATTTTGGCCATGAACACCATCTTAGATTCATGAGTGTTTCATTGAAGCAGTCTATCTTCACACTCACATAGGTGACACTTCTATCAAGAGTATCATACCGTACACCATATATAAAGGTATATAAGTCATTAAAAGCATAAGTTTAGCCTCACTACATGTGGTAGGACAACACATGTGCATCCTAGGATTGGGATAAAGATAATATATCTCGTGTGATGTAACACAACTTTTGTAACTTTATTGTCCCATTGAACCAAGATCTTAAGATCTTCAGTCAACAAAGTTGGATTACCACTACAGTTATTTCAATTGTAATTTTTCAGTCTCATTCCTTTCAATGAGTAGTATACTTGATCTCGACTTAACGAACGAATGCGACACTTTAACCATATTTACAATGCAACACTTTAACCATATTTCCAACATAAGCTTAAATTCATGGTTTTTTCAATATATTTACATTGCGACACTTTAACCATATTTCCAACATACCTCTATCTAAAAATTATAATTCTTATATTGTTTTACAACTCTTATTTAAATATTAAGTAATACTTATGATTTTAAAGATCATCTTCTATTCAATATATTATCTATGAAAAGATTGAACTAAATAAATATAAAAAATATGATAAAAATGTTTTTTTACCTTCATTATTACCACGCAAATAAAGAGATTTTTAATATTTAAATAATTAACAATAAAAGATCATCTTCTTAATAATGCGCTTGCAATGTAAATATGAATTATTATTTGAAATTACTTGCTTCGTTCAATATACTTTGATTAATTGACTTTGAGTTTGAGGGCATCCAAGACTTGACATTAATTTATTTTAATTTAATTTAATTTTTAGAAATAGTCCCAAGTTAATTTCATTAGTAGGAAAAAGAACTATGTGAAAGAGGAAACTTTTATAAATATTTATTTAGTATGTACATGCTTTGACTCGATCCATAAACAATTCTATTAGTTAGTTAATTTTATTGGGATAATAGACGTTTAAGCTACCTTACTTGGCTGAGATTAATCCTCATGGTTGCACTTTGGAGAATAAATTAAATATGGAAACCGCTGTTTGAACTTGAGAAACGTTGAGGACCTGCCATCTCCAACAAGCTGCTGCCTGCCTTTCCTCGTAAAAAAAATAAAAAACAAAAAACAAAAAACAAAAAAGAAACAAGAGAAAGAAAAATAATTTTTTTTGTCAAATAATTGATTTGCTTATGTGCGAATATTATAATAATTTAGCCATTATATACAAGTATTACTGATGGACTTACCGACGGAATTAAAATTTCGTAAGTAAATATCGACGGAATTTCTATTCCGTAGGTAAATACCGACGGAATTTATATTCCGTAAGTAATTACTCTTTAATTCCATCGGTAGTTACATATACTTCTGTCGGTATAAGATCACATTTTCCGTCGGCAATTTAGATAGGTGGACACGTGGTCAAGGGAAGTTACTGACGAAATTATATTGCCGTCGATACTTACCGACTGAAAATATTTTCCGTCGGGAAAAAACATCCAGGCTTAAATTATGGCACGTTTCACAAAATAGTCGGTATTTACCAACGAAAAAGGCCTTCCATCAGTAAATACCGACGGAACAGACCAATCCGTCGGTAAAGACCGACGGAACGACCTATTGCGTCAGAAGATGGAACGACCTATTGCGTCGGAAGATGGAACGACCTATTCCGTCGGAATCTTCCGATGGAACGACCTATTCCGTCAGAAGATACCGACGGCACCGAATGAAAATGTCAAATTTTATTTGCTTTGGCGCCAATTTATTTAGGATTGGCACCTTTTATTTTGCCACGTTGACCGTTCACGATTCCGTCGGGGATTTCTGACGGAATCGTGATTCCGTCAGGGTATTCTGACGGAAACGTTATTCCGTTGGTAGGCTTAGTTAAATTAGGGCAAGCTACTCTTTTCCTCCCCACGCGATCTCTCCTTCACAAGCGGCGGCGCGATTGATCTCTTTCGCACGTTCTCTCCTCGTCGACGGTATGCACGATTTCTTCAGCTCTTCTTCTCCTCGATGGCGGCGGCAACTCGACCGTGGTCGATGGTGGCCGCAGCTGCCTCGGTCGTGGTTGGGAGTCCGCAACACCCAAACCAAGCCTAAGTATCCCGGACAACCGCAGTACCGCGAGGTATTAGGGTTTTTATTCTTGGTGGGGTGTCCGTAGCACCCAGACCAAGCCTAAGAACTTTGGGCATCCGCAGCACTGCGAGGTATTAGGATTTTTATTCTTGGTTGGGCGTCCATAGCACCCAGACCAAGCCTAAGTACCTCGGGCATCCGCAGCACCGCGAGGTATTAGGGTTTTTATTCTTGGTGGGGCGTTCGTAGCACCCAGACCAAGCCTAAGTACCTCGGGCATTCGCAGCACCGCGAGATATTAGGATTTTTATTCTTGGTTGGGCGTCCATAGCACCCAGACTAAACCTAAGTACCTCGGACATCCGCAACATCGAGAGGTATTAGGGTTTTTATTCTTAGTGGGGCGTCCATAGCACCCAGACCAAGCCTAAGTATCTCGGGCATCCGCAGAACCGCGAGGTATTAGGGTTTTTATTCTTGGTTGGGAGTCCGTAGCACCCAGACCAAGCCTAAGTGCCTCGAGCATCCGCAACACCGTGAGATATTAGGGTTTTTATTCTTGGTTGGGCGTCCGTAGCACCCAGACCAAACCTAAGTACCTCAGGCATCCGTAGCACCGTGAGGTATTAGGGTTTTTATTCTTGGTTGGGTGTCCGTAGCACCTAGACCAAGCCTAAGTACTTCTAGCATCGCAGCACCATGAGGTATTAGAGTTTTTATTCTTGGTTGGGCGTCTGTAGCGCCCAGACAAAGCCTAAGTACCTCGGGCATCCGCAGAACCGCGAGGTATTAGGGTTTTGGTTACTTGGTTGGGCGGACCACTTCTTTCAGGTCCACTGGGCCGAATGAAATTGTAGGGTCATGGTCCTGGCTCCGAGTCATCCCGATGGAGTAGTTTTTCAGTCGCTGGGTATGAGACTTCCTTGCCCAATGGGAATCTCCTTCGGTGGGTCCCCCGGAGATTACTCCCACATATCCAGAGGGCGGGCCACACACAGGGGCCTTCCCCTTCTGGGATCTCTTTCTAAGGAGGGGGATCTTTGGGGTGCGGGACCCCGACTCCTTCCTCGTGACCGTGATCGAGAACGATGTCGGGTCTCATTTTCCCCGGCCTGCTGCCGCCGAGGAGAAAGGCTTCGTAGTGGAGACCTTCAGCGATACCCCGCTTTGTTCCACTTTCTCCGAGATTTGGTGTCTGCCTCCTCACTGAATTTCTTCTTCAAGATGTGACACTCCTCAGTGGAGCATATTGTACTACCGTGAAAACCACAGTACTTTGGCAATGGCTTCGGCTGCTCAGTATCCACCATCTCGATGAGCCTTCGCCTATCAGCCCTCTGGTCCTTCTCGAGGTGAAGGTCTTTTCCTCGAGTTGGAGCTGGGGGCTCTCTCCTTTCAGCCCGAGGAAAAGCTGGAGGGAGGACTCTGACTGGTTCCTTGTGACGAGCGTACTGCACCTCCTCCACGTTGACGTGCTTGACCGAACACCCCAGCAGATCATCGAAGCTGATGGGGGGCTTTTTCACTGGAGATCGAAAAAAATCCCCTTCCGCGAGCCCTTGGGTGCAAGCACTGACGAAGATTTCTGACGCACGACTTGTGTCACCCTATTGAACTGCTGGATGTACTCCTTGAGCGACTCTTTTGGCTTCTGCTTGAGGGCGAACAGATTGAGTGTCGTCTTCTGATAACGACGGCTAATGGCGAAGTGGTGGAGGAAGGCAGTTCTAAACTCCGCGAAGGAGTTGATAGAACCTTGTGGCAGCCTCTGGAACCATCGTTGGGCTGCTCCAGACAGGGTGTTCAGGACACCCCGTACTTTACACCGTCAGTATACTGGTGCAGGAGTGACACGTTCTCAAACTTACAGACATGATCCTCCAAATCTGTCTCCCCATCATAATCGGCGATCCCAGACCCGCGAAACTGCTTTGGCATGGGGTCTTCTACAATCTCGGATGAGAAGAGAGTAGAGGGAACTTGATGCGAGGCCTTAGGTTCCTCCCTCTTTCTTTGTCCCTCTTCATGCCTTTGTGCGCTGGAGGCTACTAAGTTGACCTTCTCTATATCTCCGGGAGAGTCTCTTCTGGGGCCTGGGGCTACTCTGTCCCATCACCCCAATTGTGTGACGAATCTTCGCGAGTGTGAGATAGAGATTCTAGAGATCTCCTCCCATGCAAGAGCTCCTCGTTGCGAGACGGCTTGTTCGACTTGGTGCTGCTTGAGCGCTTCTTTGATGGAGTTGTCCACCAAGCGATCTAGTTCCTTCCTTGTCAGGACAATAGGTTGTTCCTCTTGCTCTGCCATAAGTGCTCCTTCTGGTACTTTACTGGTTTCCCACAAATGATGCCAAACTTGTTCCAAAAGGAATCAACAACGATGACCAGTCATCGAGGTCCAGCCCACGCGGATACTGACGGGAGGGGAGGAACTCTGCGCCCTGCGAGATCAACACGAGTGTTAGGGGAACACGTCGGAGGCTATTCGGCGGAGCCCACTCCGACACTCAAGTCAGTGCCTCGATGGAGAGGAGAAGTATTAAGCAGAAAGATGTATGAGTAGCAGAGAATGCATAACCCCCTTACCGGAGGGGTTAGACTACCTTTTATACCTGCGGTGGCGGTCTTGGTGCGTCCCATGATCTATGCCACGTTCCCTCCCTTCGTCGGTTACAGGATATTCTTTGAAACGGTCCACGCCGCTATTAAGTAAGACCCATTGCGATATTTAAGGGTCATGATAACTCCGCGCTAGTGGGGATGCTTATCCATAGATCCGAGAAAAAAGGGGGGATCGTTACTTGAGGTCGAATAATGCTTGGACTCCGCTTCCCCGAGGTGGTCTCGAGACCCGACTTCTCGGGGTGATCCCGAGAGGGGGTTTTCTGAACTGATCTTCTAGGGCGTGTTTCCCGCGCGGGGGGGAGGGGGGGGGGGGTGGGGTGGGGGCCTAGAGGTTCCTTTTCCCGAGAACTCTGAAAGGGGAGTTGTTCAGACTCGTCACATCTTACCATGCAGCTTTATCATCTCACGTGTCCACCATGGACTATTCAATCCCATCAATACAAAATAATAAATTAAGTATTTCGAGTCAACTAGATTTTTTCCTGGGCTGAAAAACAAATCAAGTCAGTTGAATTGTATCCACATAATTAACAAACATTTTTTAAAATCTGACTATAAATGGTAAAATAAATTCAATTAGATTTGTCTTCTTAATTTTCTTCCCCGATAGTTTTTTAATTATAAAAATTAAATCTCTATCCGCATGTAAATATATAGATTATCTCAGCAATTTTGATTTTCCAATAAATGGACGTTTACACAGCAAAGTTTGTGCATACATATCTCCATATATTTTGAATATGAGCTAATTAAATAGATGGGCTTTTTCAGCATTTGAAGTTTTCAACTGCATGCTTTTTCCAACATTATTTTGAATTATTTGTGATCATAATTAAACCAACGGATAATACTCAGTCAAATTAACTACATAACTAATAAATCAATTAAAATATTTCTTTTCCGATCCCTCGAGTCAAATCAAATACTTGATAGATTAAGTCTAAGATACTATTAACCATAATTATTAAAAAGGAGAGGTGGTTGTAAAATAATATATGTGAACCTAACTTTTTCTCCTCGAACAGTCTTCCTTTTCGACTTCTCATCTTTTGAATATCATGCACATCCACTCCACTTATATACTTTTATGGAGTTTTTGTCTCTCGAATATACCAAGTTGGTCAGCTCTCTTCTTGTACACTTCTAGTTTGCTCATCGAGTCTTTTGCTCGACATCTTATACTCCTAAATTTTTGTACACTTAGATATAAGATTTAAAATCTAATCAAAACTAACTTGACTCGATTAATCACATCAATATTATTCAAATTCACTTACAATTATTTTATTTTTAAATTTATCACTAAATTTATATTATATATATTTTTTATATTTATCATCTACACAATACTTTATAAGAAACAATCATACATTTCAAAACAATTAAGTACATTTAAAAAAATTAATTGTTAATACAAAAGTATCATTCTACTAATATTTAAATAATTAAATTTTCATATCATCCAAATACTTTTAATCATAGATAAAGTAATTTAATATTTATTTCGTTTGAATTTGAGATCCTTTGATTATTTTTTTTTTATCGAACTACTGATGAACTACTTGTAAGGATCGATGTCGTACGCTAAAGGAGGGGTAAATAGTATTTCACCAAATTTTTGTTCCTACACGGTTAGTTTGCACAGCAGAAATAATAGTAAAACAATAATAAAATTACTAACCAATGCTAACACGGCGATTTTAGTTGGTATCCACCCCGGCCGGGTGACTAATCCAACAATCCTTCGGCGGATCAAACCCTGAATAACCTCCGGCTAGAACTCGTCGCTCCTTGTGGGTGGAGAAACCTCGCCACAACACCAAGGACACTTAGAGAACAAAGTAGACTACTATCTTGCCTTAGCCAAGCAAGATTCGTCAAGAAACTTAGCCACCACGACGTTCTCTTTAAATAGGACTCGGGGCTGATTTTTCGCTACCAGTCGACTGCCCCCAGGGCAGTCGACTGGTGCCAGCCAAATTCGACCGTTGACAATCCCAACGTTCGAATTTGTCAGCTCACCAGCCACCTACCAGTCGACTGCCCCCAGGACAGTCGACTGGTCCCTAGCTGAAACCCTTCCCGAGTACATTCACACAGCACTCGACCCTCACGACTCGACTGACTCCTCCTCTGCAGCCTTGACTATTGCCTTCGCGCCCTCTTCATCTTCGGCCCTCGTCCCTCGGATGCACATGCAAACCTCCAGTTTGCCTCCATGCCACCCTTCACGTACGCCTCGAAGTCCGCGCCCACTAGCTCATCGTCCCTGCTTACCAAGGTCCCTCAGGTGCGCACACAAGCCTCCAGCTTGTCTCCATGCCATCCTTCACCGTACCGAGGCCGTCCAGTCAAGTCCATATGCGTAACATGTACAACCTGCACACTCAACATACACATATAAGAATACAAGGGTAAACCTAACTTAAACCCTTTGCCCAAACATCAAAACTCATGGTCACATCGGACCATCTTAGGGCCGATTGCTCCAACACTACTATCTTCTTTGTATTTTGTAGCCTCCGGAGCTATGCGGAGCGGTAGAATGATTAATCGCTATTTTAGACATCCGTGATTCGATCCTCAGCTATGACGTATTTATAAGAATTTTTCCTCCAAATGGTGCGCGAACCTTAAGACGCTAGGCTTCTAGACCGCCCACTGTGAGCACTTCCTGATTTACCCTGGCGACCGATGAGAAACTTCCGTAAGACCAAATCGATCGTCTGAGATTTGAAAAATCTCATTAATTATTTTTTTCTTTGTATTTTGCATCATTAATCACTTTATTATTTGAAATGTGTCTTCCCTCCTAATCCTCTGAAAAATAAAGTCATAAAATATAAGTAATTATTTAATAAATACAATGTCGAGATAAAATTAACATATCTGTATTTCATTGTGTATGCTATCAAGTCCAAGGGTTGTTTTACTTCTGAATTTGCCCCCACGGGCTGGATCAGCTGGTTAAGACACTCGCACTTGAAATGGAGGTCGTGAGTTCGAGGGTCGATAGTATGAACGAGGGGTGAAACCTCAACTACTGTTTAAAAAATCCCTTACGCCTGGGTGTCTTGGCCTGCCCAGCATTCACCGTAATTTATCCTCTCTGGATACTTGTGGGACAGAGACCAGGGGGCCGCTGGATTGACGGTTCCAACTTTTTTTTTTGAAATATCAAGTTCAAGGGTTGTACTTGTATCATGTTGCCTACCTGCATCATTATTAAAGTAAATATTATGTAACTGACAAATGGTTTGATCATATTGTATTCTATTAATAAGAATTAAATATACATACTCATTTTGCAACGTAAAAATTGCCGTCTCCATCATCCTCTCCCTCTTGATCTTCTTTTGTCAAAACCAATATCCTTTTCTCTACTTGACATCTTGCATCAATGTTAAAATATTTAATCAATATATTTAATAAAAAAAAGAATGTATATTATAGAGAATTTACCACATATTACATAAAAATGAAATGCCATGCTATAGAGAACCTTATACCTATTTAAATAGCTATAAGCTTACATAACCATAAAAAAAAAAAGAAAAATATTGTCATGCTATATATATAGAGAGAATGTGCCACATCCAATTATGATATGTAGACATATTATCTACATTTTTAGAAAATATACAAATATTTTTCATAAACAAAACAAGAGTTAATCATTCTATGAAAATAAATATTATATTAAAAGACTAATTGGGTAGTAATGAAGTTATACATGAACATAAACAATCAGGTTTCTAAAAAGACTATTTGAAAAAATATATATTGATGTGTGTGTACTTACAAAGTCTCATTGAGATCAGAAATCATAATAGTGGCCACTAAACATATCTATACTAACAACTGGTAGATATGATATTTAATGTCCATGGGAAATATGTATTCAAACAGGTTATTTGTCTTTGTACAAACAGTAGTTTCTATACATAAGAACATGAGAAGTTTAATAAACAAACTGTAGATAACTGATGAGAAACATACATTAGGTTTCATTGGCAATATTTTTCCTTTCGTTTTCACTGAAGACCAAGGAATTTATGAAGGTGCATAATGCGTTGATTTTGTATTGAATTTCAAATTATTTCGAAGGAAATAGTGTATGTGGTTAGTCCCACATTGCTAAGCTAAGAGGGTTGGAAGGCCTTATATATGAAGTCATTCCTACTATGCTTAGAAAGTTTAAGGGGACCTACACGCATGTGCGAGCTGAGCCTAAACTAGGTGGTTTCAGGGGGTCTGGGCCGGAAATCCATAAACCGAGCGCGACGCACGCGATTATCTCGCGCAGGGGGGGAGTGCAAATCCCCAGCCTGTGTACCTCACGCGGGCGACCCAGTTTGGTTTTGCAGATTTTGGGTTGGTTTTATTCCCCCACGCACGCGATTATCGCGCGCAGGGGGTGCAAATCCCCAGCCCGTGAGCCTCACGCTTGCAGGCGGCCCGGTTTGGTTTTGCAGATTTTGGTTTGGTTTTATTCCCCCTATATAAGGGGGGATAGAATGCATCTCCGGTATTCAATCTTCTTGCTCAGTCTGCGCATATTTCTCTTCGCTTTTTTCCTCGGTTTTCTCAGTCTTGAGGCTTCGCATTGTGCGATCTGAGGTTGGGTCGGATTTTGCCGGAGGCCTTTGCATCGTAGGACGGTAATCAATTCTCTAAGGGCAGTCGGTATGCCGGCGCTTCAACCGGATAACGATTCTAACCCTACTCTTTTATTATCAGGCTGCTTGTTCTATACATTACTGACTGCTGTTTTTGCAATTTCACATAATGTACACGCGATAGTCATGGATCACAATAAAGTAGGAACCTTATAATTTCTTTGAATGTTAATAAGCAAGGTCCATGACATATACAAAACGGAGTTCTGCAGTATTCCAGTAGTGTCAGAATAGAGAGAAAACTTAAAATCAAAATATATCGTAGCACGTTTTGTGGTATCATAAAACTTGCTACTTCGAATGAAGTTCCAAAAGCTTATCAAGAAATTAAATAAAAGAAAGGATAACTAATGGCTTTGTCTTTGGCATTCAACCTCTTTCAATAGATTGAAATTAATTGCCTGCTACATTCACTGACATGAAAAGAGTGAATAAGTCACATATATTAGCTATTAATGCTTCGGCTCGTATTGATGTACAAATTAGACAATCAATTAATGAGACTACTACTTGCCTGAAGCGTGATAGATCGATCGGTTCTAAAGATAAAAATCTCTGAAAAAGAAAAGGAGCGACTAATCAAGATGTTTAGCGACTGGATCTCATGTAGAGACAACTGACATAACTATTGATAAAACCTTACAAGATGTCCAAATACTTGAAAATAATGAAGAGATTTTAATAAATTATATCAGGACAGGAAAGAAAATGAATTGATCAAAATTAGTTGTTGGCAATAAATTTGCATATAATGTAGCGCTTGATATTGCTTATGAAAATGAGGATCAAGAACCTAAATCTATTGAACAATATTGTAATATGCATTATTGACCAAAATGAAAAGATGTAATTCAAGAAGAATTAAACTGACTTACAAAACGTGAGGTTTTGGCACATGTAATCCAAATACCAAAAGGTGTAACCCCATAGGATATAAATGGGTTTTTGTATTAAAGCGAAATAAGAAACAAAATCATAAGATATAAAACTCATTTAGTGACACAAGGTTTTTCTCAAAAACCTAGTATTGACTATGAATAAACATATTCCCTTATAGTGAATACAATCACATTTCGATATCTTCTTTGTATGACAACACAAGACAAGCTTGAAATGTATTTGATGGATATAGTAATAGCTTATTTGTATGGAGAAAACTTGATAATGATATTTATATGAAAATCTCTGAATGACTAATGATGTTAAAAGCATAAAGTTCAAATTTTAAACATATGTATTTCATTAAATTACAAAGATCTTTGTATGTATTGAAGCAATCTGAACGTATGTGGTATAAACGTCTAAGTGATTATTTGGTACAACACAAATATCCAAATGATCCAATATGTTCATGTGTTTTTATAAAAAAGGATGGACTAAAGTTTATTGTTATTGTTATATATGTTGATGAATTGAATATCATTGGAAGTTCTGAAGAACTTTTAAATATAGTTGATATCTTGAAAAGGGAATTCGAGATGAAAGATTTAGGGAAAACGAAATAATGTCTTAGATTACAATTCGAATATTTTGCACATGGAATTTTTATCCATCAATTAGCTTATACACTAAAGGTCTTAAAACATTTTATTGATAAAGCTCATCCATTAAGTTCCTCGATGATTGTTCGCTCGTTTGATGTGAACAAAGACCCTTTTCGACCTAGTGAAAATGGTGAAGAATTGCTTGATCTTGAAGTACTATATTTAATTGCAATTGGTGCATTAATGTATCTTGCTAATAATACAAGACCAGATATAACATTTGCTGTAAATTTGTTAGCAAGATATAGTTCTTCTCCAACACGTAGACATTGGAATGAAATTAAACATATATTTAGGTATCTTCATGGTATCATCGATTTGGGCTTGTTTTCTTCTAATATGTCTATTTCTGAATTAATTGATTATGTAGATGCAGGATATTTATCTGATCCACATAAAACTCGATCTCAAATTGATTATTTATTTACATATGGTCAAATAGTCATATCTTGGCGATCTACCAAACAAACTATAACCGCTACATCATCGAATTATTCAGAAATACTTATAATACATGAAGCAAGTTAAGAATGTGTTTGGTCAAGATCAATGATTCAATATATCAAGGCAAAATATGGTTTAGCTACTAACCAGAAAAAATCAACTAGATTTTTTCCTAATATGAAGAATTTTCGTATCCACATAATTAACAAACATTATTTTTAATCTGATTATTTTCATACATTTTTCAATCTGATATACATGCATTTTTCATACCTAGACATTTCCGTACATTTTCACGCAAAAACATTTCAACTGGATGTATGAACTAAATCGATGGTTTTTCAAAATTTGAAATTTGAAATTTTCAACTGCATGCTTTTTCCGACATTTTGAATTATATGTGATCCTAATTAAACCGATTGTTTTCCAACATTTGTGATCCTAATTAAACCGATGGTCTCTCACAGAAGGATAATTAGTTAAATTAACAAAATAACTAATTAATCAATTGATATATTTCTTTTCTCGACCCTTAAGTCAAATCAAATAATATATAGATTATGTCAACGATGTTAACATAAATTGAAGATAATTATTAAAAACTTAGCGAATCATTTATTTTTAATATATATCAATTTATAATATAAACAGTCAACATGTCATGCTTAAATTAGTCAATTCTACTGGCCTAAAGGTGTAGATGAATAGATAGGTACGTATCTTGTTAAAACTCTCAAAGAAGACTTAGAGAATAAGGACTGATTTGTCCGTGTCGAAATTTCTTTTCGAAACGTCAACAAATAATTTCATTATCTTCTTCGAATGCAAATTTATTTGATTATAAACTTTTGAATATGCATATTTTTCTAAATTTATTTCGTTAATTGTTCATTTATTAACTAAACATATTCATAATATGAATAAATCTTTTGATAAGATTTATTATTTTTGAAACAATAACTTCAACAGAGAAATTTATGAATTAGTTTGTAGACAATTTAGAATTTTAATTCAATTTTTTTTACTTGTAATATCTTTTATTTCTACATCTCTTTTTATCATTAAAGAAACCTAACCATTTAGTTGTTGGAATTTTTAAAAATTTTAAAATTATTATATTTGTTACTTTTATTCCATTATTTTTATTTACTATTTTTATTATTATTTAATTGATTATTTTTTTAAATAAATTAGACCGAATAAACTTTATATATATATATTGAAGAGTTTGGTTAACAGTTAGCTTCATTTTTCATTTGATTTTGATGGATACAGATAATTAATAATAATTTTCAAATTAAATATCTATGATTATATGAAAAAATGGCTATATCGTAAGTTATTTTCCATAAGTCAATAATATTGAATAATTGTACTTTCGAAAAAGATCTTGTCTGTTAATCTATTTGAAAAACAAAACTAGTTGATAGAGTTCTTATCTAATTGACAACAACGCGCCCTTCTAAATTGTCCCATACGATCGGAAAGGGAATTAATTATGAGGAATTTCAGTGATATATATTTTGCATAGGATCAATTGACCCATGATATTGTATTTCTTAAAAGAGTAATGATTGATAGAGTGAATTTGGGAGAGTGAATGGGAGAGTGAATGACGTCCAGTTATTGTATACACGTCCGATCGACGATCGGACACCACCGGCGGCCTCTGATTATCGTCCCGAATCAAACTATACCTTGAGAGGACGGTGAACTCGTCAGGATGGCCCGCAACGGTGAACCATCGAAATCGACGGTCAATAATGCGAGATCGCAATTGTGACGTTCCCGACGGGTTCACTGTGCCCCAGGGTATAGTTTGGTTCGGGGGCGGCGAAGGCGGGTGGTGTCGATCGTCGATCGGACGTGTATACAATAACTGCCACGTCATTCACTCTCCCATTCACTCTCCCAAATTCACTCTCCCTATCATCACTCTTCTTAAAAATCGATCCATTCAAATTAATTATCTATGGATATATGAAAAGAGTAATGATACGTACAGTGAAAGTGAATGCCTCAGTGAAAACTTTGACCGTCAATCGACGGCACGTCCGACGTCCGATCGGACACTACCGGCGGCCTTCGGCCGCCGCCGCGAACCAAACTATACCCTGGGGGCACGGTGAACCCGTCGGGGATCGCCACAATTACGATCTCGCATCATTGACCGTCGATTTCGATGGGTTTACCGTTGCCGGCGATCCTGACGAGTTCATCGTCCTCCCAAGGTATAGTTTGATTCGGGACGGCAATCAGAGGCCGCCGGTGGTGTCCGATCGACGATCGAATATGTACACATTAACTACACGTCATTCACTATAATTTTCACTCTCCCAAATTCACTCTTCAAATCATTTCCCATATGAAAAAGGGGCTTTATTGTACATTGTTGTCGATAGACACAATACTATTGGCTTTTTGTGCTTTGCGAAAAGACCTTGTCTCTTAATCTATTTGAAAAGTTAAAACTTTATTCTATGATTGAGTTTCTTCTATCTGATTTTTTTTTTAAAAATAGATTGTATTTGATGGGGATAAGTAATCTAGCGAGGATACATAATACGAGGAAGATAAATCATTCATCTTAAAATGAATATTGTAAAAAAAAAAAATCGTATAAAAAGCATTCCTCAATTCTTAAATTCGTCCAACCAAATAAACAAGACATTAATCTTGTGTCTTAAATAGAAAGACTAGACAAAATCCACTCATTTCTATCTTGTGTCCCAAATAATATGGATCGAGATATTAGCTAGGTTACCGGACCAGCTCACATCTTTGAAACTTCAACGCTCGAGCTTAATCTTCAACGGTTCATCCAAACCAATCAGAATTGTTACAAAATGGCATGCATCAGCACGTTTAATCTTAGAATTAATTAATGACATCTACTATTTAATTAAATAATGTTTTTTTTTACTTCGGAGAAAGCAAATATGGCAACGCCGTGATTCATTAATTAAAACGCTACTCGATTAATCAGAAGAACCATTCGTCAACCTTATATATACATATGGATTTTCGATGAAAATGCCATATATCATTAAGAATTCTGCTGGTACATATAAATGCATATCGTGGAAGAAAGTTAGCCCGGCCTTTCTTCTTCTTCTTCCTGTTTGACGCAGCTTTAACCGACGTGAAGTGTAAGCCATAATTAATTATTAATGTCTGCGAAAATAAAGTATAAATTATTCTAACTAAACACATACATGCAATATATATATAGATCGAATTAAAGAAAAATTTGCAAGGAAAATTGACCAAGACGCACAAAACCTTGTATAAATATGGACGTAAAGTCTATGAGGATGGATCGATCATAGACACACACAAGCTAGCTAGCTAACACTAGGAGGAGGTCACTTGCTCAAGGAAGTAGCCATGGAAGTTGCCTTCTCTTCCATTAGTCTCCTCCTCCTCTCTTTCTTTGTTGCCATCTTATTCATTGTACGCTTGAGGAGGAAGGGAGACGATGATGCACCTCTCCCGACGGGGCCACGTGCGTATCCCCTGATCGGAAACTTGAACCTCGTCGCCAGGGGCGTGCCGCACCAAACTCTCGCTGACTTGGTGCGTGAGCACGCGAAAGGGCCGCTGATGCGCCTGCGGCTCGGGCAGGTGGACTGCTTCGTGGCGGCCGACCGAGAGGCGGCGCAGGAGATCGCTAAGCACCAGGACTTGAACTTCGCCTACCGACCCAAGATGACCTTCGGTCAGTACTTCGCCTACGGCAACCGCAATGTCTCCCTCTCCCCCTACGGCGACTACTGGAAGCAGATGAGGAAGATCTACGCCATGGAGATGATGAGCCCCTCCCGCGTGAAGTCCTTCTTCTCCATCAGGGAGGTGGAGTACCGCACCCTGGTGAGGGGCATTTCAGTCGCCGGGGCGTTGGGACAGACGCCGGTCAACATCAGTTCTATGTTGATATCGACAGTCAGCACCATCGTCGTCAAGTGTGCGTTCGGGAACAAGGGCGAGAAACTCCAGCGCCAGTTCTTGAGCTTGGTGAAGGAGACGCTGAGCTTGATCACCAGCTTTGCGGTGGCCGACATGTTCCCTTCGATAAGATTCATGGATTCTCTCACCGGCTTGACATACAGGTTGGGTCGGGTTCAGCAAAAGCTCGACCGGATGTTTGATGAAATAATTTCATTGCACGAGGGCGACGTCGAAGACGAGAAGAAGGACCTCATCGATCTGCTCCTCCAGCTTAGAGACCAAGGAGAAGACATCACACTCGAAAGCATCAAGGCTGTAATCCTGGTAACTATTTTTTTTTTCATTTAATAATATATGTTGGACATGATACATATATATACGCTAATCAATTCAATCTCTCCATGCATGCATATTATGATATTTTTTTCTTCTTCTTCTTTTTCATTTTCAGGAAGTATTCCTAGCAGGGAGCGAGACAACATCGACAACCATCGAATGGGCGATGTCAGAAATGATTAGGAAACCCGAGACGTTAAAGAAATCTCAGAAGGAAGTGAGGCAAGTTATCGGCGGAAGGACGAAGATCACGGAGAGCGATATGGAGAAGCTCACGTACCTGAAGATGGTGATCCAAGAGACGCTAAGGCTACACCCACCGGTACCCTTATTGCTGCGCGAGTGTCAGGAAACATGCCTAGTGCTCGGATACAAAGTGCCTGCCGGAACTCGAGTGATCATCAACGGATATGGGTTGGGCCGCGACGAGCGGTACTGGGACGACGCCGCGGATTTCAGGCCGGAGAGGTTCGCCGACGGTTCATTAGACTACAGGGGCAATCACTTTGAATATTTGCCATTTGGCTCAGGCCGAAGGGTGTGCCCTGGCATGAACTTCGGGAACGCATCTGTCGAGATAGCTCTCACTCATCTCCTCAACTACTTCGATTGGAAGCTTCCCAAAGGAATGAAGGCGGAAGATGTGGACATGAGAGAGATTGCCGGCATTGCTACTCAAAGGCGCTCGCCTCTCTTCATGATTGCTACCCCTGCAGTTCCACTTCCTTAAGCTTCACCTACCTAATTCGATCGCGCGCCATTCATATATCATCTCTATATATATATCATCTACAAATAATCTACGTACACATATATAGAGTACTTGGCATTGCTACTCAAAGGCACTCACCTCTCTTCATGCTTGCTACCCCTGCAGTTCCTCTTCCTTAAGCTTCACCTACGTGCCTAACTCGCCATATATATATAATCTACATATAAAGTACTTGAGTTATTATGTGTGATTGATTCAGTTAAGTTGAGTGTTTTAAGTTGTAAACCGAATGGCCGGGTTGTATGAGACCCATTTATTTTATGTTTTATGCCTGGGATATATCGATGAATAAGAGAAACCATATCTCCATGTGTTATTATATGTAAAGGCCTTGTTTGATTCTAAACGTCTCTGTTGTTAGTTAGCGTATGTGGTATTATCATTTTAAAATCTGAGAGTTAAAATCCGACAAAGTTAGTGTACCATCCTTCCCATATGTTAGTTACATCGTTCGGACTAATAATTTTCATGATTTATTTCTTCTATATTGATCTTACGATAAGTTGGATGGGGAGGGGCACCTTCCAGCAAGATAAAAAACTATATATCTACATTAATCTTAAATCTTATGGTGTTGTCCTAATTAAAGTCACTATAAAAAACATAATTTTATAGATGGATTTTTAATATGTACAGATATAAAAATCTATTTTAAATTTATATAAATCTAAGATGAATTTATTAGAAAATTAAAAATCTATTTTATTTTAATAAAATATAATATTTTTAAAAAATAAAATAGAATTTTTAATTAAATCGCATATAGATTTTTATAAATAAAGATAAAATAGAATTTTATTAAAATAAAAATAAAAATAGAATTTTGTTAAAATGCTTGATTAATCAGAATAAGCATATATCTGTCACTTACATATGATTTTTTTTTTCTGCTACCGAGACTATGATACAGAGAAAGACAATTAATTATCTTACAAGCACCGCTAAAAAAATTAATCTATTATGGCACTTTCTTGACGACGTCGTAATAAATAATTTATAAGGGCACTTATCAAAAATATTTTTTTTTAAAAAATAAGTATCCAATTAATACTTTAGTATGACATTTTTAACAAATGTCATATTAGTTTGGTTGCAAATTTTGTGAGGCCGAAGAAGTTTTTGTTCACAAACGCACATATTTTATTAATAAAAATTATAAGAATAAAACTTAAACGTGACCTAACTCTATTGCCCTCATCTCTTTCCGTTTTCTGTTGGCATCGCTCTTGCTGATTTTTCTCCTGATTGAGCTTTTCCACCACATGCCTCACACTTAACACCTCCTCCTCCTGCACCGCCGCACGCACCTCGGTCTCCTCTTTTCTGCACGCAGCTACTCTCTCGAAGTTTTCGCTTTCCATAGGAAGCACCGCCCGAAGCCGATCATCGACCTTGCCCTTTTCTACATTCGGATGTGTTTTTCGATTGAAGATCCAAACTCCCTGAACAAGGTATGATTTTCAATTTTTTTTCCTCATTATTTCCTTAGGGCTTGTGTCATTTATGAGTTTTCATTTTGTCTCGACAATACTAAGTAACTCGCATGCTTGTTCCACTCTTGTTGAACTTTCTGTTCTTTATGGCTATGCATATGGATTTTCATTCTACAATTCTGCATATGGATCTTCATATCGATCTATAAAGTAAATTTTTGAATTTTCTTCTCCTTAGGGCTATGCATTTTCTGTTCTTTCTACTAAGTAACAATTTTCAATTTATCATAATGTTACACTTATTTGAATAAGTATTTTTTTATAGAATCATTATGGATAAGAGTTGGATGTTTCTATTAAGACAAATTGAGGAATATAGAAATAGAGTTGAGAGTTTCTTACATTTTGCATTTTCTAATGCTAACATAAATGGAATGATTTTATGCCCTTGTGTACGGTGTAAGATTGGTATATTAGGCACAAGAGCGGTTGCTTATGATCAATTGAACGTTGATGGATTTATCAAAGGTTATATTCACCGGGTAGGTCACGGAGAGCTAGCATATAGTGCATGCATCCATAAACTCTGCTTTTGCTCCATCTCGAAAGGATGCAGATGATATGCAAGGATTAGTTTATGAGGCATTTGGGATCCCAGAGCATAATGATAGTACTATTAGCACATCAAAAATTGAAAACGACAAAGTGATTCCAATTGGAGAGGCAGAAAAATTCTATAAATTAGTTGATGATTCGGAAGTTGTCCTAGAGCTAGAAGAGAGTTTAATTAGATCTTATGATCTTTACAGATGTTCGAGTATACATTTGCAGAAATGATAGCTTGGCCTTATCACCTGGTATAATTTTAACTTTTCATTGAAAGATTATTATTATTTTTTATATTTATCATGTTATTATAATTTTAAATAAGTATGAAATACTGCAGTTAACAATAAGCAAAGATTACTATTAGGTGAATATGAAATGGTACTTTACATTTTCTAGTTTGGTATGATATTTAATTTTTATTATTATTTCTATTAATTTTTTATCTGTATTATTTTATTTCACTAATACAAATATATTCATTGTATTTGTAGGTGATAGATATATACTTGGACCTTTGTGAATCAATATGATGGTTGAAGATGGTCTTCCTAGTTGACTTTTTATTTCAAAAGACCTTTTTAGTTCTAAAATTTAATATTTTGAGTGTAGTGTGTAGTTAGTTTTGGATTTAAAGAACTCGCCATTAGTTTGGATTTGTAACTTTAACTCAAATATTTATTTGATGAATTTAGATTATCTATTTACATTTTAAATAATATTTTATAATTTTTTTATTCAAAATGGTGGATGGATTGTGATGATAGATAAATATTGAATTCATGTTATACATTCCAAATAAATATTAATGATCAATTTAAATGTATTTATTAATTACTATAATGACATTTATTGATGTCGTTATAGATTAGTTAAGGTGGCATTTCAAATGAACTTATAAATTATCTTTATTGATACTTTTTATTGCTCTCGTAAAAAAATATAAATATCATAATAAATGAGTTTTTGGTGACAATTAGCTTTGTCATTGTTATAATAATATAACATGACAAATATAAATGCCCTTAGAAAGACTTTTCTAATATTTTGGAGCGTCGTTATATCTTTAAATTGGGGCACTTTGGATGTTAGTATTGATATTGTATAATGACATTACAAAATATCAGGAATATGAAGATGGTGTAAGACATCACTTTATAGGATATTTTTTTGAAGATGTCACCAAAACGTTAGTGTCACCATAAATATATCATAAGGACATTTATGTGTGTTATAATAGATTAATTTTCTTATAGTGCACCTACGGTTCGATACCTAATTTTAATAAATTTTATAAGAATTTTTTCTCCAAATAAGGCGCGTAACCGTAAGATGTTGGGCTTTTAGACAGTCTACCGCGAGCGTTTTCCGATTTATATATCCTAGCGGTTGATATGAGAAATTTTCATGGGATCGAATCGATCATCTCAGATTCGATGTTATCTAACGTAATTATTTTTTTTTACATACAACTTTTCGAAGAAATTATTGTCATATAAATAATATTATTAAGAATTCTGTTGAAACATGCATATCGATCGTGGCCCGTGGAAGAATGTTGTCATGTAATTCTCGATCGGAAATTTGCCCTTTCTTCTTCCTACATCACGCAGCTAACAGCTTTAACAGATGTGAAGTGTAAGCCATAATTATTAAAGTCGGAGAAAAAAAAACAAGTATTATTCTATCTAAACACATGCATTTATAGTAGATCGAATGTTAGAAAACTATGCATGGAAAAATGACCAAGCTAGCTAAGACGCACAAAAGCTTGTATAATTATGGACGTAAACTATGAGGATGGATCATAGACACCCACACTTGGTCAAGGAGCTAGCTAGCTAGCCATGGAAGTTGCCTTCTCCTCCCTTAGTCTCCTCCTCCTCTCTTTCTTAATTTGTTGCCATCTTCTTCATCATACGCTTGAGGGGTCAGGGAGATGATGATGCCCCTTTCTCGACGAGGCCACGTGCGTATCCCTGGATAGGAAACTTGCACCTCCTTGCCGGTGGTGTCCCGCACCACACCCTGGCTGACTTGCAGGGCCGATTCTGAGTTATATCACCATGAGCGACGACCCAGATCCCCTAATTTTTAAGGGCTCCTAAATTTGACATGCATATATAATATATTTTATTAGGTTATTCTAATAAAAGTTAAAAATATATATATTGTTGGATTGTTTTAATAAGGGTTTAAAAATATACATTGTTGGATTGTTTTAATAGAGGTTAAAAATATATATATTTATTATTAAAATTTAAGAAAAAACTCTAAAAAAAGAATGTGAATAGTCATTTTTTCTTTCTAAGACTAGTGAATACTGAACGCTTCTTTAATTTTTGGATTTTGAACCTTTGACTTTTGAGTATCGACAAGATATAGTGAAAAAAGAGAGGGGAAGCTTCACCCACTTCACTTTTTGCACTACTTGCAGGGTTCTTGTGTTAAGGCTATGTCATTTTTTGGAGTTGTGCAACGTATACATACTTTATTTGTTAGTTTACAAAAAGATGCTATATTTTATAAGAGTAATGATATGCACAGTGAAAGTGAATGTGTCAGTAAAAACTTTGACCATCAATCGGCGGCACGTCCGACGTCCGATCGCTGATCGGACACTACCGGCGGTCTCCGGTCGCCGTCCCGAACCAAACTATACCCTGGGGGGCACGGTGAACCCGTCAGGGATCGTCACAATTGCAATCTTGCATTATTCATCGTTGATTTCGACGGGTTCACCGTTGCCGGTGATCCTGACGGGTTCACCATCCTCCCATTGTTTAATTTGATTTGCGGTGACGATCGGAGGCCACTAGTGGTGTTCGATCAGCGATCGAACATTGGACGTGCTGCCGAGTGACGGTCAATATTTTCACTGAGGCATTCACTTTCGCTGTGCAAATTATTTCTCATTTTATAAAATCATATTCATCAAATAACTCTAAAGTAATTGTCAACAACAAGATAGGAAAATCATATTAATAGTATCACATCCATAATAACTCAGCCAAATGAGATAAGAGAAGCTTTATATGAATTATCAAAAGTTAGTGAAGATGCTAAGACTAGAAGTGAAGTTGAATCTCTAGGAACACATGAACTTGAAAAATTTTAAATTTTTGTTGGGTATGATTATATGGCATAATATTTTGAAAAAAAATTGAATTGATTAGTAAAAAGTTACAATATAAAAGTATGCAAATTGACCTTGTAATAAAGATTTTGAGAGGATTGATTTCATATTTTGAAAAATATGAAAGATATAAGGAGGAAGGTTTTCAACATTAGCAAAGGAGATTGCATCTAAAATGGAAATTGATCCTATTTTTTTTCAAAAATGTTCAACTCGTAGAAAGAAATAATTTGATAAAAAATATTATAAAGAGATTTCACAATCTGCTGAGGAATCTTTTAGGATTAATTATTTTTTTGTTATCATTGATATTGATATTTCATCTTTAAAAAATAGATTTGAACAATTAAAAATCTTTGAAAACATTTTTGATTTTTTATTCAATCTTAAAAAGTTATTTTCAATGGATGATAATAGATTGCATGAGTATTGTGATAATCTTCAAGTTGCTCTAAAATATAATGACAAATTTGATATTGATACTGATGATTTATTTTCGAAATTGTAAGTACTACAAATGTGTTTACTAATTAACAGAAACAAAGTCAACTTTTGAAGTTCTTGAGTTTGTAAAAGTATTATATAATTTTCTTGATATTTCGATTGCTTATAGAGTTTTGTTAACTATATCAGTTATTATAACATCAATAGAAAGAAGTTTTTCTAAACTAAAATTGATAAAATCACACTTGTGTTCAACTATGTTTAAAAAAAATTAAATAACTTGACAATTTTATGTATTAAAAATGAGATATTATGATTTTGCAGACTTTATTGATGATTTTGCTTCTCAAAATGCTAAAAGATTTAGATTTTTTTTAATGATTATTTGTTCCCTGTATTTTTTTATTTGTAGGTATTGCACTTTTTGGAGAAGCTTAAGAAATATATTTTGTACGGTATTGCACTTTTTAAAGAAGTTTGGAAAATATATTTTGTATGGTGTTGCACTTTTTGGAGAAGTTTGGAAAATATATTTTCTATGATGTTACACTTTTTAGAGAATCTTGAGAAATATATTTCATATAGAGTTTATTATATTTTTCAAGTTTTCTATTAAACTCTATTCAAATTATATTTTAGTAAAAAAAATTCTATAGGATCTCTTTATATTTTCGCCAAGGGCCTCCAAAAGTCAAGGGTAGGCCCTGCTGACTGTAGGGATCTCCCGGCGACATAAACACAAAACGCAGCGGAAACAAGATCCCTCGAGCGATTCTTGCGAAAGAAAAACTCGTATGAAATTCATCTTGCTAATAGAGCTACCTTTGAGGCGTGCCTTTGCGTTTATCCCGCTCGTCCAAGCTACGCCGGATCTCTTGCACGTTCAAGTGTCCGTGCCTCTATGCGTATCCACATGAACATGATCTGTCAACTTCAGAGAATAACTACCTCAGTTGTGCTAGCAACTTGAGGTAGTTCACAAAACCACCAAGAACCCCAATGAAAGGGTTTCGACCAAGAGGGAGAAGAGGAGGAAGAGAGGAAGGAAATATGACTTAACTTCATCCAAATGACGAGAAAACTCTTTTATACTCATCCCATGAATATGAAGAGTTTTTGTCCCTTTAGCTTCCCTTCATTAAAGCCAATAAAGAGCACATCTTCTCATGTGGCTCTTCAACTTCTCTCTATTCAATGAAGAGAATCTTTTCATCTCCTCTATTATTAATTTATTAAATATTTTAATTAATTAATATCTCATCCAAATATGGTTGAGTCTAATCTAAATTAGTCTAACTCAAATTAGACCTCAATCCCATAATCCAATTGGATTCACTTGAGTCTAACTCAATCAATTCAATTCGGATCAAATCTTAGTCAAACTAAGATCAATTAATCTCCGAAGCGATGACCCAATAGGTTATTGTAACGTTGGCAATGTGTCTAAACCACTTTAGACACATAAGCAATGAGCGATATCTAGCAATGCATCATTGCTACCCAAGTAACAAGAAAAGTTGAGATTCGACTTAACCTCCGTGACTATGACAATGTATGACCTTGTCCTTCTATCCTCGATATCTAGATTGACCAATGAGGTATAGATTGTTCCATCCTCGATCAATATTTGTGCTTCTTGATCCCCAAGTAGACTCACTCAAAAAAATGAGTTCAATATCTCATATTGACTCATTTGAGCATGACCATGCGTTTTAGAAGTCCTAATAGATCAAGGGGCCCACAGATATCACTCTCGTCATATGAGAGGGATAGATCCCATCTACATCACTCACATCCGTCCGCATAATTCATTATATACCTAGTGATCGCCTTTATAGTCCACCCTGTTACGGGTGACGTTTGACAATACCAAAGTACATAACTCCTCATGTAAGGAATCGTAGTGACTTCAGGTCTAAGGACTATTCATACTAATAGTCACATGAGAAAGTTTATGACACTTATATGACAATCTATGAAACTTTCTCATGGCGAGTTAATTCAGTACATATTCTCTAATGTATACCCATGTGTCAACTTGATATCACATATCCATGACTTGTGAGCTCAAGTCATCAATTGATCTACATGCTAGTCTCCATGCATTAATATTGTCCTTGAATATTAATGCTTGACTAGGAATAGTTTAGTGTAATGTTCTCTACATTATCTTACTATCGATTCAACCAATCGATATGATGTAGATAAGAACCTACTACCCAAGAACATTATTATACATAGTTATTTGACACAAGTATAAAGTAAGTATAATATCTAAATATGCCTTTATTAATGATAGAATATGATACAAAAAGTCCCTAATCAATCATCACATAATTGGCTCTAGAGCTCCTACTAACAATCTCCCACTAGCACTAGTGTCAATCACTGTAATATCTAATACCCAGTGATCTAGTGTGACCATCATGCTTCTTTTGTGCCAAAGTCTTGGTCAAAGAATCCGCGATGTTAGCATCAGTGGGTACTCTGTATATCCTCACATCTCCTCTATCGATGATCTCTCGAATGAGATGGAAGAGCCGTAGTATGTGTTTGGTCCGCTGATGAGAGCGAGGTTCCTTAAAGGTCTATCAGGTCTACTATCCTAAAAACTACACCAAGCTCTGTAATGAACTTTCGGATCCAAACAACCACTTTTATTGCATCAGACGCGGCAATATACTCAGCCTCTGTTGTAGAATCTGCGACTGTGCAACTCATAGCGCCACCATTCAAGCAAAATATATACCCTGACTGCGATTTGAAATCATCCCTGTCTGTTTGAAAGCTTGCGTCACTGTAACCCTGTACAACTAGCTCCTCATTGCCTCCAAATATCAAGAAATATTCTTTCGTCATTCGTAAGTACTTAAGAATATTCTTGACAGTTGTCCAGTGACTTTCACCTGGATCTGACTGGTACCTACTCGTCATGCTCAAAGCATACGAGACATCTGGACCCTATAGCGGATGCATAAGGGATATGATCCATACGTCTCTCTCCTCTTTAGAAGAGGGGCATTGAGTCTTCGAAAGACTCACACCATGTGGCATCGGCAGAAATCCCTTCTTAGAATTTTGCATGACAAAATGATTAAACACCTTGTCGATATATGTACTCTGACTTAAGCCAAGCAATCTCTTAGATCTATCTCTATAGATCGTGATGCCTAGGATATAGCTGCTTTACCTAAGTCTTTTATTGAGAAATAATTCCCTAGCCACGTCTTCACATATTGTAGTGAAGGGATATCATTCCCAATGAGGAGTATGTCATCTACATACGCGATCAGGAAGATAACTGTGCTCCTACTAACCCTCTTGGAGACACAGGGTTCATCTTCATTCTTGATGAAACCAAACGCTTTGATTGCATTATCGAATCGAAGATTCTAGCTTCGAGAAGCTTGCGTTAGCCCATAAATGTACCTTTGCAACTTACATACCTTTCCAGCATGCTCTGGATCTACAAAACCCTCAGGTTGTGTCATGTACACATCCTCGAGTAGGTTCTCATTGTTGGTGCAATCGACCCAAGTTTGATCAGGTAGATCATGAGTTTTGATGTGTGTGTCAATATGATTAAGTTAGGGTTTCATGTTGATCTAATATGCGTATATGCCTGTGCAGGTTTGTAAGATACACATAGACTTAGTTGGATGTCTTGGGGTCCGGTGAAGGATGGCATGGGAGACAAGTCATGGATTTGCATGCATCCGAGGGACCGTGGACAAAGCAGGGATGATAAGACGAGAGAAGCGGACTTCGAGGCATACGTGAAGGATGGCATGGGAGACAAGCCGCGGGCTTGCATGCATTCGAGGGACGAGAGTCAAAATCGAAGAGGGCTTGAAGGCGACAGATCGAGGCTGTTGGAAGAAGAGTCGACTGAGTCGTGAGGTTTCGAGTGTTGAGAGAACTGTACTCGGGAAGGGAAATCCTAGGGGTTTAGTGCTAAGAGAATTGTATTCGGGAAGGAAAAACCTTAGGTGGCAGTCGACTGATGCTTGATCAGTCGACTGAGGTAGAGCACAGAGAGATCAGTCGACTGGTGAAGGACCAGTCGACTGATGCAGTCGACTGGTGTCGACCAGAATGCGAATTGTCAGGCGGTGACATTCAAATTCACGAGGACCAGTCGACTACCCCAGGGGCAGTCGACTGGTAATGATCAAAATAGTATCGAGCTCTATTTAAGAGAACTCATGTTTGACTACTTCTCCATGGCGAAACAAGCATGGTTAAAGCCTGTTAGTAGCCTACAAGTGCTCAGTTCGTGTCAAAGGGTTGTGGCGAGGTTTCTTCACCCATAAGGAGTGACAAGAGCTAGCCGAAGGTGCTCCGGGGAATCATCCACCGAAGGATCGGGATCGTCCACCTTATGGGCAGCCGTGGAGTAGGAGTTTCATCTCCGAACCATGTAAATTAGTGTGTCTTTCTTAGTTAGTTTTAGTTTTTGTTATTCCGCTTGTGTACTAACAACTTGTAGGAAGAAAAGTCGAAAAGTAGCTATTCACCCCTAGCTAAACGGAAAGGTCCTAACAAGTGGTATCAGAGTGAGGTTTGCTCATCTACGGACTAACCGCCGAGAGAGCAAAACGCTAGAGAAAATGGCGATTGAAGAAAGATTTGGGGATGACATCAACATTCCACCTTCCTACGATCACGAGAATTTTGAGTATTGGAAGATGTAGATAAAGACATGGTTCGGTATGGATTGGAACTATATGATCGTGCTAGAAGAGCCATTTGAAGTTCCAAGAGACAAACATGGGAAAAAACTCTGACCAAGATATTGGACCAAGGAGCAACAATCCCAATCAAAGGCAAACGAAAAGGTAATTTCAATATTAATTGATATTCTGCCTAATGATGTAATTATTGGTGTAGGTGAATACAAAAACACACATGAATTGTGGAGCAAGGTATTAACATTTCATGAAAATCCTACACAAGCCCAAATAGTGGAAGAGCTCAATGAAATGAGCTCAATGGTCCAAGAAGAGGAAAAGGATCAATTGGATGAGGAAAGAAGCTCAACATCCGATGAGGAGAAAAGAGAAAAAGATTCATCCATCTCATCAAGTGAAGTGACACAAGAAAGTGAAAGATCATCCACTTCATCAAGGGAAGATGAAGAGGTCTCCACTTCAAGAATTGAGGGGGAGGAGAGGCCATCTTCAATACCGGAGCAAGAAGAAGCATCCACCTCCACCAAAGCTAAGTCAAAAGATCACATTATCTGCTTTAGATGCAACAAGAAAGGACACTACAAGGACAAGCGCCCATTAGGTAAAAAGGAGATAAACCCTAAACCCAAGTCAATTCATTTAAAATCTAATATGGGTTGTAGGGAAATGAAGGAAAAGAAGCACATTAGGTGTTATACGTGTGGTGAGCTAGGACACTACCACACCAAATGCTCAAGGAAAGGAGAATTCAAGAAATTGGAGCATTTGAGGAAGTGGGAGAAGAAGGAAAAGAAGAAAAACTCATATCAAGTGGGAGCTACAAGGGTAAGGGATGTAATCCCTAACTCTAAGCATTTTTCAAATTCCTCTATGTGTGGTAGAAATATTGAAAATTGTTTACCTTTGCATATTAATTAGAAATAATAATGAGAATTATTTATCTATGGGTAATTTTGGTTTTAAATATTGTGATAAAAATAGAGTTAATACTGCTTATCAAAACCCTAAGGAATCTATGTATCATGATAAATCTAGGATTTTTAGACCTAAGAATCAAGGCATTAACCCAAAAAAAGGGAGACACATGTCTAGACAAATGGGTAGATCTAGAAATGTCCAAGGTGGACATGGTGATACTAAGGTTAAGAACCTAGAGAGGGGAAATCAAGCCTTAAGGGCAAGACTTGATAAATTAGAGAAAATCCTAGATAGATTCACTAGTGGATCTAAGGGTTTAGGCATGGTGGCGAGTAGTCAAAATCCTGACAATGATAGGCCGGGTCTAGGATACCGATCTATTAGATCAAATGCTATGGAAAAGTCATATGCAAGGATGCCATATGACTATGGCAAGGGGAAGGCCAAAAATCACAAGGGGAAGCCATTTAAAGGAGAGAAGAATAATTTAACCAAGGACAAGGTGTATAGAGTTAAGAAAGTTAGGGGTGTAGGTCAAGAAGTACCGGAGGTACACATGTGTGACCTTGCCATTATAGATGAGTCGTCTAGGGAGGCGACTAAGGCTAAAGATCAAGGGGGAGCTCTAGGAGTCAAAATGGGGCCCATGACCAATGGATCTCAAGAGGATTTCTCCTAAAAGACTAGATGAATTGTGGAATGTGCCAAAGGATTTAGAGACAAAGTTGTGAGTCTTAATATTAGGGATTTGACACATTAAAAGTAAGGTTTCATGCAAAAATATGACAATGAAGCTATATTATATAAAATTGGTTCTTAATGTGGGGATGCCATATAAACTAATGCTAAGGCTGCATTGAGGTTGGAAATGAAAAGATACATCAACGAGAGATCAAAACTAGGACTTTAGGTCAATGTTCAATTGAACCATTTAGATAGTTTTGAGTTTTATGTCAATCTTGGGATTGGTAATAGATACATGGGTAAATATATTTTTCTCAAGTAGACACGGGTACCAAAAATCTCTCCATAAAATTTGGGAATTTTTGGAGATTTGTGAAATTTCTGGTGTATTTTTGAAGTTGGGTCAGAGATGCTGAAATTAGGGTATCAGTCGACTGATGCAGAGGCAGTCGACTAGTCAAGTTTAAATCAGAAACTAGAATATTCAATACAGTAGTTGACTGATCCTCTATTAGTGGACTGATCTTTCTGTTTAGTTCATCAGTCGACTGGCCCTGGGGCAGTCGACTGATGCAGGAAATCTTTTAAAAGAACAACCGCGCGGGGTGCGGCTGAACCTAGGGTTTCAGTGCCGCCCCTTGCGATTTCTCTTCTCCCTCGACCTCCCCAACTGTTCTAAGCCTTCCCAAGGTCCTAAAATCATTTTTCTTGCCTTCCTTCATCTTAGATCCAAGTCTAACGCAATAAAAACATCCTCCTTGAGTCAACCTTGATCATTCGCTATCATGCAACGACCAGAGAAACGGTAATGAATCATTTGTTTTATTTTTCACATTTGGTTTGTGATTCATGACTAACTCCTCATTTTGTGCATGTTTTCCCTATTTTTTTCTTCTTGATTGGGTCAATGTTAGTACATGCATATGGGGGTTACATTTAGGGCTAGGGCAAAGAGAAGGGCTGGTGAGGGATCATCCCAACAGCAGTCCCTATATCCTGAGGGACCTCGGCTTCGTTCCAAGGCTTGCTAGCAAATATTTAACAATGCGGACTTCATTTTGATGAACTGTAGATATCTCAATAAAAAATACTTTCAGGAGATCACTTCTTACATTATTGAGATAATCACACATTTTGGATTAGAAAAACTAGTCTACTGTTAGCGTCATGTCAATTTCGACCTATGCAAGGAGTTTTATGTCAATCTTCCATGTATTAATACCAATGACAGTACATATGAGTCTATGGTATAGGGGGTTACCATTCCTTTTATACCTGCATTATTAGGATCATTTTTATGGTGTAGGGTTTCGGATAATCCATTTACATGTTTTCCAAATGTCACTGAGCCATTTACCTTGCCCAATGTCACCATTGATCAATTCATCGTCATTATTTTGATAATCCTCGACCTCCTCTATAGCGTATCTTCATAACTAGGCGCATGAGTCTAGTTAGCAACGTCTTGTATAAAATCGTCTTAGACTGCATTCTGCCCATTGTCACCAAGGGAATTGAGGTCAAAGATTCGGCTACCTCACTTGGTGATGATGTATGCATTAGAGAGGAGGTTGGACATTGACATTGGTCGCCATGTGTTTGCATCTATTGTCCATTTTTGCATGACATCAATAGGAAGATCTACATGTCATTCGGTCATATTTTGACTGAATTCTTTTTATCTAGAGGTATTAGAACCACTAGGGGTCGGGTACATCAATTGCCTAAGGACTACGACTAGCTTGGTTCTCGACAGCTCTCCTTGGCTGGGATCGATAGACGGCAGGGAGTGCTAGTCTGGCGACGTCATCCTGATTCTTCCGGCTCAGATGATGATGAGGAGGCTGCTCCTACTAATGCACCTACTGCTGCTCCTACTGGGATGATAAAGGAGCGGCTCTCCTGACTAGAGACAGAGATGCATGGATTTAGGGAGGACCTTCAGAGTGTCCAGCAGTGGCAGGTTGATATTTAGGGGGAGGTTCACGGTCTCAAGAAGCACTTTCAGAGGTTCCAGCAGCGACAGGATGACATGTATGAGATGATGCAGCACTGGAACCTTATGTATCAGGCCCCTCCTCCTCCTCCTCCTCCTCCAGGCGATGATATGTAACCTTAGCATGATTTGGTGGTGATGGTGTTGAGAGTGTATTTAGCTTTGGACATTTTTATTATCTCTCAAACATTATATTTGACATTGTAATATTAGGGGATTTCGGGGCTTTGGCCCTTGTAGCGCTTATCTATATTTTTCATATGCACTTTTAATTCATAACTTGATGTTTCTTATATGAAATGTTATTATCTTGTTATTATGGTTATAAAGAAAATAAAATGCAATATACCTTTTATCTAGAGAATATGAAAAAAAGGAAAAAGGGGGAGCTTTGATCATTTGTTTTGTTTTGAGGAGTTATATGAGAAAAGGGGGAGATTTGAAAACATCTCTATATTTTAAATGGTATAGGATAGATTTGGAAAACACATGAGTTCAAACCTATGATAGAAGGTTGATACAAAATAGAGTGTTTTCAAAGAATTGAAATTTTTGTCAAAAAGTCAAGCATATTTGGTATTTTCACGAAACTAAATTTTTCTAGGATAGAATACATCATAAGAAATATGCTTGGAAAATTTCAAAATTTTTCGAATTTTGTGAGTTTTTAGGGGTTTCTGAATTTCGGCTGAAAAATTCAGACTGTTGGGTATCAGTTGACTGCCTTTGGGGCAGTCGACTGATCTTTCTGTGGGTTTGTGGTTTGCAGGCACCAGCCGACTGGTAACTGACGTAGTCGACTGGTGCTGCTTGTTGATGCAGTCTGGCCCGATTGTTGTCTTGGTGTTGACAACGATTTAAGTTTGGTTGAGCGAATTTGGGTTAAAATCTCAGTGAGTGAAGCCGGGTCCTGATGAGTGAAGCCAGGTGATGAAAATCCCGGTGAGTGAAGCCGGGTCCTGGTGAGTGAAGCCAGGTGATTGAAATCCCGGTGAGTGAAGCCGGGTCCTGGTGAGTGAAGCCAGGTGATTGAAATACGGGTGAGTGAAGCCGGGTCCTGGTGAGTGAAGCTAGGTTAGATGAAATCCTGGTGAGTGAAGCCAGGTCCTAGCTTGGAGGGCTAGGTTTGGAAAGTCCTAATTCGGAAGAGTTGGGTGAAAAGTCCTAGCTTGGAGGGCTAGGTGAAAAGTCCTAACTTGGAGGGTTAGGTGAAAATTCCCAACTTGGAGGGTTAGGTGAAAAAGTCCTAGCTTGGAGGGCAAGGTTGGATGAAACCCTAGCTTGGAGGGCTAGGTTGGAGCCCCTGGATCGATCTGGTGACCGATCAGGGAGTTGGCACGGTACTCCTTCGTGGATCGGTCTGGTGACCGATCCAGCGATGACTGATCGGACTGGTGACCGATCAGGGAGTATGCGTTTCACCCACTGCTTGGCTCCTGATCGGTCTGGTGACCGATCAGGGAGCACACAGTGAGGTTGAGTTCCCCTGCTGATCTGGTCCTGATTGGTCTGGTGACCGATCTGGATCACTGTGCAGATCGTTCAGGAGAACGATTCAGGGTCGCGAGTTTCTCACTATGATCGATCGGGACGGATCCTGAACGGACTGGTCATGACCTGATCGGTCTGGTGACCGATCAGGAGGCTCCCTAATCGGTCCGGTGACCGATCAGGAGGTTTGGACTACGAAACTCAGAAATCGCTCGGCAAAGGGGTGGATCGGTCTGGTGATCGATCCACAACCTGGGATCGGTCTGGTGATCGGTCCAGGAGAATCCCAATGAAATCGTGATTTCTGATTGAGCGTTGGGGACCGATCAGGACGGAGCCTGATCGGTCTGAACCCAGCCTGATCGGTCTGGTGACCGATCAGGGTCATTCCTGATCGGTCTGGGGACCGATTAGGAGCAGAACTTTAATTCAAATACGCTGTCAGAAGTGTCTGATCGTGTCTGTTTTCTCTGCCGATTCACTGATACATTGCTGATTTCATTTGATATGCATTGCTAATCCTCTGTTGGAGTGTGCAGGTGATAGCAGGTGATTCAAACACTCAAAGAGGGTCAATAGGAGGCTTTTCTTGGAGCAGGTTTGTTTGTTTCTCCTTCTCAGGTTTCAGCAGCAACTGAGGCATGGCTGGCGACTGACGGAGGCTCAGCTGGAGAGGGACTTCAGTGGACTGAGTGCTCAGGGAGGTCAGTGGGTTCAGGCTGTGCTCAGGGGATGCTGATGGAGCCTGGCGATGAAGCAGGAGCTTAAGAGGAAGATGAGAAGCAGAGGAGGCTTGTGAGAGGTTCCTCCTTAGTCTCGTGTGCTTACCTTGTATTCATCTACTGAGGCGATTGTAGAGAGGTTTCTCCACCGAGAAGGAGGTGCTTGATATCCGGTGTTCACCGGGGCTTGATCTGCCGACGATCAAGGGATCGCCCACCTCACGGGCATGCCAAGAAGTAGGGCAAGTTATCCCCGAACCTTGTACATCGCGGTGTTAGCGTCGGTTTGCTTTCCCTGTGTTTTATTTGCTGTTCTTCATTACTGCTTCTGTGTTTTTGTTTCCGGTGCTACTAACGAATTGAGTGCAGAAATCTGATAGAAACTCTAAGTCCAAGTGTTTGGCTATATTCACCCCCCTCTCTAGCCATCCAGGTTCCAACAAGTGGTATCAGATCTTGGGGCTCTGTTCACGGCTTAACATCCGAGAGCTTACAGCAAGATGGCTGGAAGAGAATAAATGAGCACAAACCGACCTCCACTCTTCGACGGCACAAATTTTCAATATTGGAAATCGAAGATGAAGTTTTATTTGAAGACAAACATGTGCATATGGTTCTCGGTTAAAGAAGATTTCATCCCTCTAAGAGATGTTGAAGGAAAAGATCTCGACTTCTCAAGTTGGTCGGCTGAGCAAATAAGAAAGAGTGAAGCAAATGCCAAAGCAGTGGTCACTTTGCAATGCGGGTTGACCAAGGAGGAGTTAATCAAGGTGGGTCCTTTTACAAGTGCTAAAGATCTTTGGAACAAAATTATTGAGCTCCACGAAGGAACTCAAGACACCCGAATAGCCAAGAAGGACCTCCTTCACAGTTGTCACGCCCCCAGAGGCACATGCTTGCTCGAAAATCGGGCAGCATCTGTAGGATCGATGCATGTGAGAGGGGGGGGGGGTGAATCACGTGACCTTTTTTAAAAAATTAGAACACTTTAAAAAGCGTGCACAGCGGAAAAAATAAAACACGAACGAAAAATCAATACAAACGACACAGGTAGTTTTACTTCGTTCGGAGCCTTCGCCGACTCCTACTCGAAGGCCCAGGTCCCTCGGACCTTTCCGTTGGGCAATCCACTAAAACTCTCTACCGGTAAACCCCGATAGAGTAGGCGGGTACAAAAGAATTTAAAGTGTGACAACCCCACACTTTAAAGTAATTAAATGCAAGAAATAAAAATTGCGTTACCCAACAACTTAGATTTATCTGAAGCAGCTTGGGTGTTGGGAGCGATCTTCCAGCAGCGGTCGGACAACGTCGAGTCAGAGCACAAACCGCAGCAGAGGAGCGTGGAAGCTTTGGTACAAAGTTGATGTGAAGCTTGGGGTCGAGGGGTGCTATTTATAGCACCTAGGGCGCCCTGGACGTCGGGGGCGCCCTGCCACGTGTCAGCCGATCCGCGCTTCGCTCGGTCAAGCGTTATCCCACCGGAATAGGGATGACATTTGACCTCTGGGGCGCCCTGGTCGCAGAGGGCGCCTTGGCTGACTTCTTCCGCGCAGAAATCTCGGCTGTGGATAAAGCTGGCTTCGCAGTCTTGGGCTTGGAGGCGCCCTGGCTGCTGAGGGCGCCTTCGCTGACGAGGGTGCCTTCGCTGCTGAGGGCGCCTTGCCCAGTAAGCAGCCCAAGCTCTTTTCGTTTCGCTTGGTTCTGGTTCACCTTGAGGGCGCCCTGGGCACTCAGGGCGCCTTACTCAGCTGCTGCCTCGCTCCTTTGAGGCTCTCTGAGTTGTAGACACACGTTCCTTCGGTCCTGCATCCAGGGTTAGTCCAAAACACAATAACACAATTATTTTATACAGCCTTAGCTGTCTTGGTTCTGACTTTGGTCTCCAAAATGGAGTCCTAGGTCGAACCGACGCCTACTGTTCCCTCGACGGGGAACGCGTCCTCACTGGTTCGCTCCTCCAGTGACTTACCTCACTTACCTCGCGCAGCTCTACTTGACTTCTTGACCCACCAGGACTTCCTGCCAAGGCTCAACCACCCTGGTCTTCCTGCCAAGTCTCAACCAACTTGGTCTTCAGCCAGTTGTCAGGTCCCGCGGACCCAACTGGACTTCCCGCCAGGACTCAACCATCCTGGACTTCAGCCTGGTGTCTGGTCCTAAGTCTTTCAACCCTGCACACTTAGTAAAGAGGTTAAATACCAACAACCCTAACTTTAACCACTTTGTCATACATCAAAACCCGAGTTTGACCGTTAGTGCAAACTGCACCAACAATCTCCCCCTTTTTGATGTATTGACAACTCAGGTTAAAGTTAGAAAAAAAACAGTAGATATGAACTTGCATAAACATGCAAACAATATAACACAAGCATAGGTATGAAAGTTGCAGCACACAAGAAAGCAGAGGTAAAGAAATGTGAAATAAGCATGCTGTTTGCAATTTTCTAACCCTTTTACCCTACTCTCCCCCTTTGTCATTCATCAAAAAAGATATAAGCATAACAAGTTTAAGGGAGTAGAAAATATAGGCTAAGTGTTAGAAAAAAAACTAGTCTTAAATCTATTAACTTAGCTTTCAAAAAAAAATTTCTTTCAAAAATTTTTTTTTTCAGAAAATATAATATCAATCTTAATCAAAAAAATATTTTTAGGGATTAGCTGGAACTCCCTCTCAATCTTTATCCACTTTTATCAAAATTTTCAAATGTGTTTTGTCAAAAGTGACATTTTGAAAAAGTATTTTGACCTCTGCTCCCCCTGGACCAAGTAATGATTATGGTCCCTTTTCATGTGTCTAACCCTAGTTACTGACTAACTATCTAGATGATAGTAGTGTTCACTGTGTTAGTCAAGTCAAGTAATAATGTCTAGCTCAGATTTTAGTGCAAGACTACTTGACTTGATCACTGTAATGTTGGTATTTTATGCCCAGACTTACTGTGATGCACTGACTTAAGCATTCGGAAGTCCAGGCAGTATCCTATGCATCTCACAACCGTTCTATGTTTTTGCAAACACAAACAAGTTAATCTTAATGTGTTTTGTGAGATGCGGCTACCTAAATCTATAGGTTCATGCAATTCTAGGGGTCAAGCTTAGGCTAAGTCTGCCAGTTTTGAAAATCAAATTTTGAAAGACAATAAAGTTCTTGAAAAACCAGTTTGAAAAATCCATGTTTTTAAACTCACAAGCTTAATTAGTTAAATCAAAAGTCAACTTAAGCTTATCAGGTCAGTCCTAGTCTATAACACACATTCCTATTAACCTTCTTAAGTTGCTAAATTCAGATTCAGGAAGTGGTTTGGTAAATATATCAGCTAGGTTAGACTTAGATTCAACATGGTTAAGTTCAATTTCTCCTTTATTTACATGATCTCTGACAAAATGGTGTTTGATTTCTATATGTTTGGTCCTAGAGTGTTGGATTGGGTTTTTGGTTAAATTGATTGAACTTAGGTTATCTATAAAAATTTTGACTTGTTTAAAATCTAAGTGAAGGTCCTTTAGGGTATGCATCATCCAGAGTAGTTGGGCTACACACTCACCCATAGCTATGTACTCAGCTTCAGTGGTGGATAGGGCAACACAGTGTTGTTTTCTACTAAACCAACTAACTAGTGAGGGTCCTAGAAGTTGGCATCCACCACTGGTACTTTTTCTGTCTAATTTACAGCCAGCATAGTCTGAGTCAGAATATCCAATAAGCTCAAACTGGGCTGTTCTAGGGTACCAAATTCCTAATCTTTCTGTTCCTTTAAGGTACCTAAATATTCTTTTAACTAGGGTTAGGTGTGACTCTTTAGCACATGTTTGATACCTAGCACACATACTAACTGCAAAAAGAATATCAGGTCGACTTGCAGTTAAGTAAAGTAGGCTTCCTATAGCACTTCTATAGTACTTAAGGTCAACAGGTTTGCCTTTTGGGTCACTATCTATAGTTTGATTGGTAGCCATTGGTGTCTTAATCTCTTTTGTATTATCCATTCCAAATTTTCTAAGTAGTTCTTTTGTGTATTTTTGTTGATAGACAAAGGTACCCTCACTGGTCTGTTTTATTTGTAGCCCTAAAAAGAAAGTTAATTGACCTACTAAACTCATTTCAAATTCAGTTTCTATTATCGTTGTGAAATCTTGTAAAAAGTCTGAGTTAGTTGAGCCAAATACTATATCATCTACATATACTTGGGCTACAAAAATATCATTTTTTAGGGTTTTAACAAATAGTGTTGGGTCAATTTTGCCTTGGTTAAAACCTTTTGAAACTAAGTAGTTAGACAGTCTTTCATACCAGGCCCTAGGTGCTTGCTTAAGTCCATATAAGGCTTTCTTAAGTCTAAAGACATAGTCAGGGTGGTCTAAGGTTTCAAAACCAGGGGGTTGACCTACATAAACCTCTTCTTTAATTAGGCCATTTAGGAAGGCTGACTTAACATCCATTTGATAAAGCTTAAATCCCTTATGGGCTGCATAACTTAAGAGCATTCTAATGGATTCAAGTCTAGCTACAGGGGCATAGGTTTCATCATAATCAAGACCTTCTACTTGGCTAAACCCCTTAGCTACTAGCCTAGCCTTATTTCTTACTGTTTCACCTTGTTCATTAAGTTTATTTTGAAAAACCCATTTGGTTTCAATAAACTTTTTGTTTTTAGGTAAGGGTACTAAATCCCAGACTTGACTACGTTCAAATTGAGCTAACTCCTCTTGCATGGCAATGATCCAATCAGGGTCAAGTAAGGATTCTTCTATAGACTTAGGTTCAATTTTGGAAATCAGAGCTATCTGACTAAGATTTCTAAAGGCTGATCTAGTCTGAACCCTTAGTTCTGGATCACCTATGATTTGATCAGTTGGGTGGGCTGAGCTAACTCGAACAGTTCTGGGTTGGTTAGGTTCAGTTTCAGGTGTGGGTTCAGTTAGATCATCGTTTTGGTCCTCAATTGACCTTTCATCAGGGTTAGTACTGGATCTAACAAAGTCAATTGGTTGGTAGGTGGTTTGATCAGAGTTATTTGGGTCAGATTTTTCATCAAATTTTACATTTGTAGTTTCTTCAATTTTTAGGGTAATTTTGTTATAAACTCTATAGGCTCTACTGGTAAGGGAATAACCTACAAAGATACCTTCCTCAACCTTAGAAGTAAATTTTCCTAAGTGTTCTCTAGTATTTAAGATATAGACTTTACATCCAAATACTTTAAGGTATTTAATGTTAGGTTGTTTGTTATAATAGATTTCAAAGGAGGTCTTTCCTAGGTTTTTAATTATAGTTATTCTATTTTGTACATAACAAGCTGTACTAACAGCCTCAACCCAAAGGTATTTAGGTGAGTTGTATTCATTTAGCATTGTTCTAGCTGCTTCTTGTAGTGTTCTATTTTTTCTTTCTACAACTCCATTTTGTTGAGGTGTTTTAGGGCAAGAGAATTCGTGATGGTAGCCATTTTCTAGACAAAATTGATTAAATTTGTGATTTTTGAATTCTCCGCCATTATCGCTCCTAAGTCTTTTGATTTTAATCACTTTTTCATTTTCTGTTAATTTACAAAATTGAGTGAGTGTATCAAAAGTTTCATCTTTATTTTTTAAAAATTTTACCCAGGTAAATCTTGAATAGTCATCTATAATTACTAGGCAGTATAGGTTCCCATTAATTGATTTAACCCCATGTGAGTCAAATAGGTCTAGGTGAATTAATTCCAGAATTGACTTGGTTTGAGTTTGATTAGTTGGTTTGTGGGTTGACCTAGTTTGTTTTCCTTGTTGACAAGCATTACATAAGGTTGACTCAAGGTTAGATAACTTTGGTAGGCCTCTAACTAAACCATTTAGTTTAGGTAGTTTTCTGAAGTGAGTGTGTGAAAGTCTCCTATGCCAGAGCCAAGTCTCATCCTTATGGGTTAAGAGGCAGTTTTCTAAGGGACAGGTTAACTTAATTTCATAAATGTTATTGTGCCTAAGTCCTCTAAGTGTGATGTTTGGGTTGTCATTGTGTTTGATCAGACATTTATTGGATAGGAACCTAACCTTATAACCAGTGTCACACAATTGGCTAATGCTTAGTAAATTGAAGTTGAAATTTTCAACAAGTAATACATTTGTTATTATGAAATCAGACTCAAGTTCAATATTGCCTAGGCCAATTACCTTAAGTTTACCGTTGTTTCCGAAAGCAACGGTCCCTAGTCTTTTGTACTTGAGTTCTGTAAATTTGGTGGGATCCCCAGTCATGTGTCTGGAGCATCCACTGTCAATGATCCATTTGTTTTCCTACAGTTAAGTAAAAGATTTAGACCTTAGGTTAAGAAGATTTAAAAACTTGAGTTTGAATTTTAAATTTGAGTTATGTTAATTTTGATTTTGAATTTGATTTTTATTTTTGAATTTGAATTTGAATTTTAATTTTTGAATTTGAATTTGAATTTTAATTTTTGAATTTTAATTTTATTTTTTGAATTTGAATTTGAATTTTTGAATTTGAATTTGAATTTTAATTTTTGAATTTGAATTTTTTAATTTTTGAATTTGAATTTTAATTTTAATTTTTGTTTTTGAATTTTATTTTTTGAATTTGAATTTTATTTTTTGAATTTGAATTTTAGTTTGAAGGTTGAGTTATCAATCAATAATTTGAATTTGGTTATCCTTATTCATCTCACTCGGTCTAAGTCATCAATCAAGGGAGTCCTATGATTTTGTGAGATGATTTTGAGTTTGTTTAGAAAAGTTAACTTGACCTTGTGTTAGATCCAAGTTTAACAAGTAGTAATTTAAAAGTACACTTCAATAATTGGCTTCCAGGCCATGGCGAGGCACAGTGGCCTTCTTTGGCCGAAGCCTTATTGGAGCAACAACCATTTTCTAGGCAAAGCCGCTTAAAGAAGTTGGACTTTTAACTTACTCATTGAAAACCCTGGTACTAAATAGTACAAGAGTCAAATTAACTTTTGAAGCTAGTCCTAAGTGCCTACCTGGGCAAAGGCTGATTTTGAGGTGCCAACTAGTTTGGAGCCTCCCCCTAAATTGTAGACTAGGTGTCTAGGGTCAATGTAATGGATGTCCTTTTTTGGGACATAAAATTGATTCTGACCTACTTGCTTTGTTAGATAAGCTTTCGGAACCCACGCTTTTCGTTGATTTTTGCGGGGGTGGATAAAGGAGATAAAGGATCTTTGGTTCGATCTTGATTTATATCCTATCCCAGATTTGTTGTACATGCCCTTTTGTGATCCAAGAATGAGGTCAAGGTTCTTGGATCGGGTTGTGAAAGTTGCTAGTAGATCCTTAAGTTTTAGGACTTCGCCCTTTAGGGTTGAGTTTTCAGTTTCAATCTCAATTAATTTTTGATTTTGAATTTGTTCAGTTAATGTTCTGGTATTAATTAATTGCTCCTTAAGGTCTTGATTTTCCTTAAGGAGCCGGTCATTTCTAGATTCAGATGCAAGCAATTTTTTATTTAAAGCAGAGATAATCTTGAAAAAATTTTGATTAACTGAATCTAAATATACCTTAGTTGAGTCGTCCGAAAAGAGTCCGATCTCTTGACTCGACTCGTATTCGGAATCTTCGTCGTGCTCTGAGTCTGACCCGGGTCCGGTTGCCATTAGTGCGAGATAGTTTGAGTTCCTTGGTGGTTCATCGTCGGAGTCGTCTGTGCTGTCGTCCCAAGTGGCTTGAAGAGCCTTCTTCTTCTTATTCTTCTTGGGTTGATTCTCCTTTTTGTAGGGGCATTCGTGTTTGAAGTGTCCTTTTCTGTTGCAGCCGAAACAGGTTATTTTACTTTTGTCTTCACTGCTGGTGGGCTTCATTATCCTCTGGAGGTCCTTTCTTGAGAACTGGCTTTTCTTTTTGGCGAAGACCTTTCTTACTAGGTTGACCATTTGTTCCTCATCATCTGAGTCTGAGTCTGACTCTTCTTCTAATTCTTGAATTTTCTTCTTTGACTTGCCTTCTTTTGAGGAACCTGCAAATAAGGCAAACCGTTTCTCGGCCTTGGCGTTAGTCTGTTCGTGCAGTTCTAATTCACAAAACAATTCATCTAAATTAATTTTAGAAAGGTTCCTAGAAATTTTATAAGCATCTATAATAGATGCCCATAGTGAATTTCTAGGGAACGCATTTAAAGCATACCTTATGATGTCTCTGTTTTCTTGTTTGTGCCCGATTAGGTGGAGTCCATTTAGTATGTCCTTGATCCGGGCGTGAAGTTGGCTTGCAGATTCTCCTTCCTGCATTTTTATGTTAAATAACTTATTTAAAAGTAAATCCCTTTTTATTACCTTTGCATCAGAGGTGCCTTCATGTAGTTCAATCAGTTTGTCCCAGAGCTCTTTGGCAGATTCAGTTGGGCCGATACGGTTCAATTCCTCTTTTGTTAGTCCGCACTGGAGGGTGTTCTGCGCCTTGTACTCAGTCTGGGCCTTTCTCTTCATATCAAGGTTCCATCTGTCAGGCTTCAGTGGTGCATTGTTTCCCTCGTCCATTGGTGGTTCGTAGCCAGATTGCACCGCGAACCATTGATCCATGTCTGTCTTTAGGTACACCTCCATTCTTCGTTTCCAGTAAGGGAAGTCTTCCCCATTGAAGAGTGGAGGACGGGCAGTGCTAAACCCTTCACCTTGAGCCATCTGAAATAGACCACACAAAAACATGTCCCAAGACTAGGTCTTGGATTAGTAGTGTGGTAGGAAAAGGAGAAGAAAGAGAAAGAGCGACTCGAAATGGTGTTGCACCAAATTCGAGTAAAATCAAACGAACGAAAAAAATAATCCAAATCTAGGCAACAATACCTAATTTAGATCATGTGTAGCGAAAAACCAAAAATCGAAAAAAGAACTGGATTTCCCCCGGCTCTTATGGTGGTTGCACCGATACAGAGCGTACCAGGCTCTGATACCACTTGTAGGATCGATGCACGTGAGAGGGGGGGTGAATCACGTGACCTTTTTTAAAAAATTAGAACACTTTAAAAAGCGTGCACAGCGGAAAAAATAAAACACGAACGAAAAATCAATACAAACGACACAGGTAGTTTTACTTCGTTCGGAGCCTTCGCCGACTCCTACTCGAAGGCCCAGGTCCCTCGGACCTTTCCGTTGGGCAATCCACTAAAACTCTCTACCGGTAAACCCCGATAGAGTAGGCGGGTACAAAAGAATTTAAAGTGTGACAACCCCACACTTTAAAGTAATTAAATGCAAGAAATAAAAATTGCGTTACCCAACAACTTAGATTTATCTGAAGCAGCTTGGGTGTTGGGAGCGATCTTCCAGCAGCGGTCGGACAGCGTCGAGTCAGAGCACAAACCGCAGCAGAGGAGCGTGGAAGCTTTGGTACAAAGTTGATGTGAAGCTTGGGGTCGAGGGGTGCTATTTATAGCACCTAGGGCGCCCTGGACGTCGGGGGCGCCCTGCCACGTGTCAGCCGATCCGCGCTTCGCTCGGTCAAGCGTTATCCCACCGGAATAGGGATGACATTTGACCTCTGGGGCGCCCTGGTCGCAGAGGGCGCCTTGGCTGACTTCTTCCGCGCAGAAATCTCGGCTGTGGATAAAGCTGGCTTCGCAGTCTTGGGCTTGGAGGCACCCTGGCTGCTGAGGGCGCCTTCGCTGACGAGGGCGCCTTCGCTGCTGAGGGCGCCTTGCCCAGTAAGCAGCCCAAGCTCTTTTCGTTTCGCTTGGTTCTGGTTCACCTTGAGGGCGCCCTGGGCACTCAGGGCGCCTTACTCAGCTGCTGCCTCGCTCCTTTGAGGCTCTCTGAGTTGCAGACACACGTTCCTTCGGTCCTGCATCCAGGGTTAGTCCAAAACACAATAACACAATTATTTTATACAGCCTTAGCTGTCTTGGTTCTGACTTTGGTCTCCAAAATGGAGTCCTAGGTCGAACCGACGCCTACTGTTCCCTCGACGGGGAACGCGTCCTCACTGGTTCGCTATTCCAGTGACTTACCTCACTTACCTCGCGCAGCTCTACTTGACTTCTTGACCCACCAGGACTTCCTGCCAAGGCTCAACCACCCTGGTCTTCCTGCCAAGTCTCAACCAACTTGGTCTTCAGCCAGTTGTCAGGTCCCGCGGACCCAACTGGACTTCCCGCCAGGACTCAACCATCCTGGACTTCAGCCTGGTGTCTGGTCCTAAGTCTTTCAACCCTACACACTTAGTAAAGAGGTTAAATACTAACAACCCTAACTTTAACCACTTTGTCATACATCAAAACCCGAGTTTGACCGTTAGTGCAAACTGCACCAACAGCATCTCCCCTGTATGGCGGACAATATGGGACAATTTATACATATATCTCACCACCAATATAGCTCAGCCACAAGCGGCTGGCATCACAATAATAAATAAAAGATGGCTCAGCCATCACAACTGTAATATGAAACACAACCACGCAGTTTTATATCAACCAAAAGATAACGGGTGGCTCAGCCACCTTAAATATAAAAGAAACTAAATCCAAAGAGATCTCAAACGTCTCTGATATCGACAAGCAAAACTGATAACAAATAAGGGGCGACTTTACCAAGTACTGAAAACAAAACAACTATACCCAATACGGAAAAGTAACTCAACTCTGAAACAACTCCAAACCAAAATCACCCGGTGAAACTGAAGGACTGAGGGACTGGATCATCTCCTGGCTCCAAGCAATACCACTACCTGTTATCTGAAACAACAAAAAGGGAAGCAGGGGTGGTGAGTCCGGGCGGACTCTGCGGGTATATGAGTAGACAATAAGCATGACATAAATAAGATAACGAAGTAGAGAATCAAAAGGTACAGTCCATAAGAAATATCAGATTTACCTAATCATGCATAACCAATATAATACGACATAAACCGAATAATAACTAAACAGGTATAGAATAACTCAACAACAATAATATCAAGATAGACATGCATGTCAAACATGTGCAACAATCATAGCTCATATAAGTGCATCAAACACAAGCAAATGAATAAAAGAAATACGTATGCACATGATGCAATGACATGTGTCACCCCTGACGCCAGTCAAGCCGTCAACACATCCCATCTGTGTGACCGAGTGGGTAGGGTTGTGACAACTGTACCACTCCAACAACAACAATAATAATACCACATAAGGCGTGGTTGAGTGGACAGGATGCTGGGATGTCTACACTCCCAACCCACGGTACATCGGGGGGGAGCTATCACATTTACAATATCCCTAAAAAAAACAAACAATAGTGAGGGTGAGCCACCAATGGCTCATCCCTCTAAAACAACGGTGAGGGTGTCACTGTCTGGCATGACAGGACAAACACTCGCACTCTAACCACTAGTATGACAACATGTGGTTGAGTGAATCGAGCAACAATATGACTAACGACGGCTTAACCAAATGTAAGCCAACAGTCGTTAGTATGCAACGTGCAAGTATGGTGCATGATATACGATGCACAAACAACCGGAGAAACAACGATGCAATAAAATCCAACGAGTATACGATGCATCAATACAACCAATCCAGAAATCGCAAACCAACGATTATGCACCTACACTACTAGGTAGGGTATTTCTAATGCCAAATAAACCTTATTGTGTTTAATGAACTTCTAAGTGCTCGCGTACAAGCGACACTTTACAGAACAGAAAATCAATAGAGGACTGTACGGATACAAACTTGGAATACTCGAAGATCAACGAAGAATAAGTCTCAACGGCGATGTTTAAATAACGACAAAGAACAAGGTCAAGCAACCTATAAGACATAAACTAGCCATGCTTTAAGGTAAAAGAACTACTCGAGTACAAAGGAGAAATACCCGCCTTTTATTTGAAGAATTTGGTAAACGAGAACCTTCCACGATCAACTGTGCGAGGCCAACGTTAAGGTCCTGTATCAAGGACTAAATTTAGCTATTTATACCAATTACTAAAAGTTGCTAAACTACACGTAAAATAAAATTAGGATAAATTCCTTTTGCAACATATGTTTAATTAAATCTAAACAACTCTGGGTTTCTTCTCAAAACCATTTAACAAGATTAGGTCATTAAGTTAAACTTCTAAACTTTAAGGAAGTTAGAAACTAAACTTAACTCCTCCAAGAACCAAACCCATCAGATTTCATAATTCATACATTAGCATAACCTAGCACATGATACTAACCTAACCACACACACAGGCCTTATTAGACCTTCACACCATGGACCTCACGGCAACTAAAAAAAAACAAACTTACACTTCATGCCAACAAGACAAAACTAATCCTCCAGCCTACCCGAAATCAGAAATTGCTCACGGTATTATTCAACAATCAATCGGAACTAAAACTACAGAACTAATCCTATTCCATTAAAATTCAATAGCTACTCTCAAGGCTTACAACAAAGAACAAATGGAAACCCCAAGGTCAACCTTCAGAAAGCAAATCTTACCCGTAGATGCCACACTTCTTCTCCCTTCCTACTCTGATCCGATGTGATCAACAAACACCCTCGAATCCAAGCAAGAATCTACCACAGATTCACCAATTACCAGAAAATTGAAAACAAGAAAGACCTAATAATCTCATATCAAGGACCTACCTGATCGGGTCCGGAAGCGAAGTGCCCTAACACAAGAAAATTGGAAACAATCGGAAAGAGAAGTGCCCTAACACCGGCGTCGGAGTTGTGAGCCCTCTGTGATGGGATCTCGGCACCGTCTGGGAGGAAAAGAGACGATCGGCCGGAGGTGGAGAACTGCTCACTGTGTGCGGCCGGATGGCGCTCTGCTCGTGCGCACCGGAGAAGAAGGAGAAAGGAGAAGAAGTCGGTGGAGGACGGTGCTCGCTCGCTGGGAATCGCTGCGGCGTCGGGCGTCGGCTAGGGTAGAGTCGACGAGTGCCTTCGGTTTCGCACAGGGGAAGTTGGCGCAGAGGAGTGGGGTTTCGGGTAAGAAGAGGGAAGTTAAGGCTTTAGGGTTATTATATTTTATTTGGCATTTTTGCAAATAAACCTTACAAGTTTGGAATATTTCAACTAGGCCCCTAAAAATACCTTTTCAACCCCATAAAAATTCGGTATTTAACAACAGTCAACTCCAAAATCTGTCCATGGAAGAAAATGAAAAGGTAAGTGAACTCCATGGAAGATTCAAAGAGATCCTCAATGGCCTTCACTCCATTGATGAAAAGGTCGAGAACCGCGACCTTGTGAGGTACATTCTAAAAGCTTTCCCTAGGAACACTTTGTAGTCATCCATGGTGGATGCCTACAAGGTATCTAGGGATCTTTCAATTATTAAGTTAGAAGATTTATTTTGTGAAATGGAACTACATGAGATTTCTAACACAAGCCCAAGGGAGAAAGGGTTTGCTTTTGTTGCAGGAAGCAAAAGGAAGAAGGACAAGGAGGAGAAAAGCCACTGTCATGTGGCTCTCGTGGCCTTAGAAGAATCAACCGAGGAGAGTGACAACGAATCAAGAAGCTTCTCAACCGCGCCTTCATCATCTTCGGATGATGAAGAGGTAATCTCTCCCGAGTTAAATAAATGCTATAGAGCAATAGCGTACTTGACAAAAATACTTAAGAAATCTAAGGCCAAAGTCAAAACATTAAGGTTGGAAGTAAAAGAATTTAAATCCTCTAAGGTTGAGGATATTAATGCTTTGCATGATGAATCCCTTAAGGATGAAAATAAGAACTTGAAGAGCGAAGTTGAAAACCTCAAGAATATTCTTGAGAAGTTTTCAACAAGCTCTAAAACATTAGATATGATACTCAACTCACAAAGAGCGATGTACAACAAGATAGGTTTGGGTTACCAACCTAAAGAACCTAGTGTCATATCATTAATGTCAAGAACCCAATTTAGAGCACAAAGTAATTTTAGGATTCAAAAGGCTAAAAAGAAAATGACTAAGGCATGGGTGCCAAAGTCATTCATTGTAGATTCATTAGGTCCCAAAATTTGGGTACCTAAAACCTCTATCTTTCGAATTGTATAGCTTAGTTTGAGGGGGAGCATCTATCAACATGGGGGGGGTTGATATTTGGTGCTCCAAACATATAGTCATTCCTAGTTAGGAATGTGCTTACCATTTCCTCAAATTCACATGAATGGCTTAGACTAACCCACAACTTGCTCTTGCCATGAATTGCTTAGGATAATTGGTTTTCCTATAGCAATTTATGTTTATTGCAAATAATGATTAATGATATGTCATAACTCAAGCTTAAGGTGTTTTCTGAACCTGTTCTTGTATGCCATGAGTTTACTATATGTGTTACACAACATGAAGACATGTTAGGAAACAAGTATGAACTCATAGTTTGTGATGATTCAAGACTCAATACTTAACTTCTATGACTTAACTATTTTCTCATCAAACTTGACATTTTTCATATGCCCAATATTATTTGGATTATCGAGATATCAATACTTAGGTGTAGATTGGATTATCAAATTTGTTTGGAATAAAAATGATCATGCCTTGGCACACATAGATTTCATTCATGTATTGATGTTGATAAACATCAATATGCATCCATGCTATCCATGATTATAAACTTCCTATTCAAGTGATGGTATGCATACCTGCCTTGAAATTTTGATACAAACATATTTTGACATTCAAGTTCATGCTTAGAGCATATGTATCATGCTTTGACATAAATTTGTTTTTGAAAACTCAAGATCATGCCAAGAACATGCTTAGAACATAATTGATCAGTCAACCTAGTGATGGTATATTAATCCATGGAAATTCTTAATCCTTGATATGAAATGAAGCTTAGTTAAGAGACCCAAATCAGATTGCTTGTTTTAATTAAGTGATTTATGGTTAATGGAACTCATTTAGGGAGTAAATCTGATTGTATTAGGGATTAGAGTGATAAAGAGTTGAAACGAACTTGTTTCTGAAATTGATCAGTTTCAGAAACCATTCTGTATCATCCCTGATCGGTCCACCGACCGATCAGGGGTGCTTCTGATCGGTCTGGTGATCGATCAAACCAACTCTGATCAAGGAACTCCCAGATCGTTCCAAATTGATCCAAAACTTCCTTAAACCAATCTCTTCTCATCGAATTGTATCAGTTTAATGATCATACCACAAACAAATCTGATATAAACCAGATTATTCCAAGAACATGATACAATCCGATTACAATTGAAACATATTTGATCATCCATTGGTACAAACCTGGTACTAAGGGAGCACAAATTTATTCAAGTGGTACAAACCTGTACTGAATAGTGATTTGATACAAACCTATATTGGAATGTTCAAATTCATAAAAAAGGGTTTGTTGAGTCATGACTCGTGTTTTTAATGTCGTGTTCCAGAAATGTTTCTGGAATATCGAATATCAATAGAGTCCTCTCCCCTATTATGGAATGCAAATGGTTAATGCAGTCTGATCAGGAACGTATCAGAGTTTCCGAAATTTTTCTGAAATCTGATCGCTCTCCAGACTAATCAGATATGCTTTTGTATCACGTAATCAACAGACCTGGTTGGTCACGGAGACCAATTAGGACTATGTTTCAGATACAGATGCATTCCTTACTCGTCCTATGAAGCATATATGTATTTCCATGATATACTTCTGTATATGTCTTCACATGGAAGTCCAAGTGTTAATGCAGCCCGATCTTGAACGAATCAGAATTACAGAAATTTTTCTAAAAATTGATCGTTCATAGATAAATCAGAAATTTTTCTGTATCGATCATCAGTCTGATGGAACTGTGATAATTATTGTCATATGATGCATATACATTGTTGCCATGATACATTTATGGTATATGCCTCTCATATGCAATTCCAAAATCATCCTTTGACTTACTTGTCATATGAAGCATATACATGTTTGACCATGATATTATTCCGTATATGTTTTCATGTGAAATTCAAAATTTACCTTTGATTATTTTGGATTTGGGGAGAAACCCGTGTTTGAGGGGGAGGAATGTTCAAACATAATAACCATACCCTTTTCGATGTTTGACAAGGGGGAGAAAATGGTTGATTAAGTTTAGGGTTATTGTAGGGGGAGGACTTTGATTCCCTTATGATAATTGAACTGCCTTAAATTGATCATTTAATGCCTAAACTTAAATCGGGTTGTCAAACAACAAAAAGGGAGAGAATGTTGATGCAGTCTGGCCCGATTGTTGTTTTGGTGTTGACAACGATTTAAGTTTGGTTGAGTGAATTTGGGTTAAAATTCCGGTGAGTGAAGCCGGGTCCTGGTGAGTGAAGCCAGGTGATGGAAATCTCGGTGAGTGAAGCCGGGTCCCGGTGAGTGAAGTCGGGTGATTGAAATCCCGGTTAGTGAAGCCGGGTCCTGGTGAGTGAAGCCAGGTGATTGAAATCCCGGTGAGTGAAGCCGGGTCCTGGTGAGTGAAGCCAGGTTAGATGAAATCATGGTGAGTGAAGCCAGGTCCTAGCTTGGAGGGCTAGGTTTGGAAAGTCCTAATAAGGAAGAGTTGGGTGAAAAGTCCTAGCTTGGAGAGCTAGGTGAAAAGTCCTAACTTGGAGGGTTAGGTGAAAATTCTCAACTTGGAGGGTTAGGTGAAAAAGTCCTAGCTTGGAGGGCTAGGTTGGATGAAACCCTAGCTTGGAGGGCTAGGTTGGAGCCCCTGGATCGGTATGGTGACCGATCAGGGAGTTGGCATGGTGCTCCTTCGTGGATCGGTTTGGTGACCGATCCAGCGATGACTGATCGGACTGGTGACCGATCAGGGAGTATGCGTTTCACCCAATGCTTGGCTCCTGATCGGTCTGGTGACCGATCAGGGAGCACACAGTGAGGTTGAGTTCCCCTGCTGATCTGCTCCTGATCGGTCTGGTGACCGATCTGGATCACTGTGCAGATCGTTCTGGAGAATGATCCAGGGTCGCGAGTTTCTCACTATGATCGATCGGGACGGATCCTGAACGGACTGGTCATGACCTAATCGGTCTGGTGACCGATCAGGAGGCTCCCTGATCGGTCCGGTGACCGATCAGGAGTTTGGACTGCGAAACTCAGAAATCGCCCGGCAAAGGGGTGGATCGGTCTGGTGATCGATCCACAACCTGGGATCGGTCTGGTGATCGGTCCAGGAGAATCCCAAAGAAATTGCGATTTTTGATTGAGCATTGGGGACCGATCAGGACGGAGCCTGATCGGTCTGAACCCAGCCTGATCGGTCTGGTGACCGATCAGGGTCCTTTCTGATTAGTCTGGGGACCGATCAGGAGCAGAACTTTAATTCAAATACGCTGTCAGAAGTGTCTGATCGCGTCTGTTTTCTCTGTCGATTCTCTGATACATTGCTGATTTCATTTGATATGCATTGCTAAGCCTCTGTTGGAGTGTGCAGGTGATTCAAACACTCAAGGAGGGTCAATAGGAGGCTTTTCTTGGAGCAGGTTTGTTTGTTTCTCCTTCTCAGGTTTCAGTAGCAACTGAGGCATGGTTGGCGACTGACGGAGGCTCAGCTGGAGAAGGACTTCAGTGGACTGAGTGCTCAGGGACGTCAGTGGGTTCAGGATGTGCTCAGGGGATGCTGATGGAGCCTGGCGATGAAGCAGGAGCTTAAGAGGAAGATGAGAAGCAGAGGAGGCAAAAAGAATGAACAGGAAAACAAGCAAGTGTGGCTGTGGGTTTTGCTGTTGCGGTTGTGCTCCTTGTGTAGCTTCTTTCTTGAGCTTTCTTGCTACTGTCTTGTGAGAGGTTTCTCCTTAGTCTCGTGTGCTTACCTTGTATTCATCTACTGAGGCGATTATGGAGAGGTTTCTCCACCGAGAAGGAGGCGCTTGATATCCGATGTTCACCGGGGCTTGATCTGCCGATGATCAAGGGATCACCCACCTCACGGGCACGCCAAGGAGTAGGGGCAAGTTATCCCCGAACCTTGTACATCGCGGTGTTAGCGTCGGTTTACTTTCCCTGTGTTTTATTTGTTGTTCTTCATTTCTTCTTCTATGTTTTTGTTTCCGGTGCTACTAACGAATTGAGTGCAAAAATCTGATAGAAACTCTAAGTCCAAGTGTTTGGCTATATTTACCCCCCCCCCTCTCTAGTCATCCGGGTTCCAACACTGCTGTTTTCTGATTTCTGGGTTTTTTTTAGAAATAGGAATGTGTTCTCATTGATACTAATGGTAAGTATTGCTTGGGGAAATCATTTTGATGGTGTCAAAGTAGGAGAACTTGTGGTTTAAGTTAGGTTTCAACTTAACTTGTGGAGTTAGTGTTTACCTTAACTTGTGGTTATGAAAAATTAAAAATTATGTGGAGGGCATAGGTTAAAGGGGAGTATGCATTTGTTTATGCTGCTTAAATTACTATGTCTTTAATTTTCAATTGTTATTGTTGTTTTTGCACCTAACTTAAACATATTGACACACATCAAAAAGGGGGAGATTGTTGGTGCAATTGGTCCAAGTGTGATCGGGCAGATCATGTGTTTTGATGTGTGTGTCAATATGATTAAGTTAAGGTTTCATGTTGATCTAATATGTGTATGTGAGTGTGCAGGTTTGCAGGATACACATAGACTTAGTTGGACGTCTTGGGGACCGGTGAAGGATGGCATGGGTAGACAAGCCGTGGGCTTGCATGCATCCGAGGGACCGTGGACAAAGCAGGGACGATGAGCCGAGAGAAGCAGACGTCGAGGCGTACGTGAAGGATGGCATGGGAGACAAGCCGTGAGCTTGCATGCATTCAAAGTACATGAGCCAAAGTTGAAGAGGGCTTGGAGGCAATAGGTCGAGGCTGCTACAGCAGGGACGATGAGCCGAGAGAAGCGGACTTCTAGGCATACATGAAGGGTGGCATGGGAGATAAGCCGCAAGCTTGCATGTATCCGAGGGACGAGAGCCAAAGTCGAAGAGGGCTTAAAGGCAACAGGTCGAGGCTGCTGAAGGAAGAGTCAACTGAGTCCTGAGTATTCGAGTGCTGAGAGAATTGTACTCGGGAAGGGAAATCCTAGGGTTCGAGTGCTGAGAGAATTGTACTCGGGAAGGGAAACCTTAGGTGGCAGTCGATCAGTCGGCTGGGTTAGAGCACAGAGAGATCAGTTGATTGGTGGAGGACCAGTTGACTGATGTAGTCGACTAGTGTCGACCAGAATGTGAATCGTCAGGCGGTGATATTCAAATTCTCGAGGACCAGTCGACTGCCCCAGGGGTAGTCGATTAGCAACGATCAAAACAGTATCGAGCTCTATTTAAGAGGGCTCGTGTTTGACTACTTCTTCTTGGCGAAACAAGCTTGGTAAAAGCCTATTAGTAGCCTACAACTGCTCAGGTCGTGTCAAAGGATTGTGGTGAGGTTTTTCCACCCACAAGGAGCGACAAGAGCTAGCCGGAGGTGCTTCGGGGAATCATCCACCGAAGGATCGGGATCGTCCACCTTACGAATAGCCATAGAGTAGGAGTTTTATCTTCGAACCACGTAAATCGATGTGTCTTTCTTAGTTGTTAGCAAACTGGACCTAATTGGGTTGTCAGTAACTTCATAGAAATCCACAATCATCCACTCTCGACTCCATCAAAGGTACATTTGCTACGCTCGCACCGTAATATTTCTGTAGCCAAGAAAGCATTGACAAAACAATTTTCAAAGGCTAATATACTAACTTGTCAACAAATGCGATTATTGGAGATAGAGTATAGGGGCCTAAGGGGGTAGGTTGTACAGAAAAAGATATTAGAAATTTTGAAAGAAATCAAAGAGAAGAGCAAAAGGGTATTGATGCTGAAACACTGATCGAGTTTTTTTTTACAGCTGAGCAAGAGAAGAATCCAGTTTTTTTCTTTGATTACGAGACTGATTCAGATAACGGATTTAGTAGGTGTTTCTGGGCTGATCATATATCAAGGAAGGCATATAGTATATTTGGTGATATAGTTGTATTTGATACAACATATAACACCAATAAATATGGTTTGATTTTGGCTCCATTTTTAGGAGTTAATCATCATCATCAAACAATTATTTTTGGTTGTAGGTTTCTGAGTGATGAGAAAACTGATTCTTTTGTTTGGTTACTTATGATGTTCATAGAAGCCATGCCTAAAGGTCCACCAAACGTTATTATCACTGATCATGATCCTGCTATGACAAAAGTCATTTCCCAAGTTTTTCCTCAAATAGTGCATCGATATTGTTTGTGGCACATACTGAACAAATTTTCAGAAAAATTACCCCTTTTGACTTTTCGAAACCACTATCAAAGCATAAAGAATGTTATTAAAAATTCTACAATACCTGATGATTTTGAAAAGTCATGGGAAGAGACTATCAAGTGTGCTAATTTGGAGAATAATAATTGGTTATCCTTGATGTATGAATTGCGACACAAATGAGTGCCAGTATATTTTATCCATGTATTTTGTGCTGGAATGTCAAGTAGTCAAAGATCTGAAGGCCCACATACATTTTTCAAGAAATATGTCTCAAATAAAAATTCATTGATAGATTTTATCACCCGTTTTAATAGAGCACTGAGGCACCAAAGACACAATGAGTTAGTTGCGGATCATATTGATATGAATGAGTATCCCAATATTAAGACAAACTGGATAATGGAAACCCAAATGGTTAAGCTTTACACAAAAAAAATGGCTGGAGTTTCAAAGTGAAATGAGCGAGAGTCATGCTTATTATGTGCAACAGGAATTTACAAAAGTTAACTTAGTGGTTTACCATGTGATGAAATTTCAAAGTTCTTTTTCTCCAAACCAAGGGTGCTCACATATGACAAACTAAGAGACTACATATCGTGTAGCTGCACGAAATTTGAGTTTGAGAACATTCCATGCAGGCATATGTTAGCTTTTTTTTGTATCAACCAAGTGTTTCATTTGCCTGATAGATATATACTCAAACGATGGACAAGAGATGGAAAAGTTGGAGCAATATATACTTTGAGGGAGCAAAATTTCATTGATGATCAAGATCCAGAAAGGTTTTTGATGTCAAGACACTCAAGATTATCCTATAAAGCTTCAACATTAATTGATGATGCATCTACTAATGAGGGGACAACATTCTTGGATGAACAATTTGATTGTATCTACAAGAAAATTCAAGAGATGAACATTAGCAAAACATGCCTTGATAGAAGTCAAAGAAAGAAATCCATGGATGTGAGCCTTGGCATTATGGATCCTTCTTCAGTAAGAACAAAGGGATGTGGGAAGAGAATGAAATCATCGAAGGAGAAATCAACCTCCAATTCTAGACTATGTCATTCCACATCGAGGAGTATCTCATGACAAGCGTAATTGTCCAAATTTACATCAAGGGTATGTGTCCATTAATTTTGCATTACTATTATAATGTTACTTCCAAATTCAAATTTACTTTATTTTTTTGGATATATGATAATGTTTTAATTAACAGATCAACTGAAGATAATAATCATATCAGTGTTGACGACACATATGAACCAGATTTGACATTTATAGATGGTACTGTCAAAATTTTAATTTGTTAAATTATAGTGGTTTATTGATAAAATAAAGTTAATAATTGTCTTTATTGTTACAGGTTCTAACAACATGCACTAGGATTCTTATAATTATCTATGGTTGGTATTCATTTATTGCTTTTGTTTGTATAATTGATTTATTTCTTTTGCTAACTATTATCTAACATGCTATTAGTTTTCCTTTTCTCTTAGCATCACATGCCTTTCTTTATCTGGTATAACTCACCTCTAGACCCTATGATGTACATTTGTCCAAGAAGCTAAATGTTTTTGGGTGTTTTCTCCTAGCATCGCAGTTGTTTGTTCTAAGCTCATTTTCTACTTTACACAGGTGTGAATGGTTGGATGCGACAAACATAAGTTTCAATCGGGCACCACGAGGTATTAGGGTTTTTATTCTTGGTTGGGCGTCCGTAGCACCCAGACCAAGCCTAAGTACCTCAGGTATCCGCAGCACCGCGAAGTATTAGGTTTTTGGTTACTTGGTTAGGCGTCTGTAGTGCCTGGACCAAGCCTAAGTACCTCGGGCATCCGCAGCACCGTCAGGTATTAGGAGTTTTATTTATTCGGTGGTATATTAGTATTTTGGAGAGGACACCTTCCTTTATTACTTGAATTTGCTGCAAGGCAGCAAAAATACACAGGCGGGTACACAATATGTAAGGTAAATCTTATCGGGAACGAAAGGGTCGGAGATAGTTGGCTTGCCCTGGCATTTCAAGCCTTTTGTCCCTCTCCCCCTGTGCATGACCGCCTTCTCCAGCTAGTCTTCTGGAGCCCTCGGGTTCTTTCGAGACTCTGACCTAACCTCCACGTTGTAGCATCGCCGAGACACCAGCTGGTTTCCCTTGACTTTAGCCACTTGGTTGCCCACAGGGAATTTTATCTTCTGGTGATAGACAGAAACCACCGCCTGGAAGACACTCAGCGTCGGGCGGCCTAAGATGACGTTGTACGATGAGGGAGCGTCCGCAATCAAGAAAGGTGTCCTCCTGGTTCTCTCCAACATGTCGCTGCCTAATGATAGCGATAGGGTGATTTGCCTTATCGGCTGTACTCGATACCCCGTAAAGCCGAACAGTGGGGTCGAGACCGGGAGTAGCTCATCATCGTCAATCTGCACCTGGTCCAGAGCCGCCTTGTACAGGATGTTCATGGAACTTCCTATGTCCACGAACATGCGCTTGACCTCGTAGTTGGCGATGCGAGCAAAGATTACTAGGGCGTCTTCATGGGGAGCCTCTACTTGTTCCAGATCTGCCGGATCGAAAGAAATTGTAGGGTTGTGCTCCTGGCTCCGACTCGACCCGATGGAGTAGTTTTCCAGTCGCCGGGTATGAGACTTCGTTGCCCGGTGGGAATCTCCTCCAGCGGGTCCCGCGGAGATTACTCCCACATGTCCCGAGGGCGGACCACACACATAGGCCTTCCCCTTCTGGGGATCTCTTTCTAAGGAGGGGGATCTTCGGGGTGCGGGCCCCTGACTCCTTTCTCGCGACCGTGACCAAGACCGATGTCGGGTCTCATTTTCCCCGGCCTGATGCCGCCGAGGAGAAAGGCTTCGTTGTGGAGACCTTCGGCGATACCCCGCTTTGTTCCACTTTCTCCGAGGTTTGGTGTCTGCCTCCTCATTGAATTTCTTCTTCAAGGCGTGACACTCCTCAGTGGAGTGTGTTGTACTGCCGTGAAAACCACAATACTTAGGTAATGGCTCTGGCTGCTTGGTATCCACCGTCTCGACCAGCCTTCTCCTACCAGCCCATTGGTTCTTCCAAAGGTGAAGGTCTTTTCCTCGAGTTGGAGCTGGGGGCTCCCTCCTTTCAGCCCAAGGAACAGCTGGAGGGAGGACTCCTACTGGTTCCTTGCGACGGGCGTACTACACCTCCTCCACGTTGACGTGCTTGACCGAATGTCTTAGCAGATCATTGAAGCTGTTGGGGGGCTTTTTCACCAGGGATTGGAAAAAAAACCCGTTCCGCGAGCCCTTGGGTGCAAGTACTGACGAGGATTTCCGACGTTGCATTGGGCATGTCTTGTTCCACCCTATTGAACCACTGGATGTACTCCTTGAGCGGCTCTTTCAGCTTTTGCTTGAGGGCGAACAGATTGAGTGTCGTCTTATGATAACGACAACTACTGGCGAAGTGGTGGAGGAAGGCAGTTCTAAACTCCGCAAAGGAGTTGATAGAAGTTTGTGGTAGCCTCTGGAACCATCGTTGGGCTACTCCAGACAGGGTGTTCAGGAACATTCGACACTTTACACCGTCAGTATACTGGTGCAAGAGTATCGCGTTCTCAAACATTTGTAGACATGATCCTCCGGATCTGTCTTCCCGTCATAATCGGCGATCCCAGGCTCGCGAAACTGCTTTGGCATGGGGTCTTCTACAATCTCAGATGAGAATGGAGTAGAGGGAACCTGATGGGAGGCCTTATGTTCCTCCCTCTTCCCTTGTCCCTCTTCGTGCCTCTGTGCGCTGGAGGCTACAGAGTTGACCTTCTCGATATCTCCAGGAGAGTCTTTTTGGGGGCTTGGGGCTACTCCGTCCCGCCGTCCCAATGGTGTGACGGATCTTCACAGTGCGAGATGGAGATTCTAGGGATCTCCTCCCGTGCAGGAGCTCCTCGCTGCGAGGCGCACGGTTTGTTCGACTTGGTGTTGCTCGAGCACTTCTTTGATGGCGTTGGCCACCAAGCGATCCAGTTCCTCCCTTGTCAGGACAATAGGTTGTCCCTCTGGCCCTACCATTGATCCTTTTGGTGCTTTACTGGTTTCCCATAGACGGCGCCAAACTTGTTCCGGAAGGAATCGACGTTGATGGCCAGTCACCGAGGTCCAACCATCGTTGGCCTTCTGAAAGGGGAGTCGCTCAGACTCGTCACATCTTGCCACGCAGCTTCGTCATCCCATGTACCCGCCACGGATTATTCAACCCATCAATATAAAATAATAAATTAAGTATTTCGAGTCAACTAGATTTTTTCCTGGGGTGAAAAACAAATCAAGTCAGTTGAATTGTATCCACATAATTAACAAACATTTTTTTAAAATCTGACTATAAATGGTAAAATAAATTCAATTAGATTTGTCTTCCCTTCTCGATATATATATAATGTTCTTAATTATCTTCCCCGATAATTTTTTAATTATAAAAATTAAATCTCTATCCGCATGTAAATATATAGATTATGTCAGCAATTTTGATTTTCCAATATATATTTCCATATATTTTGAATATGAGCTAATTAAATAGATGGTTTTTTTCAGCATTTGAAGTTTTCAACTGAATGCTTTTTCCAACATTTTGAATTATTTGTGATCATAATTAAACCAACGGATAATAATCAGTCAAATTAACTACATAACTAATAAATCAATTTTCTGGTCCCTCGAGTCAAATCACATACTAGATAGATTAAGTCTACGATACTAATATAAATTGACCATAATTATTAAAAAGGAGAGGTGGTTGTAAAATAATATATGTGAACCTAACTTCTTCTCCTCAAACAGTCTTTCTTTTTGACTTCTCATCTTTTGAATATCACGCACATCTTCTCACTCCACTGATATACTCTTATGAAGTTTTTGTCTCTCGGATGCACCGAGTTAGTTAGCTCTCTTCCTGTGCACTCCTTTTCGCTCATCGAGTCTTTTGCTCGATTTCTTATATTCCTAAATTCTTGCACACTTAGACATAAGACTTTAAAATCTAACGAGATCTAACTTGACTCGATTAATTAAATCAATATTATTCAAGTGCACTTACAATTATTTTATTTTTAAATTTATCACTAAATTTATATATTATATATTATATATATTTATATATATATATTTATCATCTACACAATACTTTATGAATAATGATTGAGAGAGTGAAAATCATAGTGAATAATGTGGCATTTTGCATGCACGATCTTCGACGGGTTCACCGTGCCCCCGAGGGTATAATATGATTCGGGGCAGCGGCCGAAGGCCGCCGATGGTGTCCAAGCGATAATTGAACGTGTGCATGTAAAATACCACGTCATACCACGTCATGCCACATCATTCATTATGATTTTCGAGGAGGGATCCTCTGTCCCAAGGATCCCCCTGTCCCCGTGTCTCAACTCATCGGCGATCGCCGACGAGTCGTCCGATCGTCAATCGGACAGTACCGGCGGCCTCTGGCCGTCGTCCCGAACAAAACTATATCCTGGGGGGTACGGTGAACCCGTCGGGTATCACCGCAATTGTGATGTTGTTGTATTCACCGTCGAATCTGACGAGATTGCAATCCGACCGATTTCGATCGATTCATCGTTCTCCAAGGATATCGTCTTATTAGGGACGACGATCAAAAATTATTGATGGTGTCTGATCGTCGATTGGACGACTCGCCGGCGATCGCCGACGAGCAGAAGCCCGAGATAGAGGCCTGTCCCGGGACAGAGGATTCGAAGCCCATTTTCACTCTCCCTATCAATACTCATACTTTATAAGAAACAATCACACATTTCAAACCAATTAAGTACATTTAAAAAAATTAATTATTAATACAAAAGTATCATTCAATTAATATTTAAATAATTAAATTTTCATATCATCCAAATACTTTTAACCATAGATAAAGTAATTTAATATTTATTTCATTTGAATTTGAGATCCTTTGATTAGACTTTTTTATCGAACTACTGATGAACTACTACCTTCTTTGTATTTTGCATCATTAATCACGTAATTATTTGAAATGTGTCTTCCCTCCTAATCCTATGAAAAATAAATACATAGAATATAAGTAATTATTTAATAAATACAATGTCCAGATAAAATTAACATATCTGTATTTCATTGTGTATAATGTTATCAAGTCCAAGGGTTGTATCATGTTGCCTAACTGCATCATTATTAAAGTAAATATTATGTAACTGACAAATGGTTTGATCAAATTGTATTCTATAAATAAGAATTAAATATACATATATACTCATTTTGCAACGTAAAAATTGTCGTCTTCATCATTCTCTCCCTCTTGATCTTCTTTTGTCAAAATTCTCTACTTGACATTTTGCATCAATGTTAAAATATTTAATCAATATATTTAATAAAAAAAGAATGTATATTATAGAGAATTTACCACATATTACATAAAAATGAAATGCCATGCTATAGAGAACCTTATACCTATTTAAACAGCTATAAGCTTACATAACAAAAAAAAAAAAATGTCATGCTATATTTAGAGAATGTGCCACATCCAATTATGATATGTAGACATATTATCTACATTTTTAGAAAATATACAAATATTTTTCATAACAAAACAAGAGTTAATCATTCTATGAAAATAAATATTATATTAAAAGACTAATTGGGTAGTAATGAAGTCATATATGAACATAAACAAGGTTTCTAAAAAGACTATTTGAAAAAAAAAATATTGATGTGTGTGTACTTACAAGTCTCATTGAGATCAGAAATTATAATAGTGGCCACTAAACATATCTATACTAACAACTGGTAGATATGATATTTAATGTCCATGGGAAACATGTATTCAAACAGGTTATTTGTCTTTGTACAAACAGTAGTTTCTATACATAAGAACATGAGAAGTTTAATAAACAAACTGTAGATAACTGATGAGAAATATACATTAGGTTTCAATGGCAATATTTTTCCTTTCATTTTCACTGAAGGCCAAGGAATTTATGAAGGCGCATGATGTACACGCGATAGTCATGAATCACAATAAAGTAGGAACCTTATAATTGCTTTGAATGTTAATAAGCAAGGTCCACAACATATACAAAACGGAGTTCCAGTAGTATTCCAGTAGTGTCAGAATAGAGAGAAAATTAACTTAAAATCGAAATATATCACAGCACATTTTGTGGTATCATAAAACTTGCTTCTTCGAATGAAGTTCCAAAAGCTTATCAAGAAATAAAAGAAATGAACTAATGGCTTTGTCATTGACATCCAACCTCTTTCAATAATTGGAAATTAATTGTCTACTACATTCACTGACCTGAAAAGAGTGACTAAGTCACATATACTAGCTACTAATGCTCCGGCTCGTATTAATGTACCAATTAGATAATCAATTAATGAGATTACTATTGGTAGCTGAATTGTATCTCCTCGGTATTTGACTTAGTCAATTTACGACTGTCGGATCTTCCAGGAGGTTGCTTTCGGAGGAAGCAAACTGATTAGTTTACGTCGAGGCTAGTGTTTGACACTATCTCCGTAAAACGATATTGCTCCGCTACTGGTGCTTACGGATAACAGCAATTCATTTCTAAGATACAACGACGTCATCTCGGAATTTGAAGTGCTACTATTCCGAGACCGGCGAACCTTTCCGTAGGCTTTTTGGACTCTTGATGCATAAGATGGATGAGTGCGAATGCTTTTAGATTGAAATGCTTGAATGAATTGAAATGATCAAGTGGAGGGATCTATTTATATTGAGTAAAGAGGTAAGAACCCTTTGGTTCGATCAGATCTGGACTGTTCATAATGAAAGGATATAACCCTTTAAAGGTCTTTTAATCTCGTTCCTTGATCTGAAGAGTCATAACTCTTCAGATCCCATCTTGATCTCAGCCGCCAGATTAGAACATTTAATCCGACGCCTTAGATCCATCCTCCCTCTTCACAGTCAGATTCGAATCCGACGCTCCAGATCTTTGATCCGACGGCCACCATCTGTTCGCCCAATCTAGTTATCGTTCTCTACACAGTCACGTGCCACATAAGCACTGCCTCGTCACCGACATTCCACGTGGTGTCACCTGATCATGACACGCGACATGTCATCGCCACATGGAGCATAAATTAAAGCTCCTCAATGCTCCTCGCGACGATGTGCAAAGTACGCCAACAAAGCGCCCATTGCACGCGTGCGCGCGTGGCAAGTGGCAAGTGGCGAGCTCGCAGGTGCGAGCACCTGCTCACCCAAGGGTAGAGACCTCTTGTGCTTTTGTATTAACAATATTCGTACAGGAACACATATAAGGAAACACCGGCTCTCGCCGGTTAACAATGTGAGACTAAAGCCCCATCTTTTTCCTTAATGTTCATTTGAGCATATCTTGAACAATTAATTTCTCATTCATCCTTAATCGGTTTTGAGCAAATAAATAGTCCAGATTTATCTACGCGAAACGTAGATTTCGATTTTGAAGTCAAACTTGACTTTCAACGATCGATGACATCAAAATTTTACTTTGCAAAATCGTATCCAACAATCCCCCACATGAATGAAAATTAATGCATGTATTGCATGTATGCATGCTGACACTTTACAAGAGTCCAATCGATAAGTCAATGCATCGGGAAAGATAACTTGTGGCTTTGAACCTTCCGTAGTGGATTGCTATCGAGCATACTAGGCTGCGTAGTGAACGTGATATCTTGAATTGCTCAGCTGTTGGTGTATACTCAGACAATAACACTCACACAGAGACTTATCTCACCCACTTTTGGTTCTCATGGTTGGTTCCATTTCGGCCATGGACACCATCTTGGATTCATGAGTGCTTCATTGAAGTGACCTGTCTTCACATTCACATAGGTGACACTTCTATCAAGAGTATCCTACCATACTCCACCTTAAAGGTATAGAAGTTATTAAAAGCATAAGCTTATCCTCACTACATGTGGTAGGACAACACCAAATCATCCTAGGATTGGGATATAGAGATAATTATTTCTCTGTGATGTTACATAACTTTTGTAACTTCGTTGTCCCATTGAATCAAGATCTTAGGATCTCCAGTCAACAAGGTTGGGTTACCGCTACAGTCATTTTTAGTTGTAGATTTTCAATCTCATTCCTCTTGATGAGCAGTATACTTGATCTTGATTTAGCCCCTTCGTTAGGGGATCTGCTAAATTATCCTTAGATTTGACATAATCGATTGCAATCACTCCGTTCGAGATCAGCTACCTAATGGTATTATGTCGACGACGTATATGTCGTGACTTACCATTATACATATTACTCTATGCCCTTCCAATTGCCGATTGACTATCACAATGGATAAGTACGGCGGGCACAGGTTTTGTCCAGCTCGGAATATCATCCAAGAAATTCCGCAGCCATTCAGCGTCTTCAGCTGCTTTGTCAAGTGCTATAAACTCGGATTCCATTGTTGACCGAGCTATGCATGTCTGCTTAGTGGATTGCCAAGATACTGCTCCCCCACTGATCGTGAATACATATCCACTAATGGATTTGCAGTCTTTTGTATCGGAGATCCAATTAGCATCACAATATCTCTCCAAGACTACGGGATACCTTCCGTAATGTAATCCATAGTTCATAGTATATTTTAAATTTCTAAGAACTCGCATCAGTGCTTTCCAATGGGCGTCGTTTGTATTGCTCATAAAACGACTCAGTTTGTTGACCACACAGGCAATATCCGGACGAGTACAGTTTGTGAGATACATCAAACTGCCAATTATCTGGGAATATTCCAATTGCGATATGGGTTCACCATGATTTTTCGCTAAGTGTTGACTTAAATCCATAGGTGTTTTTACAGTAGAGAGATCGTATGCATTGAATCTTTTCAATACTGACTCTACATAATGGGATTGTGTTAAAACTATCCCATCGGACGTCCTGAGAATTTTAATTCCCAATATGACATCTGCTAGACCCATATCTTTCATGTCGAAACTATTAATTAACATTTTCTTAGTACTCATGATGATATCATAATTACTTTCCATTATGAGCATGTCGTCTACGTATAGACAGACGATTACATAACTCTCAGGTGTGCTTTTGACATAAATACATTTGTCACATTCATTTATTCTGAATTCGTTTGATAGCATTATTTTGTCAAATTTTTCGTGCTATTGCTTTGGCGCTTGTTTAAGTCCGTACGATGACTTAACAAGTCGACACACCTTTCCCTCAGTTCCAAGAGCTATGAACCCCTCGGGTTGCTCCATGTAGAATTCTTCTTCCAACTCACCATTTAATAAAGCAGTCTTAACATCCATTTGGTGTATTTCAAGGTCATACAATGCTGCAATGGCTATCAGCGCTCGTATGGACGTAATCCTTGTCACCGGTGAGTAGGTATCGAAGTAATCAAGGTCTTCCTGTTGCTTGTACCCTTTAGCTACAAGTCTGGCCTTATACTTGTCAACCGATCCATCAGCTTTATATTTGCGTTTTAGTATCCACTTACAACCTAATGGTTTAGTACCAGAAGGAAGGTCTACTAATTCCCAAGTATGGTTATTCATGATGAACTCAATTTCACTATTGACAACTTCTTTCCACAATGGGGCGTCGGGACTAGAGAGAGCTTCGCTTAGCGTTCTTGAGTCCATTTCTAACATGAATGTCATGAAATCTGACCCGAACGATTTCTTAACTCTAGCCCGTTTGCTCCGACGTGGCTCTTTGCTTTGATCGTCAATAGCCCTTTTATGACAACTAAGTTCTGGAACATTATATTTGTTAGAACATCCGTTGTCATTATTTTGAACGCTTTCCTTCTTATTTGGGAACACGTCTTCAAAAAATATTGCATTTCGAGATTCTATGGTTGTACTCACATGAATATCAGGAATGTCTGACTTATGAACTATGAAGCGATATGCACTACTGTTTTGGGTATATCCGACAAATATTGCATCGAACGTTTTAGGTTCGATCTTAACTTGCTTTGGCTTAGGTACTTCGACCTTTACTAAACACCCCCACACTTTCAAGTATTTGTACGATGGCTCGCGACCTTTCTATAGTTCATATGGTGTTTTATTATTTTTCTTGTGAGGGTCTGCTGAGTGTCTTAATACATCATCTATTTCAACTCGCTTTTCTTTATGCCATCTCATATCATTTATTATATGTTTCACAATAAACAACCACTTAAAGTTTGGGCTTTAAAGAAAAATATTGAAGAATTTTCTGAATATTCTTTTTCTTATTCATCCCATCATACTTGTATATGGCTCCTTGCACACTGAACATGTATTTTATTCTCATACTCATCCTAAAATAATATACAATCATTTTTACATACATATATCTTCTTATATGTTAATTCTAACACTCTTTTAATAATTTTTTTACTTCATAATGAGAGTTTGGAATCACATTCGATTTGGAAAATATCTCTAGCAATAACTGAAGTAATATATCAACAAATTTATTGCTCTAGCTGTCATGCCTCAGGGAGTCGCTTGTCCAATAGAAAATGGAAAACATCTCCCATGCACAGACAATATATGGATCCTATATATAAGCCACTGAGCTACACAAGATCTACCTCAACCAACACGACTGAAAACAGAAAGTAAAACAATCACATTCATACAAATTGTGTATCGGTATGACTTATACTAAACACCAACAGACAACAAGCCCCACCAGGGCACACAAAACACAGAGTACATCACAACAAGTCCACATAAAACAACATACCACCAAAACATAGCAATAGAAGAGTACAAAATACTCCAAAGACAAGAAAAATAAATGTAGTGGAAATACAAGATGACATGGGTGGGACTAGCAGTCGAGCCCTCTCTTGGCGGCTCCAAAGGTACATCTATCAGCTAAGCAATAGAACAACAGACAAAGTAGTGGTGAGTCCGGACGGACTCAGCAGGTAATAGATAATAATAATACATAGCAATAATAAGATATCACAAGCATCAAGGAGTCAGCAGTAAATAGTCTCATAGGATTATCAGAGAACATAACTGAAACTACTAAATGAATGAACATATCGGAATTAGTCTATTATGAGGGATAATAAGATTAGAAACCCCAAAAAATCATCAACAGATACGCTCGTACACACGAGCAATACAAGATCACAATACTATATGCAATACACCACCTGTATGTGCATGTTAAACATATGCAGCAACCATAGCTCAATCAAATGCAGCAAATACAAGCAAATGCAGTGATTCATCATATGCACATGATACAATAACCTGATCTATACTCGCTCTAGTTACCACTACACCGGGTAGTCGGATGGGCAGGATGCAGCAAAGTCAAACACTCGTGACTATGCAGAAGATGTCAAGCACTTGCGGCTATGCTTGGAAGCCAAATACTCGCGGTTATGTAGAAAAAAACCAAGCACTCACACTTTGCATGAAAGCCAAACACTCACGGCTATATAACTCCCAAAGCACCAATGAGTCATCAACTGCTTGCACACAACGTTAGCTACTACTATCCCAGAGTGGTTGAGCGTGACACGACAGGACAACTACACACACTCCAATTACCCTTACCCCCGAGTGGCCAAGTAGGTAGAACCAAAATGATTGATGACTCATTTCAACCATAAGGGAGATAAGGGTCAACAGCTATATAACAGTGCAAGAATAATGTATGATACCAATTCACACGACAACCACTAGTTCATCTACCATTCCATGGTATGAAATGTACAAGTCCAAACATGTATCATGATCTATCAATCATGCAATTAGGTATATAGGTAAGGTATAACCAGTGATCAACCAATGTCGAGTATAACATCACAATCACTCCTATGCACACGCATACATGTGTATACTCTATATAACAGGAGTATCAAGATTGAGACTATATAGACAATAATCAAATTATCTCAAAGGTCAAGCAACCAAGTATCAAGCAGTAAAATAAAACTGAGCAAATTCAAGATAAAGTAACTTACTTTATATAACAAAACTAGTCATGCATAAAGAGCAATATCTATAGAGACCAAGTAAGAGGTACCCACCTCCAGTAAGAAATCGATGTCCGAAAAGAACCCCTACGTCCGGACGCCCGTATCAAATCAATGTCCTGTATGACAAGATACGATTTTAGCAATTTTAACCAAATAATGACTAGCTAACAAATTTCCAAGCCTAATTAGAATCGTTCCAATGGTAGTACATTAATTAACCCCAACTAGTGATACACTTCTGGTTAATCCCAAATGATAGAGGTTAGGTTCCAACCTCTACCTCATGGCGAGATCAAAGAGAACAAACCAATACCACACCTCATCAATAACTAGATTCCCCTAAACCAAGATACTCATTCATCAACAAAATTGAATCACTCCCAGCATCATTGAGAGCTTATGGCAATACCTACAACATCAAAACTCACTTGTCAAACCAAGTCACAAATCCTAGTATCAATTCACACATTCATCTCAAGCTCCAAAAACCACTAAGCTAACCAATCTCACTCCAAGAATAATTTAATTTCCAAATAGTACACGACAAGAACACAAAAACCAAAAGACCAAGCTGACATTTAACACAAAAGAACACTAATAAGCTGTGATCTGATCAAATTACTTAACTAGAACCTAATCCAATCAACATAGGCAACAAGAACCCAATCCAAAACCTACTTTTAAACAGAATTGGCCCAAGATTCTCAATTCAAACAACACATATCTCATACACCTTCCGAACAAAACCAAACTAACAGTGAAACCCACGGCAAAAGTATCACACGATCAAAACTCCAAACTACAACTCAAATCCCATACAGAATTCCCATTACGAGCTACAGTTCACCCATACCATTCGAATCATTCCACAACAGATCTATCCAAAAGCTCATGACACAAATTGTAAACCCAAGGAAATTAAGATACATGTTTAATCCCTAAAATTGAACCCATTCAAGAATCGAATTACTATCTGTTTCGGAAGGAATCAACGTCGACGGCCAGTCACCGGGGTTCTGCCCACGCGGACGCTGACAATCGAAGAGGAAGTCACACCCGGAGGTTGCCCGGCGGAGCTCACGTCGACTCTCAAGTCAGTGCCTCGAGGGAGAAGATGAAGAAAAGGCAAGAAAGTATGTGTGTAGTAAAGAATGCATAACCCCCTTACTAGAGGGGTTGGAGTACCTTTTATACCTGCGGCAGCCATCCACGAGTCTCCACAACCTTCGCCACGTCCCCTCGATTATTGGTTAATGGATCATCCTGGTAACGGTCCCCACGGTTCTTCAATCTGGATCGTTGTGACAATTAAGGCTCTGATGATCGCTTATCATGGGTCGTAATTACTCCGTAATGATGGATATTGATGACCTGCCGATCCGAGGAAAACGGACCTCTGCTTGAGTGTTTCTTGGGCCCCACTATCCCGAGGTGATCTCGAGGTTGTTTGGCCCGGGGGTCCCGGGCATTCATCTCTCTAGGGTGCTCTTGGGGACTTACCCTCTGAGGTGAGCTCGGGGGTGTGTCTTTCTGAAGCTATCTTTGGGGTTATACCTACTCAAGTTGGTCTCTGAGTTCCCTTTCCCAAGAGGATCTCAGGTGTCACAACAAGGGAGTCGTTCCGGTTCGGTGGATTTTGCCACATAGCTTCTTCAGCCCCCGTGTCCGCCACGGGGCATTCAACCCCATCACAAGTCCCTTCCTTCAAGTCTGATCAAAGGAAGTATATCTGGTTGATTAAACTAGTAATGTGATGAAGAAGTTGTGTCCAGGTGGCCTCTCCATCTTTTACTACTTCGTTGGCGGCATTCCAGATCTAAGGAAGCAGCCCATGCGACCCTGGAATCCGGGTGGTTTTTTGAATACGTCTAGCATTCCCACAAATTTTGAGGCGACGCTCTGCCGGCTGTCCAAGGCACTTTAGAGGTGTGTGGGGTCTTGTAATGGCAACACGGTCTCTTGGCAAATGTGGCCTCGCCACGTGCCTCCTCCCCCCTTGTGCAACGATCTCTCACCGATACACACCGCGGGTAATATGAAGCGACGACAGTAAGGACTAGCGGCTCCTCGGGAGGACCAATAGCACCGTTGACGTGCTACTCTCTCATTGCTTATAGATGTGCGGCTCCTCCCTATAAAAGCGGGTGCAAAGGCACCCTTCGGCCTCCTTGCCCTATCTGCCTTCAAGCATCCTCATTCTCCTGCTGCTTGTCATGCTGTTGCGCCTCCTTTTATGAGGGTAAGTCCCTTCTGCTTTCTCCCCTCCTCAATCCTCATGGGTCCAGTGGAGAAGAAGAAGAAAACACGAGGCGACGACGAGGGCTCCTTGGGGGAATTAGGATATCATACGGAGTGGTACAATACCATCTCTTCTAAGGTTAGGGTGGAATCCCTCCAGGTCGCCTGCCGGAGATATGGTATCTCAGAAGGTTGGGAGATGAGAGTTCCGGCCTTAGGCCAATCACATGTAGAAACCCCTAAGGGTTTCTTCACTTTTTTCTATTGCAGGTAGAACTAGGGCTTTGTTTCCCTATCCCCCCCCTTTTACATGGATGTTGCTAAATACTTCGGTATCCCTCTCCAACAAATGGCTCCGAATGCCTTTGCCCAGATGGGCGGAGCTTTTGTCCTTTTCAAACTTTTTGACATTCCTCTGACCCCGCGCTTCTTCCATTTTTTCTTTGTTCCGGTCGGGTCCCGAGGGGCATTTGGCTTTACTGCCCGTTCTGGTCATAGGTTTCTGGGGGGGTCTTCCCTCCTCCCACAAGGGATGGAAGGAATGGTTCTTCTATATCCAACTCCCTGAGCATCTCTTCAGTCCTATCCACTGGACGGAAAGCCTGCCACCTATCCCAAACCTCGACGACTTCCAGCAGGATGCAGGATATCAGAGGGCTAGGGGTATCCTCACAGGGATGGAGTTTCACGACCTCCAACTAGTGCAATGTGAGGAGCTCCTTTATCGGGCCGAGCTTAGTCCGAAAGTCACGAGCCTTAGCCCCAGTCTTCGTAAGTTACCTTTTGTTTTGTAAGTTTCCTTGTTAATGCTAACTGATGCCCTTTTGTCTCTATTTTGTAGACGACATTATGTTTTCCCAAGCTATGAACTGGATCATGAAGTGGGACCAGGCCAACGAACAACGTTGGTTCCTGCTTCAGCTTCTTCCACCCCTGTAGGCGCTTCCATAGAGGGCTGCAAGGAAGTGGTTGAGCCCTCAGGAGGCCGGGAAACCCCAGAGGTTTCCCAGGATCTTGGAGCATCAGAACTGTCAACGAGCCCTGAAGGGGGTGCTACTGCCTCTCTTGCCAAGGCGCCAGCGGGAGAAGTTGCACCCCCTCCCTTTGTCGCACCCTCAGAGACCCAAGCTACCAAGAAAAGACAGCGGAAGCAGCTAGCCCGTAAGGCTCACCCCCTGAAGAGGTTGAAGAAGGACATATCTTCAGAGTTTCTACGTTTAATGTTGACGAGGATGCAGTTCCCCAGTCCCCAAGGGTTTGGGAAGAACCTTCTTCTCCCGCTGTGGCGGCCACCGCTCCCCTCGCCCATAACTTGGTCCCCCCGATCGACCTTCCCACTGATCCACGTGGTAAGGAGGTGTCAAAGGACGTGTCCAACTCCCACCGGAAGGTCCCTGTGGAGAAGAAGACGACGACAAAGGGCTCCTAATCCATTCGGATAAAGGGGGTCCCCTCTGATGGTCCGCAGCTAGCTTCTAGTTCGGAGGTGGACGTCCTCGACCCGAGAGACGTCCCTAGCTAGTCAGGGCACCCGGCTGAGGAAATTCTTTCTCCTCCCGTTCGGCGGGGGCAGTTAGCTGGATCAGCTCGATATCTGGGCATGCTACATCAGTCTCTACTGACGGTGATTACACTTGAGTTCTTCCTCTCTATCTTGTTGCCTTACCCTGACTATCATTGTTCCGCATCGTAGGTTGCCTCTAATTGTGCAGCTACGAGCCTCCTGTTGTGCTCCGGGGGGGGGGGGGTCACTGAAGACCTTCTCCAGCGAGTGGCGGCAATAGAGGCAGAGGTTGGTCATGCCCGCGAAGCCGCCTTTTGTAGTTGGAGGTCAGCCGAGCACTCCGGGTGAAGATCGAGCATTATCTCAGTACCTTGCTGGCTTTTGAGGATACTATACACGGTTATAGACTCCGGGAAAGCCACGGGTCTGAGAAGAACCAAGCCCTTACTGAGGACTTGCAGAAACTATCCCAGGAGAGAGAGTAGCTTCAGACTCAGATGAGGGAGCTGTCTGATCAGGTCAGACTCTTAGAATCTTCAAAGAAAACCTTGGAGGATCGGAATGAGGAACGAGAGCGCCTGCTGACTCTAAAAGAATACGACCTAGAGCTATCAACCTCTTATGCTGCCGACCTCCAGGACAAGGCGACCCAGGCTCAAGACCAAGTTTCCGCCACTACCCAGAAGCTCCAAGAAATACTGGGGGCTCAGGATTGTCTGCTCCGGGAGGTGGCGACGCTGAAGGCCACCAAGGAGGAGGTTGAGGCTAAGTTACAACTGCTGGTGCAGGAAGCACCATATCGAACCTTGTTTTGATATTGGCAAAGGATTCAAAGTTAAGTTTGTTTGTGATCTAACAATATTCACTGAGTGTGCAGGATACAAAGTCCTAGCGAAGGACTGCTAGGCAACTGGCGAAGGACTGCCAATATCAAAGCCCTAGCGAAGGATTGCCAGGCAACTGGCGAAGGACTGCCAGTATCAAGCCCTAGCGAAGGACTGCTAGGCACCAGGCGAAGGACAGCCTGGGACTGAAGCCCTAGCGAAGGACTGCTAGGCAACTGGCGAAGGACTGCCAGTTTACAAGACCTGACAAAGGACCGTCAGGCAAAAGTCCAACCAGAGGAACGGTTGGCATCAGGTAAATTCTCCCGAGAGGAGTAGGTGAGGACGCGTTCCCCGTTGAGGGAACAGTAGGCGTCGGTTCGACCTAGGGCTCCATTTTGGAGACCAAAGTCAGAACCAAGACAGCTAAGGCTGTATAATTTAATCACTTAATATATTGTTGTGTGTTTGGACTAACCCTGGATGCAGGACCGAAGGAACGTGTGTCTGCAGCTCAGAAAGCCTCAAAGGAGAGAGGCAAGGGCTGAGTAGGGCGCCCGGAGTGTCCCGGGCGCCCCCAAGGTGCATACAAAACAAAACAAAGTAAAAAGGGTTCGAACAGTTGCTGAGCGGGGCGCCCCCGTGCTCCCGGGCGCCCCCACTGCTCCCAGGCGCCCCCATGCGCACACCTCAAACCAAAAGCCTTCGAAGCCAGAAGATAAGATTTGACCCGGTCAACACGGGCGCCCCGAGCACTCCGGGCGCCCCGGTCAAAGCGGATCCAGAGGATCAGACGTGACCGAGAGTTCTGCGGATCAGAGGCCACGTGGGGGGCGCCCCCGATGTCCCGGGAGCCCCCAGGCCCTATATAAAGGGCCCTCAACCAAGGCTTCAAGGAATCAACTCTCTCATCGCTTCAAAGCTCTTCTACGCTCCTGCCTTGCTCCAGAAACATTCCAACTCGAGCCGACGACGTCCCGCTGACCCGAAAAAGTCAATCCACTCCGGACGTCGGTAACGAAGAGTGCAATTCTTTATTATTATTTTAGTGCACTTACTTTGTAACTAAATTCTGTAACCTATTATTACGCTTCATATAGAATTGCCCAAAGTAAACGGTCAACGACCATGGGCCTTGGAGTAGGAGTCGACACAGGCTCCGAACCAAGTAAAATCGACTGTGTCTCTGTGTTGTGTTTTTCTTTTTAACTTCCGCTGTGCAATTTCTCTTAGTTTTAAAATCTGAACAATTTCTGATATTCACCCCCCCTCTATCAGTTCTCTCGATCCAACAACAACAGCAGAAGATGGACCATGCAGCCCAACTGTCCAAGGCCGACGCGGAGTCCAAGGCTAAGTTTCTACAGCTGGATGAGTACGCCGATATTTTGGCCGGACAAGCATTGAAGCGCCTCAAACAGGGCTTCTATTGTTCTATCAGCCAGTTGGAGAAGGATCAATTGCTGAAATCAGGTTCAGACTTGAGCGCTATAACTGTCAGCCAGGTTTGGAATGAGCTCACTCCTGAAGAGCAAGAACTATAGAATCCTCTCCGACCTGGGCCCTGGCTCCTCGGTCGCACCTCGCCCGCTGCACTTTCTTCTTCTTTTTCAGTTTTTTTCAGTAGGCTAGATATGTAACCGTTTCAGCCGTCAATGCAAGCATCCCTGGGCTTCATATGTTTTGAACAATTTCTTGCCCCCTTTAAAATGCTTTCTTTTTTCCCTGACGAGCACCCAGTTCAAAGTGAGAACCGAGGTTCCCACCCGACCTAAGTGGCGAGGGGGCAAACAACCACGTCTGAAGAAACAAGTGTTCCTATTTGGCCACCGAGACAAGATGACCGATCAGTATTTTGAGGGCCCGACCCAGTCATTGCAAGGGTAGCAGGGTTTTTCCGCTCTTGGCAGGGCATGTGTAGATCCAAGGCCAAGCCTACTCACCGAGAGGCGGTAGGATTTTACAGCTCTTGGCCGGGCATGTGCAGCACCGAGGCCAAGCCTACTCATCGAGAGGTCATAGGGTTTTACAGCTCTTGGCTGGGCATGTGCAGCACCGAGGCCAAGCCTATTCACCGAGAGGCAGTAGGGTTTTACAACTCTTGGTCGGGCATGTGCAACACTGATGCCATGCCAACTCAGCGAGAGGCAGTAGGGTTTTATAGCTCTTGGCCGGGCATGTGCAACACCGAGGCCAAGCCTACTCACCGAGAGGCGGTAGGGTTTTACTGCTCTTGGCCGGGCATGCGCAGCACCGAGGCCAAGCCTACTCACCGAGAGATAGTAGGGTTTTACAGCTCTTGGCCAGGCATGTGCAGCATCGAGGACAAGCCTACTCACCGAGAGACAGTAGGGTTTTACAGCTCTTGGCCGGGCATGTGCAACACCGAGGCCAAGCCTACTCACCGCGGAGATAGTAGGGTTATGCAGCTCATTGCCAGGCATGTGAAGCACCGAGGCCAAGCCTACTCACCGAAAGGCAGTAGGGTTTTGCAGCTCTTGGCCGTGCATGTGCAGCATCAAGGCCAAGCTTACTCACCGTGGAGGTAATAGAGTTTTGTAGCTCTCAGACGGGCATGTGCAGCACTGAGGCCAAGCCTACTTATCGAGAGGAAGTAGGGTTTTGCAGCTCTTGGCCGGGCATGTGCAGCACCGAGGCCTAGCCTACTCAACGCGGAGGTAGTAGAGTTTTGCAGCTCTTGGCTGGGCATGTGCAACACCAAGGCCAAGCCTACTCACCGAGAGGCAGTTGGGTTTTGCAGCTCTTGGCTAGGCAATTACAACACCGAGGCCAAGCCTACTCACCGAGAGGCAGTAGGATTTTGCAGCTCTTGGCCGGGCAAGTGCAGCACCAAGGCCAAGCCTACTCACCGAGAGGCAGTAGGGTTTAGCAGCTCTTGGTTGGGCATGTGCTGCACCGAGGTCAAGCCTACTCATCGAGAGGCAGTAGGGTTTTGCAACTCTTGGCCGGGCATGTGTAGCAGTAGGGTTTTACAGCTCTTGGCCGGTCATGTGCAGCACCGAGGGCAAGCCTAGTCACGAGGAGGCAGTTGTGTTTTGCAGCTCTTGGCCGGACAAGTGCAGCACCGAGGCCAAGCCTACTCACCGGGTGGCAGTAGGGTTTTGCAGCTCTTGGCCGGGCATGTGCAGCACCAAGACCAAGCCTTCTCACCAAGAGATAGTAGGGTTTTTCAGCTCTTGGCCGGGCATGTGCACCACCGAGGCCAAGCCTACTGACCAAGACACGGTAGTGTTTTTTAGCTCTTGGTCAGGCATGTGCAGCACCGAGACCAAGCCTATTCACCGAGAGGCAGTAGGGTTTTACAGCTCTTGGCCGGGCATGCGTAGCACCGAGGCCAAGCCTACTCACTGAGTGGCAGTAGGGTTTTGCAGCTCTTTGCCGGGCAAATGCAGCACCGAGGCCAAGCCTACTCACCTAGAGGCAGTAGGGTTTTGCAGCTCTTGGCCGGACATGCGTAGCACCGAGGCCATGCCTACTCACCAAGAGGCAGTAGTGTTTTGCAGCTCTTGGCCGGGCATGTGCAGCACCGAGGCCAAGCTTACTCAACGAGAGGTAGTAGGGTTTTGTAACTCTTGGTCGGGCATGTGCATCACTGAGGCCAAGCCTACTCACCGAGTGGTAGTAGGGTTTTGTAGATCTTTGCCGGGCATGTGCAGCATCGAGGCCAAGCCTACCCACAGAGAGACAATAGGGTTTTGCAGCTCTTGGACGGGCAAGTACAGCATCGAGGCCAAGCCTACTCACCTAGAGGCAGTATGGTTTTGCAGCTCTTGGCCGAGCATGTGCAGCACCGACGCCAAGCCTAGTCACCGAGAATCAGTAGTGTTTTACAGCTCTTGATCGGGCATGTGCAGCACCGAGGCCAAGCCTACTCACCGAGAGGCAGTAGGGTTTTGCATCTCTTGGCCGGGCATGTGCAGCACCGAGGTCAAGCCTACTCACCGAGAGGCAGTAGAGTTTTTCAGCTCTTGGTCGGGCATGTGCAGCACCGAAGCGAAGCCTACTCACCGAGAGGCAGTAGGGTTTTGCAGCTCTTGGCCGGGCATGTGCAGCACCGAGGCCAAGCCTACTCACCGAGAGACATTAGGGGTTTACAGCTCTTGGCCGGGCATGTGCAGCACCGAGGCCAAGCCTACTCACTGAGAGGCAGTGTGGTTTTACTGCTCTTGGACGGGCATGTGCAGCACCAAGGCCATGCCTAATAACCGAGAGGCAGTAGGGTTTTACTGCTCTTGGTTGGGCATGTGCAGCACCGAGGCCAAGCCTACTCACCGAGAGGCAATAGGGTTTTGCAGCTCTTGGCCGAGCATGTGCCGCACCGAGTCCATGCCTACTCACCGCGGAGGTAGTAGGGTTTTGCAGCTCTTGGTCGGGTATGTGCAGCACCAAGGCCAAACCTACTCACCGCGGAGGTATTAGGGTGTTGCAGCTCTTGGCCGGGCATGCGCAGCACCGAGGCCAAGCCTACTCACCGAGAGGTAGTAGGGTTTTGCAGCTCTTGGCCGGGCATGTGCAACACCGAGGCCAAGCCTACTCACCGAGAGGCAGTAGGGTTTTACTGCTCTTGGACGGGCATGCACCGAGGCCATGCCTACTCACTGAGAGGCAGTAGGATTTTACTGCTCTTGGTCGGGCATGTGCAGCACCGAGGCCAAGCCTACTTACCGAGAGGCAGGAGGGTTTTGCAGCTCTTAGCCGAGCATGTGCAGCACCGAGGCCAAGCCTACTCACCGCGGAGGTTGTAGGATTTTGCAGCTCTTGGTCGGGCATATGTAGCACCGAGGCCAAGCATACTCACCGAGAGGCAGTAGGGTTTTGCAGCTCTTGGCCGGGCAAGTGCAGCACCAAGGCCCAATCTACTCACCGCGGAGGTATTAGGGTTTTGTAGCTCTTGGCTTGGCATGTGCAGCACTAAGGCCAAGCCTACTCACCGAGAGGCGGTAGGGTTTTGTAGCTCTTGGTCGGACATGTGCAACACCGAGGCCAAGCCTATTCACCGCGCTGGTAGTAGGGTTTTGTAGCTCTTGGCCAGACATGTGCAGCACCGAGGCCAAGCCTACTCACCACGGAGGTAATAGGGTTTTGCAGATCTTGGCCGGGCATGTGCAGCACCGAGGCCAAGCCTACTCACCGAAAGGCAGTAGGGTTTTGCAGCTCTTGGCCTGGCATGTGCAGCACCGAGGCCAAGCCTACTCACCGCGGAAGTAGTAGGGTTTTCCAGCTCTTGGCTGGGCATGTGCAGCACCGAGGCCAAGCCTACTCACCAAGAGGCAGTAGGGTTTTACTGCTCTTGGATGGGCATGTGCAGCACCGAGGCCATGCCTACTCACCTAGAGGCAGTAGGATTTTACTGCTCTTGGTCGGGCATGTGCAACATCAAGGCCAAGCCTACTCACCGAGTGGCAGTAGGGTTTATACCCAGATAAGGACTTAGCGCTTTCCACGTAATATTTCGTTTACTCTTTTTATTTATTGAACTGCAAGGCAGTGTAAATAAAGAATACAGCAGGCAAGAAAACAACTCAATACCTCATCGAGTAGGATTGGGGCGAAGATGGTTGTTGTGTCATGGCCTTTCCAACCCCTTGCCTTTATCATCTTCTAGATAATAGCTACTCTCGGTGAGCTTTTTGATGATAACATACGGTCCGCCCCACTACTACTCCAGCTTCCCAGGGTCGCCGACTGACTTGATCTCTTCCAGACCTTGTCACCAACCTCAAAGCTGCGGGTGATAACACGGAGATTATAGGTTTGTTGCATCCTTCGTCGAAATGCTTCCAACCGGTCGCTGGCCTATCCCGCACCTCAGAGATGAGGTCTAGGTCAATCAATCGCTCTTGATCGTTGTCCTCCTTGTGATAGTGTTGTCGTCGGGCAGACTCCTCCCCTACCTCCTGGGATGATGACCTCAGCCCCTTATACCAGTTGGAAAGGGCTCTCGCCTGTTCCTTCTCGTGGGGTGGTACCGTAGGACCACATGATGCTAGGGTGTTCATTGACTCTGCTGCCCCCGACGTGATCTAGCTTTATCTTGAGTCCATGCAAGATTTCATGATTGACATCCTCGACCTGTCCATTGCCCTGCGGGTAGGCTACTGAGGTGAAGGTCTGCCGAATGGCCAACCCCTCGCACCATTCTTTCAGCTTGCGCCCCGAAGATTATCTTCTATTGTCTGACACCAGCTTGTAGGGGATGCGGTATTTGCAGACGATGTCCCTCCATAGGACTTTCATCACCATAGCCTCCGTGATGTTCGCCAGGGGTTCCGCTTCTACCCATTTGGAGAAATAGTCGACGAGAACCAGCAAGAACTTCTTTTGCTATGGCCCAATGGGAAAGGGGCCTATAATGTTCATTCCCCACTGATCGAAAGGGCAGGACACTGTGGAGACTCGCAAGGGCTCAGTCGGGCGGTGAGTCACATGTTGATGTCTCTAACAGGCTTCACACCTGACCACGAACTTGAGAGCATTGACCTGTAGGGTAGGCCAAAAGTACCCTGCCAAAATGATCTTCCTGGACAGGGATTTCCCCCCGATGTGACTCTCACAGATGCCTTCATGTACCTCCCTCATCATGTAGTCGGCCTCCTCTGGCCCGACACATATGAGGAGAGGTCGTGCAAAGGCCCTCCTATACAATTGATCGACGACTAGCGTGAATCTGGCCGCCCGATGGCGGAATAGCCGACTTCCTTGGTCCATGCTTGGGACGGTCCCACTGCGCAGGAACCTCACATAGGGATCCCTCCAATCGATTCTGGTGTCGCCCCCTGCTTCCTCTCTAATCTGTGCTACTGTCCCCTCCATGGTACTAGGTTCATTTAGCCGCCTGGTGGAGATAGAGCTAGCTAGTTTGGCTAGCTCGTCGGCCCGAACATTGTCAACCCTGAAGATCTTCTACAAGATAACCTCCATGAAGGAGACTTTCAGTTGTTCGTAAAGGGCTACATATTTTTGCAGATGCTCACACCTGACTTCAAAGTCGCCCTTTATCTGCTGCGCCACAAGCTGAGAGTCTGAATATACAGTAACCCGACTAGCCCCCATGTGCTTAGCTGCTTGCAGGCCCACCAGGATCGCCTCGTACTCAACTTCATTGTTGATGTGGAGCCGGATGGATAAATGTAATGTGTCTCCCCGAGGGGAAACCATTAACACCCCAACCCCGCTGTGCTGGCTGTTGGAGGACCCATCCACATAGATCTTTCACATCCCTTCGGCCTCGGACTCTAAGACAGTCTCCAGCATGAAGTCCGAGAGGGTTTGTGCCTTGATAGCGACATGAGGCTGATATTCAATACCGTATTCACTTAACTCCGTCGTCCATTTGATCAACCGACCCGAAGTTTCGGGATTAGTGAGGACTCGTGCGAGCGGGCTGTTGGTGAGGACCACAATGGGGTGTGCTAAGAAATATGGCCTTAACCTCCGGGCCATTAAGACCAGGGCATAAGCCAGTTTCTCCATCGTGGTGTATCACGTTTCGACATCTTTTAGGGGATGCCCGAAGAAGTATAGGGGATATTGCACCCTGTCTTGTTCTCGAACGAGCGCCGAGCCTACCGCTTGCTCTGCGGCCGATAGGTAGACAAACAAGGCCTCCCCTTCCACCGGTTTGTAAAGGATGGGGAGTGCGCCGAGATAAGTCTTCAAATCTGCAAAGGCCTTCTCACACTGTTTATCCCACTCGAACTTGGCTACCTTTCTCAGAATCTTGAAGAATGGCAGTCTTATCTGCAGATTTGGAGATGAATCTGGATAGCGTCGTGATTCTTCCATTCAGCCGTTGTACCTACTTGAAGTTGCGAGGGGGTGACATATCCAGAATAGCTTTTACTTTTTCCGAATTGGCCTCGATCCCCCTCTCTGTCACCATGTAACCCAGGAATCGACCGCTTTTTACCCTGAACAAACACTTAGCGGGGTTCAATTTCAGCCTATTGGCCCTTAGGGTGGCGAATGTTTCTTCCAAGTCGGATATCATGTCACTTCCCTTGTCAGTTTTGACCAGGATATCATCCACGTATACTTCGATGTGTCTTCCGATCTGGTGCCTGAAGACTTTGTCCATCATCTGCTGGTACGTGGCACCAGCGTTGCGCAAGCCGAAAGGCATGACGTTATAACAATACATGTCGTTGGCCGTCACAAAATTGACTTTCTCCTGGTCCTCGGGAGCGAGCAGAACTTGGTGGTAGCCTTGATAGGCATCCAACATTAAGATAAACTCACAACCGGCTATAGAGTCCACTAACCGGTCTATTCGAGGCAGGGGATAACAATCCTTGGGGCATACTTTATTCAAATCACGAAGTCGATGCAGACCCGCCATTTACCTCCCGGCTTAGGGACGAGGACTACATTAGCCAACCAGGCCGGGAATTGAACCTCTCTGATGTGTCTAGCTTTTAACAACTTCTGAACTTCGTCTCAGATAGTCTTATATTGCTCTGGTTCAAAGTGCCTCCGCCTCTGCTTCACAGGTCGGGCTCCGGGGATACCATGCAGATGATGTATGGCTAACGCTAGGGGAACCCCTTTGATTTCTTTGACGGCCCAGGCGAAGACATCTTTATGGCTCCTCAGGCAATCCACAAGACAACTTCTTAGTTCCGGTGCAAGATCGATGGCGATCCGCGTAACTCCCCCTCCTTGTTGAGGGTGAATCCGCACTTCCTCGCTTTCGACCTCCCTCCGTTCTTCCTTGGGTCCTTCATCTTCTCGCGGGTCGGCGAGATCCACTTGCAAGGCTTTCCAAAATTTCGGTAAGGCCTTGTAAGAGGGATCTAGGGAGACCACGAGGATCTCCCTTTGATCCAAAGCCCCTCTTGGTGAATCGACGGGCTCCATTTGTGGATGCCGGAGCATTTCTTTGATGGTGGTAGCCCCTCGGCGAACAAGTTCCTCTTTTGTCAGGATCATGGACTGTCCCACCGGCTCTACCATCGGTGTTCCTTCGGGTGCTTTACTGGTATTCCCACAGACGACACCAAACTTATTCCAGAAGGAATCAACATCGACGACCAGTCACCGGGGTTTTGCCCACGCAGACGCTGATGATAGAAGAGGAAGTCACACCCTGCGAGATTAACACGAGCGTTAGGGGAACACGTCGGAGGTTGTCCGACGAGGCCCACTCCGACGCTCAAGTCAGTGCCTTGAGGGATAAGATGAAGAAAAGGCAAGACAGTATGTGTGTAGTAAAGAATGCGTAACTAGGGCTGTAAATGAATCAAGCCGCTCGTGAACTATTCGGAGCTCGATTAGATAGAAGCTCGTTCGAGCTCGTTTAATAAAGCTCGTTAATATTAACGAACCAAACTCAAACTCAGCAGTATTTGGCTCGTTAGCTCGTGAACAGGCTCGTTAATAAGCTCGTGAGCTAGTTCGTAAAATATAAAATTAATATTTAATATTAAATATATAATTTTGATACTTTTACATTTAATAAATATAAAATATCCAATAAAACTCATTTGTATAAATAAAATCATAGATTTTAATAAATATTTTATATTTTTTAGAATATATAATTTATTTTTTCAATAAATTGATGAATAATTTAATTAATAATTTATATTTGGTAAGTTCATTTAGGACTCGATTAGGCTCGAATATGCTCGCGAGCCATCACTATATTCGATAAATTAAGCTCGAGCTCGGTTCGATAATAAACGAACCAAACTCAAACTCGCAGGAATTCGGCTCGACTCGGTTCGATTACAGCCCTATGCGTAACCCCCTTACCAGAGGTGTTGGAGTACCTTTTATACCTGCGGCGGCCATCCACGAGTCTCCACGACCTTCACCACGTCCCTTCGATTATCGGTTAATGGATCATCCTGGTAACAGTCCACACGGTTCTTCAATCTGGGTCATTGCGACAATTAAGGTTCTAATGACTGCTTATCATGGGTCGTAATTACTCCGTAATGATGAATAATGACGACCCGCCGATCCGAGGAGAACGGACCTCTGCTTGAGTGTTCCTTGGGCCCCACTGTCCCGAGGTGATCTCGAGGTTGTTTGGCCCAAGTGTCCCGAGTATTCATCTCTCCGAGGTGCTCTCGAGGACTTACCTCCTGAGGTGAGCTCGGAGGGTGTGTCTTTTTGAAGCTATCTTCGGGGTTATACCTACTCGAATTGGTCTTTGAGTTCCCTTTCCCGAGAGAGACTTGAGTGTCACAACAAGGGAGCCGTTCCGGTTCGGTAGATTTTGCCACACAGCTTCTTCAACCCTCGTGTTCGTCACGGGGCATTCAACCCATCACTACCCAAATCTCAATCCGATCAGGAGAAGAATACAACTAATTTATATACTGATCCAAACATGAAACCCATCAGCAACACTGACTTATCCAAAAACAATTACTGCATAGAACTCACCTGAGTTGGCGTCGACTACCACTCCCCTGCTCAGATCTGGCGTGATCTGCCCCTGAGGAAGAAGGATCAATGGTCCTCACTCCAGATCTGAGGTAGCAGCTCATTCCAACTCCAATTCACCAGAATTTCCAGGAAAAGCTGCGATTAGTGGTGATTAAACCTCGATAAGGAGCAGCCATGGCTTGCAGCAATTGAAGAGATGGAATGCCCAAAACTAAACACTACCCCTACCTGGCTGTGTTCAGAGAAGAATTTGCGGCTGGATTGCCAACTCCAACAACACCCAACGATGAGGGGATCTAGAGGATGGCGCCGCTCAATCGTCGCTTGCGTTGAGGGAAGATTGCGAGCCGAGCAAGGAACAGCTCAATCTCCCTGCCCTCCTCTGTCCTCCTTGGAGCAAGTTCACCGAAAAAGGGTTCTCAGAACTGGTAGAGATGGTGGCGAGGCTGCGCGTGGAAAATAACAGGGAAGAAAGGATTTGGCTCCGTCGAAATGGGGAAGCTCGGCGTAGAAAACAGAGAAAGGTAAGGCTGCGTTCGGTTTCATTTTCCATTCTATTTTTTTTATTTTTCATTTTCTGAAAAAATATAATTTTTTAGAAAACGTATTTGATTTATATTTTTCATATTTATTTTCTAAAAAATAATATAATATTTTTTAGAAAATTAGAGAATGAAATAAAATTATTTTTTAAGAAATAAAAAATATAATGGGAGCATTTGATTTATTTCATTTTCTATTTTCATTTTCTATTTTCACTTTCTAAAAAATCATATTTTTTTATTTTTTGAAAAATTACTTTATTTCATTTTTTAGTTTTCCAAAAAATACTATATCTTTTTTTTGAAAAATAAATCTAGAAAATGTAAACCAAACACGTTTTCTGAAAAATACATTTTCTATGAAAAATGAAAATGAAAAATGAAAAATAAGCATACCAAACACACCCAATTTTCTAGAAATTGAAAATAGACAATGGAACAAACTAAACACCCCATTTGAAAAGTTTTTCAACAATGGAATTGAATTAAATTCTATCAAGAATTAAATTTCAACGAGAATTGAATTCAATTCTTATGTTTGGAATGACTTGATAAACAAAGGAATTAAATTCAATTCCTTTGTTTGGAATGACTCTAAAACTAAATGAATTTGATTGTTTTTACTATTTCACCTTTCATTGATAGGTTAAGAATTAAATATTATATTTATGTGAAATTATTTTAGTATTTTCATTTGTTGGAATTCAATTTCCACACCAAATCACATCTATTTGGGTCCGATTTCAATTCCTTAGTTTTGTTGAATTTTATTTCCCATGAGAATTCAATTCCTTCACTTAAGTTGTATCTAAATCATGGAATTCAATTCAATTCATGGATGAAATTGAATTTCATGGGTTTCCAAACAGTGTATTAAGTTGGCCCTTTTTGCACTTTAACCCTCCAACTTCAGGTTATTAAACCTACTCCCTTTAAGTTAGAGTTTTAAACACTTTAATCCTCCAAGATTTGGTAATCTCAACTCCACCCCTCAAACCTCACCCGACTAACTGTGCAAAACCCTAGCATTGGTTTCTATAAATTTTTTTCGAAGATTTTCTATACCGATATTAATTGGCCATAAACACTAGCCATTTAACACCTTCACATGCATTAACTTGAATAAAAAAACTAAATACAAAAAAATTAGTAGTGATACAACTCTTTTTGTGCTTCTTTAAACATTAAGGAACAACTTTATCTAATATCATCTGCATACATATTTTCATTAATATCATCTAATCGAGGCCCACTAGTGTTGATATTTTATGTATTTCTTAAATCATTAAACATCTCTTGAAAACTAACTTTTTCAAAATCACAACCATGTTCCTCTTCATTGACAATATTTATATTAATAGATGATTAACAACTTCTCCATAAAAGTCCCAGACTTTGTATAATTTGTCAAATCCTCACCTATAAAGATGCCCTCGAATATAATCCAACTAATATTTAAACAAAAACGTTCAACATGGATAGTGAATTTTGGATAAATTTAAACTTCTCATATAATTTTCTATCACCTTTAAAAACTGATTCAACCCATTTATATATTCAAAACTCATCCGATTCTCAATTATTATCCAACTTTTATCCTTATTTATAAAACCTCGTTAAACATATAAAATAATTCAAATTATTTAATAAATAATTCAAATTATTTAATAAATAATTCTTATAAATAAGTTTGATGATAAATTTCAATGAAATTAATTAAAAAACTTAAATTAATTAATCACATCAAAATAACCAAAATAATATAATCTAAGCATCAAAATTACCCTAAAATTATTACCTTTGTATCAAAATATCCCTAAAATTATCAACTAAGTATCAAAATAACTTTAAAAATATGATTAAAAATATTGAAAATAGGCGATGAAGAAATAATCCTAAATTTATCACCTAATTATCAAAATATCCCAAAAATTATCATCTAAGTATCAAAATAATTCTAAAATTATGACTAAAAACATTTAAAATCCACTTTGCTATCTTATTTATGAAAATCAAAAGAAGTTCAAAATAATTCTCATATTTATTCCTAGAACTTGAGGATCCTCGTAAATGTTTTATCTATTCTCTTAATAAAAGTTGGCCTCTTATAAATTTCAAATTACTACTATTATTAATCTTTTGTGTTTAAGACACATTAATTTTTAATCCATATTTTAAACTATTATTTTTCTAAAATATTATATAAATTATTTTTTATATAATATTAATAGGATTAAGAGAGACGAATAATTATTAAATGAAATTAAAGCATCATAATAATATAATATAGAATTTGATTAATTGACTTTGAGTTTGACCATGTCCTAGACTTACATTAATTTTATTTGTAAAAAGCAAAGCTAATTTTAATGTTTTTGAAGTAAAGATCGATGTATCTTAAATAGCCCGTTATTATGACTCGTTGAAAAGAATATATCCATTAATTATTTTATTAAAAAAATAATAATAAAATTATTACAGTGTGACTTGGAAATTACAATCACGAAAATAGTCTTTTTAAGGATCCTGTGTATGTTGTTTGCCAATGAGGCAATGACATATTTTTCTTCCGGTTGAACTTTTGATTATATATATATATAAACAACCTATTCGCTAGGGCCCTCCATACTCTATCTCCAATAAGCGCATTTATTGGCAAGTTGGCATATTGGTCTCTGAAAACTGTTGAGTCAATGCTATTTTTTGCTGTTGAAACTTTACGATGTAATCGTAGCAAATGCACTTTTGAAGGAGTCGAGAGTGTATGATTGTGACCTTCCATGAATTTAGTGACAATCCAATTAGGCCCAGTTTGTTTCTTGACGAGTAAAATCTTTGATTTACAACCAGTTCGAACTTCGCCACGTACTCTTTCTTTTATCCGGTGATCACCTTTTACTTGTTTATTCCGCTGATCATCTGTTTGTCCTTCTTTAAAGCATACAAATGTTTTCCAGACTACTTCATTTGTCATCTTATTTTTCTTGCTACTATGTATTCTTGCACTAAATCCGGATTCACGTACATATTGATTATAGAATGAAAATGCCTCATCTATTGATGAGAATTCCATCCCATATTTTGGCTTTCGATCATCAGCAACTTGAGGAACAAATAATTGATCATCATTGCAATTTTCATCTATTACTGAAAAACTCTGCATATTATCATCATAGGGCAAGAAATAATTTTCTAAATCAAATAGTAATTTCAAAAAAAAAGGATATTGTTAAAAACTAGGAAATAAATTGGATTGCCAACACTTTCTAAATTATTGTATTTTCTATGTGATTGCAAAAATCAAACATTAAAGATATTAACAGTAGATGGGAGCTGAAATCTAACCACTGCAACATTGCACATAATTAAATTAAATCACTTAGGCTTAGGCAAACATTAATGCTCGCAAATAATTGAAGATCATGTTATTATGTTTCGGCAAAAAAAAACCAGCACATTGGCAAAATTAGACAATAGCACAGTATTAGAGTACTTTCGAGTTCAGGTCAGGGAGATCAAGAGGACAAAGCTAATAAACCGAGGGAATGATAAAGATAATAATGAAATATCTTTAAATTGCCGCTTAGACTAGAGGGAATGAAGCCCTAATCGACGAGAGCAATGGCTTCGGATGATCCGACGAGAGCAAGAGGGAATGAAGCCCTAACTTGGAGATGGCTTGTCGGCGAAGAGATGGAGCACAGAGAGATGAAGCGCGACAGCGGCGGAGTTTCGCCCTAGCTTTCGTCGACGCGATGGATGCAGAGCTTGGAGGAGGGCTCAACGGCGTCGGATGATCCGACGAGAGCAAGAGGGAATGAAGCCCTAACCTGGAGGAAGGCACTTGCATTCGGAGAGAGAGATGGGTCGTCGGCGAAGAGATGTAGCGCGGAGAGATGAAGCCCGGCGGCGGCAAAGAGTTTCACCCTAATCATCGACGCGTAGAGAAGAGATCGTGTTTAAGAAATTACCGACGAAAATGAATTAATGAGAGGGAGAGATAATGTTGAATTAAAAAAAATACTAAAAATGCCACGCCGACATGCCTATGTGGATGTCACGCACAGGGATCTCCCGCAGGAGATCTCCCTGTATATATATATATATCTTAAAACCAAAAGAGACTATCAATTTTTTAAAAAAACATTAAAATTAGTGAAGTGAAGTACTTGTCCTACTGTGTATAAAATAAAGAGTAATGATTGGGACAGTGAATTTGGGACAGTGAATGAGACAGTGAATGACGTGCAATTAATGTGTACACGTCCGATCGCCGATCGGACACCACCGATGGCCTCTGATTATCGTCCTGAATCAAACTATACCTTCGGAGGATGGTGAACTCGTCAGGATCGCCGGCAACGGTGAACCTATCGAAATCGACGGTCAATGATGCGAGATCGCAATTACGGCGATCCCCGACGGGTTCACCGTGCCCCCCAGGGTATAGTTTGGTTCGGGGCGGTGGCCGAAGGCCGTCGGTAGTGTCCGATCGACGATCGGACGTGTACACAATAATTGTCACGTCATTCACTGTTCCATTCACTGTCCCAAATTCACTGTCCCTATCATTACTCTAAAATAAAATACTATGGTGAAACATGACACTATATTCTGGAAAAAACTATATATATATATATATATATATATCCGATGCCTCCTACATTACTGTAAGCAATATTTGATGTGAGAGGTTTGATACAACATTGTGATAAATCTCATCTCTTTCTCTTTTCTTTCTCATCTGATATATATGACATTATGACATTCCATCTCTTTCCTATCTAATTTCCATGCATCAAAATAAAATTCTCTCTTTTCTCTCTCACATACATGCATTACCCCTACACAGTTGTAGCAGTTGCTGTATAGTAGCTGCTACAACGCTACTATACGTTGTAACAATTACTCGGCACATACATGCATTACCCCTACACAGTTGTAGCAGTTGCTGTATAGTAGCTGCTACAACGCTACTATACGTTGTAACAATTACTCGGCAATAGCTGTTATAATATAGTAAACTTTTGAAAATCATAACTTTTGACTTTGATATCAGAATGAGGCAATATTTTTTTGAATTATAGATATTTGAACGTGTTTCGATTAATAAAATAGTCTTATTCTGATATCCGAGTAAAAAAATATGATTTTCGAAAGTTTGTTATACAATTGTAGCAGCTAATCAATATAAGCTTTTACAACGTGTAGTAGCTACTCTTGTTGTAGCAACTACTGTCAAGTAGCTACTACACGTTGCAGCAGCTATTACAATAAAAAAATGATTAACGAGGTTTTTTCAACCAACCTCGGGCGACCGACCCGGCCACACGGAAGTTTCCCACCGGCTGCCAAACAGCAGCTATTACAATAGCTGTTCCAATGTGTAGCAATTACTTAACAATAGCTACTACAATGTATTAGCAGCTACTCAACGATAGCTGCTAGAACTATATAGCAATGTTTCGAAGATAATTGCTTGACTCAGATATCAAAATGAGACGATTATCTTTTTGAATCAAAGCTCGTTCAGATATCTATAATTCAAAAACAGATTGTCTCATTCTGATATCTAAGTCAAAAGTTATAATTTTCGGATGTTTACTATGTTGTAACAGCCATTGTAGAGTAACTACTACAAGTTGTTGTAGGATCGATACACGTGAGAGGGGGTGAATCATGTGAGTTTTAAAATCAATCTTTTTAGTTTTTAAGAAAACAATGTGTAGCAGAATAAACAAATTAAGTATGAAAATGAAAGAACACAAGCAAACACTAAGATTTATTTTGTTCGGAACCTTCGACGACTCCTACTCTAAGGCCCTGGTCCATTGGACATTTTCGATGAGCAATCTACTAAATCTCTCTATCGAAAAATCCCGATAGAGTAGTTGAATACACAAGAATAGGAAAGTGTAACATCCTACACTTTTCTTTTGCAAATACAATAAAATATGTACAAAATTAAATCGTTACCAACACATAGAAAATATTTTAATCGGGCTAAGGTGTTGGTGTCGGTCTACCGGTAGCGGTTGGACGCTGTAGAATAGCAATAGCACAAGGTCATTGAGGCAGAATGATTAGAGTAGATCATATGGAAGTTGTTTCTTGAAGCTTGCTCGAAGAGTGCTTATAAAGGACACTAAGGACGCCCTAATTCCCAACTAGGGTGCCTCAGATCCTAAAAATTGATCGGATACTACGAAGACTGTGGTCTTTATCTGCATGAGGGTGCCTCCATCAGCTCTAAGACACCTTCCTTCCACTCCAGGGCACCTTCATTTTGCTCTTAGGTACCTCCCTCCCCACAATGAAATTCTATCTCCGAATCTTATCTACGTGAGGGGGCCTTTAGTCTATTAAGGGTGCTTCCATTCAACTCCGAGGTGCCTCCAGTCACCTTCTAGGCGCCTTGAGCACTGTTTATCCGAGGTAATTTTTATAGTTTGACCCTGTAAAATAATGTTAGTCCAGAGACAAAGTATACCCTACAAAATAGAGTTAGCACACTTAAAATAGGGTAAACAAGATATGAGTATTAATTAGATCATATTTTCCCATGATCAAGATCTAGTCAAGGCCTCAGCTTAGATCTCCGAAATGGTTCTAAGCTAGACCGCACTTATAATCCCACTGGGGACTCGTCCTCATTAGATCTCTCCTCTAATGACTTATCTTACTTGCCATTAATAGTTTCTACTTAGCTCCTTTGCCTTACCAGGTCTTCTTGTCAGATGCCCCATCTGGACTTCAGCAGGCAGTCATGTCTCATGGACTCAGCTAGACTTTATGCCAGATTTCAACCAGCCTGGGCTTCAGCCAGTTGTTAGGCCCAGTAGATCGTACTGGACTTCCTATCAGGTTTCAACCAACCTGAGTTTCAGCCTAATGTCAGGTCCTAAGCCTTTTAATCTTGCACACTTTGTAATAAGGTTAGACAAATAACACATCTAACTTTGACTTTTTGTTATACATTAAAATCTGAGTTTGATCATTAGTGCAAACTGCACCAATAACTATAGCAGCTACGACTATACAATAGTTGCTATAATGTGTAGCAGCTTATATCGAGTAATTGCTATAATGTGTAGCAACTAGTGTCGAGTAGTTGCTACATGTTTTAGCAGTTACTCGACAGTAGCTACTGTAACTGTATAACAAATTTTCGAAAATTATAACTTTTGATTCAGATATCAAAATGAGATAATTTTTTTTATAAAAAATCGTCTCATTTCGATATCTGAGATAAAAGTTATGATTTTCGAAAGTTTACTATGTTGTAACAACTATTGTCGAGTAGCTGCTACATGTTGTAGTACCTACTGTTCATTAATAGCTACTATAATGTGTAATAGCTACTATGCGGTAGTTGCTATAACTGTGTAAAAGGTAATGCATGTATCAGATGCATGCATGTGTTAGAAAGAGAGTAAAGAATTTTATTTTGTTGTATGCAAATGAGAAAGGAAAAAGATGAAATTTGTGATAACGTCGTGTTAGATGAGAGAGGAAAGAGATCACCTGGATTTTATTATTTTTAAAAATAAATATTTTCTTAAATCTTATACCTTAAATATATATAATATACCTCATAAACATCTAAAATTTTTTAATGTTAATTTTTTTATATTTTAAATACTATAACACAATCCTTAAACTCTAGAGGGAAATTTTATTGGCTTAACCCCGGAGTTAAAATAAATAAATAAATAAATAATACTATTAGCTCACTAAATATATATCCCGTGAGCTTCTAATATTTTTTAAATTTTAAATTTTTTTAACTTAAATATTATAATTTAATTCTAAATTAAAATATAAAATTTAATTGATGTAATTTTAAAATTAAAAAAAATAAATACTGTATTGAATTCATGCGTCTAAATTATGATCACGCGTGGGCACCTGATAAATCTAACATATAAATACTGACTGAGACATCTCCTGTGACAACAATTCATGCATAAACAATATAATCTTTTTGAAATTTGCGTATAAGCTACCTTACCTACCTAGCTACGATTAACTATAATAAAATTCCACTTAGTTGCCATTGTTGATGACTTTCGAAACCGTCTTTGACTAGAAACGTCAATCAAGACCCTACCACCACCAAGTAGCTGCCTTTTACTCGTCAAAAATGAAGAAAGAAAAATACAATTTGTTGTCAAATAATTGATTGTGGCGACTGATCAATTTGACTTGGAAGTCTCGGTCGGCCATCAAATTTACTCACGTACTTTTGTGTGAAAAGGAGACGTGAATTAGAATGCAACTAATTGAGATGATCAAATTTTAGAAAAAAAAAAATATATTACGGACATAATATGACGTAGAATTTAAAATACTTGCATTGAATTATAATTTCGTGGGTTTAAGACATTAAGGAGTGTTTAAGCTTTTATTCTTGAAATGATTTTGTAGTGTTATCTTGAAGTTAGTAAAGCTAAACATGCAGTGTTTGAATAAATAAAGCTGATACAAGGTAAGTTTGAGTGTTTGGTGATAATCATTTTAGCTTATTTTAATTAATGACAATATCTTAAACTATCAAATTAATTTTTTTAATTATCTAATATAATTTTGATACATGATCTATAATTTTATATATTTAATATTATATTTTAAATATTATATCAAATTATTTTTTAATAATATATATATTTAAAAAATATAAGTTAATAAAAATAAAAAATTAAAAATAAATTTATATAAATTTATAAAATATGTATAAATTTTTTGAAAATAAAATATAAAAAATAAGATTTATTAAAAATGTGATAATTATGTAAAAATAAATTATTAAGGTATAAATGTCAACTTTAATTCTACACATAAGTAAAAAAGCAGAAGCAGAAAAAAGCATCAAATTGTTGCTTCTAGCTTTTGAGTAAAAGTTGCAGAAGTTAAAGCAGAATCTGGCATTCCCAAACACTCAAAAGCACTTTTGCATGGCTAGAAGCTAAAAAGCAGTAAGCAGAAGCTCTTCCAAACACTCCCTAAATGTCTTTGTAAACTATATTGAAGTTGAACTCTTTTAAGGTAAATTAGTCTCTTGAGTCTCCATCTGAGTCCTCCATTGACCAATTAATTGTGACTATCGGAATCAAAAAAGAAATAGAAAATTTAATTCGTCCATTCATAAATTTGTCTTAAATTTCAAGTCATTGGAATTCATATCAAAATTTATACCGATTACGTATGAAATATAAGCCGACCACTTATTTATTACACGCATATCATAAATTAATATATTATGGTAGAGGAATGGCGAGATCGGCAAGCACAACGAGAGGTGTTTTCCTGGGTGCGCTCGTCCCGGAAATCTCCATCATGTCCAAATCCTCTGTCTTCATGCCATGGGGAAGCTTCCAGTCGAAGTGGAAGAGGAGGTGAGCCAACCCAACTTCCACTGCAGATAGCCCAAAGGTCATGCCAGGGCAGATCCTTCGCCCTGCACCAAATGGCATGAACTCGAAGTTAAAGCCCCTGAAGTCGACTGAGCCACTCTCAAATCTCTCCGGCTTGAAGCTTTCGGCGTCGGTGCCCCAGTAAGCTTCATCTCTGCCCAACGCGAACACATTGATCAGGACTCGGGCTCCGGCCGGCACTCGATACCCCATGACCTCGCAGGTTTTTGCGCATACTCTGGGGAGCATCAGAGGGCCCGGAGGATGGAGCCTCAGCGTCTCCTTGATGACCAATTTGAGGTAGCTGAACATGGATATGTCACACTCTTCCAGCTTATTCTTCCCTCGCATGGCCTCCCTTATCTCACGCTGGGCCTTCTCCATTGTCTCAGGGTTCTTCACCAGCTCTGACATAGCCCATTCGATAGTCGACGATGTTGTCTCTGTTCCTCCAATAAATAATTCCTAAAGGAACAATTAACGGCAAGATCATCAACAAATTTAATCAATCTGCGTACAGTTCAAATAAGAAATTGTATATGCATGTTCGAACCAGGACAACGGCCTTGATGCTCTCAGTTGTGATGGGAAATTCTTGATCTCCTTCATCTTTAAGCTTGAGAAGCACATCGATGATTCGATCCTCCTCTGTTGTTTCATGATCAGCTCGTGCAGCCTGACGCTGTGCGATGATATCATCGAACACTTTGTCTAACTTTCTACGAGTACGCTGTAACTTGGATTTCAATCCGGTGAGAGTGTCCAAGAATTTGAGGGAGGGGTACATATCAGCCACCGCGAAGCTGGTGACGAGGCCAACTGCCTCCTTCACCAGCTCCAAGAACTCGGTCTGTTGTTTGCATCTTTCGCCGAACGCCGTTCTGACCACCATCGAATTGGTCATGGACATCAACATCTCGCCGAGATTGAGAGGCGTTTGGGCCGATGCCTTGCCGGCGATCTCCACCGTCAGTTTACGGACCACATCCTCACGGATGGTGGCGAAGGACTTGACGCGCCGGGAGTTGAGTAGCTCCGTGGCGTAGATCTTCCTCATCTGCTTCCAATATCCGCCGTAGGCGGCCATGGCGACGCTGAGCCCGTCGTAGGCCAATATGTTGGCGAAGGTCAAGTCGGTCGGCCGGCTGGCAAAGTTGAGGTCGTGCCGCTTGATGATCTCCTCCACGGCCTCCACGCAGGAGGCGACGACCAAGTCGACCTGCCCGAGGCGAAGAAGTATGAGCTGGCCGTGAGTTCCAGCGAGACTGCGCAGAGTACGGTGAGGGTTGGCGCCGGCGAGTTGGTGGATGTTTCCGATGAGGGGAAGTTTGGGAGGGCCGGGTGGCAGAGGAGCTACTTGTCCATGTGACTTGTGGGCTCCACTCCTTGCTCTCTTGAGCACTAGTATTAGGGATATGAAGAAGCCGAGAAAGAGGGTGATGAAGAAAGGGGAGAAGAGGTAATTAGCTTCCATGGCCGTCTGCAAGTGCAGTAGCTAGCTAGATAGCTCCTTAATGATCGATCAGATGGATTCAGCTCTCTTCGTCCCATGCATTTATAGAACTGCAATTAGGGATGAGCAAGAATTTTTTTGTTTCAAAATTTGATTTTGAATTTTGTAATTCGATTAAATCGAATAAAAATATTAATTTAATTATTTTTATTTAAAAATATAATTAAATAAAATAAAATATTATTTTTTTATTAAAATCGAATAAAATTTTAAAATTTCGGTTAAATCGGTTAAATCAATATTTTATCAGTTCGATTTTTTCGATTTTTATTAAGAAATTCGGTTGATTCGGTTATTTTGGAAAATATCGATTTATTTGATTTTCGATATATTCGGTACGATTCGATTTTAACTGAATATTCACTCCTAATTGCAATCAGAGTTGGTAGTTTTTTTTTTACAAAATTAATTTTTAATAATAAACTATTTCTTGCCTCCGATCGAGTCAACATAATTAACAAACTTTTTTATTTAATCAGATTATTACCAGATATTTTCATACATTTCTTAATCTGATTATTTCCTTACATTTTCCATACATTTTCCATACTTAGATATTTTAATACATTTTTTAATCTGATTACTAGACCACTTTGATATGTTCATGCGTTTTTCCTACCTAGATATTTCCGTACAGTTTCACGCACTAACTATGAACTAAGTTAATGGTTTTTCAACATTTAAAATTTTCAACTGCATGCGTTTGACAACATTTTTAAATATTTGTGATTGTTCCGATTAAATATCATAAATGATCAAATAATTAAGTTAATGGACAATCTGACATACACGTTCTCTATAAATCATCGTGCCCCCGGCTATGGTGCAGCGATAAGGTCACTAGTTATTAACTCATGCATCCACGGTTCGATCCCCAGCTACGGCGCATTTTGTAGGAATTTTTCCTCCAAATGGGGCGCGAATCCTGGGCCGCTAGGCTTCTAGACTGACCACCGCGAGCGCTTCCCAATTTACCCTGATGACCGGTGGGAAACTTCCGTGGGGCCGGGCCGGTCACCCCAGGTTCAATTTGTCTGCTGCCTGGTTCATCATTTTTTATATTTTTTCTCTATAAATCATCGTGTCACCGAAGCTATGGTACAACGGTGGAGTGATTAATCTTTATTTTAAACATTTATAGTTCGATCCCCAGCTATGACATATTTATAAAAATTTTTCCTCCAAATGAGGGGCGCATCTTGAGACGTTGGACTTCTAGATTGTCTACTGCGAGCGCTTTCCGATTTACCCAGGTGGCCAGTGGGAAACTTCCATATGACCAGACTGGTCATCCAAGATTGGTTGAAAAACCTCTAGAGATCATCGATGAATATGATAGATCATCCATGAATACAATGAGATCTTGAAATGCACTTCCATATAGGATTAGACTAGCATCTGGGAGATCATGATAGACTACTCTAACGCTTAAGTTAGAATTTGTCTAAAGTATAAAGCTATAGCCGCAAGAAGGAGAAGGGTAGATGATACCATAGAAGGTTTGTGTTTCAGTTGAAAAGGGGGAGCCCCTTGCATTTACTTTCTCTATGTAGGTCCGCATGCTAGACTAGAAGAGAATGAATAGTCTTGAAGAAAAATAAGTTAGCCAATTCTCTAGCATTTAGTTTAGCATGGATAAACACAATTAATTAAATAAAATAAACAATATAAAAAGGTAAGAGACACAAATAATTTACTTAGTTATAACCTAGGTGGTTATTAATTTAAGACAGTGAAAGCTTCATTAAAAATCTCTGCTTTCACTAAAAATCTCCTTCGTGAAGGCGCGCGGAGTAGTCTCTCATAGACTTTGACAGGTCAAACAGGAGTATGGAAAGTGAATATAAGTTATTGTCTTTAACTCGTAGTTCTAAGAGGTTATTTATAGTTCGTTGGTCAAACTAACCATTTATTGATGTAACACTCAGGGCACCTTAGTTGAGACCTAGGACGCCTTAGATAAAATTTTATCAACACAGTAACATCTCTCTAATGCTGGTACTATTCACTTGAGGGTGCCTCGAGTGTTGTTCATCTGAGGCACCCTAAGTCATAATTAAGGCGCCTCAAATCCTTTTGCGGCAATAGTTCTTCTTGACATATGAGGTGACTCAAGTCAGCTGAGACACCTCAGTTCTTCATGTCTTCATGGTCAACTTCCGAGTTGACCTTTTTAGATTTCACTCGCTTGAGTAATGCTCTGGTCGTTCAAAGTTGATCTCACCTGAACCCAACTCCGGCTTTTTCCTCAAGCAGGCTTCCTCCCAGGCTTCTCATCCTTTGAATGTCACGTGCATCTTTCTTGCTCTACCAGTGTACTCTTCCACAGCTCCTCATCCCTCAGATGCACCGAGCCTATCGATTCACTTTCTATGTCATCCTTCTCGCTCGTTGCATCCTTCGCTCGATTTCTTATATTCCTAGGTTCATGCATATTTAGATACAAGATATCAAAAACTAACATAACCTAACTTGACTCGGTTAATCATATCAAAACTAACCCAAAATACTTACACTGTAGAGTTTATATAGTCATTGGAAGAGCATCTCTACATCAACACCGATTAAGTGACCACATCCAACAACCATTAGCGGTCTCTCTATTTGCTAAGTGCAACATGCTTGAAGAAGAGCATCTAGGAGGTCAGATCTAACAACCCCTTAATTACCTCTCTATTCATCTGTGATACATGTTCTGGAATATTTGCTATCATTGTCGAAACATTTTAGGAAAATCGGCCTCATCAATGAGAGGTTAGTGTGAATTTGATCTGAGGATGGATGTGGAGATGACATCAATGGGAAGTGGCCTTGAGGATAAATGAAGTTGACAATTGAGGTAAGGATAGGGTGATGCTAGGATCTAAGAATGAGGTTAAGACCTGAGTGATGCAAAGATCTAGGGTTGAGATAGGATGAAGCCGAGTCAGGATAAGGCCGAGACTAGATGCCAACATCTGGCGTTGAGACAAGATGAGGGTGAACCTAGATAGGTGTTAGGACCTTGTGAGCAAGAAGGGGGGGGGGGTTGAATAGCTCAAATTGCTTCGTCGTTGAGATTTGACAGCGGAAAACTTTGAACCAACAAGCATAACACGCATAATGCTAACTCAAATGATTTTACTTGATATCCATCTCCTTGAGGGATTAATCTAACAGTTCACTCCTTGCTATTTAATTCCATTAAACTTTTTTCTTCTTTGATCAAAATTGAATGTGGAGAAACCTCTAACAACAATATTACAATGACTTTCCAACTCTCACAAAGATGAAGCAACAAAAGAGGGGAAGTAGAAGAGATTACAACTTTAGCTTTATTCTCCTTCTTTTGGTTGATTGAGGATGTTGCAAATGAGAGCTTGAGGCTGATCTTGAGCATCATATTAGCAATGGAACAATAACACATTCTTATGCCCTAAGCCCTCTTTTAAACTATTTAGAATCGGGTCGTTTCTCAATTTTTTATTGCCACTAATTGATTGACAGAACATACTAATTGATTGTTGACTATAGGTTGAATGGTCACTGACTTTAGATTAATGATTGAGATTATTCGGATTTTGAATCTCAATTGATTGGTGGGTAATGCCTCAATTTATATGATTAATCGATTAGGGAAGTTTCTGTGTGCTCAAAATTGGCTACCAGTCGATTGGAAAAATGTACCAATCAATTAACACAATACTTGCCTAAATCTGAAATTTGGTGTTTACACCATCAATCGATTGGTGTTGCAAAACCTAGAATTGAGGCTTAGGTTTTAGGATTTTAACTCACCAATCGATTGGTGAACCCAAAAATAAGGTTTTCATTCCTAAACTCTCCAGCACATACCTCCCTTCAATCCACCAATCGATCTTAATTACCTCATGCCAGATGAATATCTTATTCCCTAGACTTTGCGCCTCGAGGTTTCTCATATATGGATCTTCATCTACCCTTGTTTCCGATCTCACGATCTACTCAGATTTTTTCCTTTTGTCAAGAATCTAGTTCTTGACTTGATTTTTCCTTGCCTTGCATTCTGATTTTCCGACCTATAAAGACTTCTTCTTACCAAGAATCTGGCCCTCGACATTCTTGAAATTTCCTTGTATTACAGCCGGTCTTCCAACCTAGATAGACTTTTTCTTGCCAAAAATCTGACCGTCAACCATCTTGGACTTTTTTTATCCTACATACTCATAACTCAAGTGAGATCCAAAGCATTAACCTAAACTTAAATATTTGTCAATCATTGAAATGTCTCAACCGGGGCATAATTACACCAACAACAGGATGAGGCCGAAATAGGATGCTGACATTTGGGGCTGAGACCAGATTGTTGGTGCAATCTATCTCGGGTCAAGGTAGACCATGTTGTCTATGCTCAGTTTGACTTGAGCTTAAGTTTCGATGATTGATCAGTATATGAGAAAAAAATCTAAGTGGGTTAAAAATTGACCATATACTTGGTGACTAGAAATCCATTGAGAATGTTAGCAAGAGAAAAGTCTAAGTGGGTCAAAAGGTGACCGGACACTTGATGATTGAAAGTTCAAAGGTTGACCAAATACTAGGTGATTGAAAGTCCAATGGGAAGGTTGACAAGAGGAAAGTCCAAGTGAGTCAAAGGTTAATCAAGTACATGGTGATTGGAAGTCCAACAGAAAGGTTGGCAAGAGGAAAGTCTAAGTGGGACAAAGAAGATTGGACACTTAGTAAAGAAGCCCTGGCAGATCAAGGTTGACCTGATGTTAGGTAATGGGAAGTCCCAACAAGTCATAAATGATTAGATATTGGGCAAAAGAAGTCTAGTATGTTGAGGTTAGCTAGATACCAAGTAAGACGCGAATTCAGCCTTGAAAAGGTTGAATTTAGGGTTGCCAATCGATTGACGAGAGGTAACAATATATTGGTAAATGCTAAACTCGGATTCAGAGTTTAGGATTGGACAATCGCTTGGTCTAATTGATTGTCCCAAAGTAATCGATGGAGTCAATCAATTGAGAGCTTATTTTGGGAAGCAGAGTAAGGTCCAAAATCGATTGAAGCAATCAATTAGGCTTAAGGCAATCAATTGGCAAAAGTTTCGCAAGGAAATAGAAGTCTGCAGAGTCGATTAACCTAATTAATTGAGCTTCGTCAATCGATTGGCAATTCTTTATTGAGAGAACATAACGCTTCAGAATTGAATGAGTCAATCGATTGGAATGGTTGAACGAAAAATAGTCATTCTGTAAGTTTAAACGAACGGATCTGATGTGACAATTGATTGGGAGTAAGGCTAATCATTGGGAGGTGTTTGTCAAAATGAAAGCAACCCTAGGAAAGGGGTTCTCGTGGAGATTTGAAGCCACTAGTTTTTAAGGGGTTAGAGGAGAATTGTTGCTGAATTTTCAACCATCAAGAGGTTACTCAAACCAACGAGCAAGCATTCAAATAAAATCTCATAAGTTTGTTTACTTTTATTTACTTGTATATTTTACTTTTCTTGTTGTATTATTGTGCTCAAGCTTGTAAGAGACTACTCGACCTCCAGAAAGTTTCCGAGAAAGAGGAAGTTCTTAGTGGAAGTTGTAAGCGAGGAATGCCCCTTGGATTAGTCATCTCAAGGAGATGGATACCGAGTAAAATCAAAGTGTAGTGTATATGGGGTCGAGTTTAAATACAGGTTTCCTCTGCGCATTCAAATGACAACGACGACAAGATTGAGAGAAGCGATCGAGGCTATTCACGCCCTCTAGTTCGCATGAGTCAAAACTAGTGGTATCAGAGTGAGACAACTCTTCATCCGACTAATTGCTAAAAGAAGCATGAGCTAGGGAAAGAAAAAGAAGTTGAGATTTTTAGCCCTATATATCAACAAGTCAACGGACTAATTTTCAAAGGAGCTCAACATCATGATGAAACTCCAAGATGGATTTGGATATGATATTTGGGTACCTCTACCTTTCTGATTCGGAGGATTAGACCAATGGCAGGCTAGGATTGAAAGAAAAACTTCTTAGCCTTGATCGCTAAGAAAAAAAATCTCCATTAAAGCAAACCATTGCTCTATGTTTCATCATTATGGAGCAATGGTTTCTGAAGTAATGGGTACCTCTACCTCTACATAGAGCAATGGTTTGTTCTAATGAAGAGACTTGAAGTCCTAATGGATAGCAAAGAAAAACATCTTAAAAAGAAGTGAACCGAGGAGCAACTCCTAAAATCTGAAATAAATGACAAGGTAATCAAAATTTTGGTTAATTTGATTCATGATGATATATTGTGCAAGATAGGTAATTACAAGAATGCAAGTGAGTTATGGAGTAAGTTGGCCAAGCTCTATGAAAATCCAACCTCAATGCAACGTAAAGAAAAATTCAAAGAGAGAGACTCTTTGGATCAAGAACAAGAGGATTCAGAAATTAAGAGTTGCTCAACACCCAAGGATGAAATTGAAAAAGCATCCACTTTATTGAAGGGAGAGCTCATTGACACCGAAACTAGAAGAAGTCTCTACATCCGGAACTAATGAGAAAGAATCGTGTTCCACCTCTACAAGTCAAGAGAGTGGAAATCATGAAGGTATAACTACTCAATTCATAAAGATAAAGATCATATAAGATATTTTGAGTATAGGAGTAAAGGGCACTATGGAGTAAGTATCCTAAATTGATGAAGAAGAGGTTCAAATAGCATCCAAGGTGAAAGAGAAGTTAAATGAGGTCGGAACCTTGATACGAAAAGGAAATGACCATATTGTGTGCTTTTTGTGCTATCAAAAGAGACATTACCAAAATTAATGTCCAAGGAGGAGGTCCTCAAGCAAGAACAAGGGAGGAAGCTAAAATTAAGGGAGAGCTTCTAAAAACAAAAATAAGATACCATTTATTAATGGTATTTCTTCATATCATGATAATAAATATGTTAGAAATAAGTTTTATGAGTTTAGTGCTTATTATCATGAAAATAGAAAGCATGATGATTCTAAGAAAAAATTATAAATCATATCGTGCTGAAACAACCTTACTTAAGGATAGGAAAGTAGAAAATAATATAGCCAAGAACTCTAAGTAAGTTAGATATGTGCCTAAAAGGAAAATTGTTCAAGGTGTTGGATCGAGAGAACCGATAGAGGGGGGTGAATATCGAAAAACGCTTTTCGGATGAAAACTTAGAGCGAATACGCAGCGGAATAAAATCAATCGCGAACACAGGTAGTTTTACTTGGTTCGGAGCCTAGGCTGACTCCTACTCCATGGCCCACGGTCGTTGACCGTTTTCTGCGGGCAATTCTATAAGTGCGCAATTCAGTTTACAAGATTGAATTTACAAGTATAGCAAAGTAAACTTAAAAATGAAAACTCTTCTTTTACCGACGTCCGATGTAGGTTGTCTTCTCGGAGCAGCGGGACGTCGTCAGCTCTTGAGTCTTGAATCGGGAGGTTTCCAGAGTAGAGCGCGGGAGCAGAAGAGCGTAGGAGCGTTGAAAGAATTGTTGTTCGAAGCCTTGGGGTCGAGGGCCCTTTTATAGCACCTGGGGGCGCCCGGAACGTCGGGGGCGCCCCCCCCACGTGTCGGCCGATCCGTCTTTCACTCGGTCAGCTTCTGATCCCTTCAAACTCAGGATCAGGTCTTGACCGGGGCGACCGGGACGCTGGGGGCGCCCGGATTGACCGGGTCAGACTTTTATCCTCTTGGCTTCGCTGGGGCTGCTTCGACTGCTTGACCTGGGGGCGCCCGGACCATCCGGGCCTATTTGGACACCTAAAGGTGTCAAACATCTAGACCTCCAGAACTATTTGGACTTACTCTGCTCTATGTTTGATCACCTGATCCACTAAAACTTTCCTACAATTTTAAATTATCACAACAGCAATAATAGTAAAGCAAAATAGTATTGATAAATCTATACTTAGATTTACCAAGATCCACTAGTCCGGTCGACCAAGCGTGATCGACCGAAAACCTTTCGATCAAGCTTGCTTGGATTTCATTCTGTTGGTGCAAAATGCATCAGTGATGAACAATCATCCTCTAGGGTTTCGATGTTTAACAATATACTTAAGTTAGAAACAATATATGTTAGATAAGGTAAGGGTTAGTCAAAGTGATCAATGGTTAAACCAAACAGGATGTTATGTTTGGTAGGGTAAACCTAGGTTTGATCAGGTTGACAAAGGGTTAGCCAAACATGATCTAATGTTTGCCAGAGTGAATCAGAACCCAGGGTTGGTCAGTTTGACCAAGGGAGTAAACCAAACCGGACTTGAGGTTTGGAGTTATATTTATCTAAAAAATAGAGGAAGTCTAGTCAGGATCATGATGACTAGCAAAGGAGTGATTTTGATGAAATAAATCCTGGTGAGTGAAGCTGAGTCCTAGCAAGAGAAGCTAGGTTGGACTAAGTCCTTGTGAGTGAAGCTGGGCACTAAATCCTGGTGAGTGAAGTTGGGTCCTAGTGAGTGAAGCTAGGTTGGACTTGTTGGGACCTTGGCGTTTAGCTAGAGGGGGGGTGAATAGCTACTCTTCGATTTTGTTCCTACACGTGTTAGCAAGCGTAAGCGAAAAACTTAATTATAAACTAAAACAATGCTAACACCAAACCTTTACGTGGTTCAGAGATTATACTCCTACTCTACGGCTGTCCGTAAGGTGGACGATCCCAATCCGTCGGTGGATGAGTCCCTGGAAGACCCCAGGCTAGCTCTTGTTGCTCCTTGTGGGTGGAGAAACCTCACCACAAACTCATGACAATCCCTGAGCACTTGGAGACTACTAATAAGCTCTATCCAAGCTTATTTCGTCAAGAACTCTCAGCTAAAAACAAGCCCTCTTAAATAGTGCTCGATACTGTTCTGACCGTTACCAGTCAACTGGTGCTAACACCAGTCAACTTGTTCACTTAGATTCGAATGGTACAACCCAACGTTTGAATTCCAGTTAACACCAGTCGACTACTCACAGGATCAGTCGATTGATCCAAGCACCAGTCGACTGCCAACCCCCTAAACCTAGGGTTTCCCTTCTCGAGTACAATTCTCTCAGCACTCGGACCCTCACGACTAAGCTGACTCTTTATCCAGCAGCCTCGACCTGTTGCCTTCAAGCCTTCTTTGACTTTGGCTCTCATCCCTCAGATGCATACAAACCCGCGGCTCGTTCTCATGCCATCCTTCGCATATGCCTCGAAGTGGGCTTCCCTCGGCTCATCGTTCCTGCTTTGTCCACGGTCCCTCAGATGTATATAAGCCCACGGCTTGTCTCCTCATGCCATCCTTCACCGGACCCGAAGCCGTCCAGCTAAGTCCATGTGTATCTTGCAAACCTGCACACTCAAATACGCACATCAAATACAAGGGTGAACCTAACTTAAACCCTTTGTCCAAACATCAAAATACATGGTCACTCCGAACCATAGATTGCTCCAATAGGACTAAGTCCTGGTGAGTGATACTGGACACGAAGTCTGTTAGTAGGAGCCCTAGAGCCAATTATGTGATGATTGACTAGGGGCATTTTGTATCATATTCTATCATTAATAAAGGCATGTTTGGTTATTATACTTACTTTGTATTCTGTGTCGAATGACTAAGTATAATAATGTTCTTGTGTAGTAGGTTCTTATCTACATTATATCGATTAGTTGAATCGATAGTGAGATAATGTAGAGAACACTACACTAAATTATTCCTAGTCAAGCATTAATATTCAGGGATAATATTAATGCATAGAGACTAGCATGTAGGTCAACTAATGACTTGAGCTCACAAGTCATGGATATGTGATATCAAGTTGACACATGGGTATACATTGGAGAATGTGTACTGAATGACCCGCCATGAGAAAGTTTCATAGATTGTCATATGAGTGTCATAAACTTTCTCATGTGACTATTGGTATGAATAGTCCTTAAACCTGAAGTCACTACGGTTCCCTACATAAGGAGTTATGTACTTTGATATCGTCAAACGTCACCCGTGACAGGGTGAACTATAAAGACGATCACTGGGTATGTAATAAATTATGCGGAGGGATGTGAGTGATATAGATGGGATCTGTCCCTCCCATATGACGGGAGTGATATCTGTGGGCCCCTTGATTGAGTAGGACTACTGAAACGCATGGTCATGCTCAAATGAGTCAATATGAGATATTGAGCTCATTTGTTTGAGTGAGTCTACTCGGGGATCAAGAAACACAAGATTGATTGAGGATGACACGGTCTATGCCTCATTAGTCAATCTAGATATCAAGGATAGAAGGACAAGGCCATACACTATCATAGTCACGGAGGTTTAGTCGGATCTCGACTTTTCTTGTTACTTGGGTAGCAATGATGTATTGCTAGATGCCGCTCATTGCTTATGTGTCTAAAGTGTTTAGGCGCATTGCCAATGTCATGAGAACCTATTGGGTCACACACTAAGGACATGATGCTTCGGGAAATCTGAGTGGGAGCTCGAGTTGGGAACTCGGGAAGTCCGAGCCCGAGTTGGGAACTCGGGAAGTCCGAACTCGAGTTGGGAACTCGGGAAGTCCAAGCCCGAGTTGGGAACTCGGAAAGTCCGAGCTTGAGTTGGGAACTCAGGTAGTCTGATCGGGAGCCCAAGTTGGGGACTCGGCAGACTGGGTCGACACTTGGCAGACTGGGTCGGCACTCGGCATACTGGGTCGGCATTCAGTAGACTGGGCTGGGAGCTCGGCAGACTGGGTCGGAGCTCGGCAGACTCGGTCGAGAGCTCGACACTCGGGAGACTTGGTCGGGAGACCTAGTCGGAAGCCCGAGAGGCCCGGCCGGAATTGCATCTAAAGGAAAGAGAAAAGTCTCTCTTCATTGGATGAATAGGAGGTGAAGAGTCACATGAAAAGATATGCTATTTATTGGCTTTAATGAAGGGAAGTCAAAGAGACAAAAGACTCTTCATATTCATGGGATGAATATAAAAGAGGGACTTTGTCATTTTGAATGATAAGTGTGTGCTTTCCTTCTTCCCTTCCTCTCTTCTTCCTCTTCTCCTTTTTTGGCGGAAACCCTATTGTAGGGTTCTTGGTGTTCTGTGAGCTACCTCAAGTTGCTAGCACAACTAAGATAGTTCTCCCGAAGTCGAGAGATTGTGTCCATGTGGATACGAATAGAGGCACGGACGCTTGAACGTGCAAGAGATCCGGCGCATCTTAGACGAGCGGGATAAGCAAAGGGTACGCTCCAAAGGTATACACAGTAAATATAGATCAACTTTGTACGAGCTTTTCTTTCGCAAGGACCACTCGTGGGTTTTTGTTTCCGCTGCGTTTTATGTTTTGGTACCGGGAGAACCCACAAAGTCTTGGTCTGGGGGACTGAGCACTAAGTCCTGGTCAGGGATCGGGCAACGGAGTCTTTGCCGAGCGAGGGTTGTCGGGCAGAAGTAGAGACGGGTCGAGGTCGGGCATCTCGAGATCTGAGTTCTCGAAGGCCGAGCAAAAGTTCAATCGGAGGTCCCGGTTGGCAAAAGCTTTAGTCGAGCAAGGATCGCGAACAGAAGTAGAGATGGGTCAAGGTCGGACATCTCGAGATTCGGGTTCTCGAAGGCTAAGAGTAAGTCCACCAGGAGGTTCCAGTTGGCAACTACAACTTCTCCAGTGTGGAGTAGGTGAGGACACGTTCCCCGGGAAAGGGAACATTAGGCGTCGGTTTAACCTAAGGTTTCGGATGAAATCCAAAGTCAGAACCATTCGTTAAGACTTAGAATATTTGTTTTATTGTGTGTTTTGTTGTCTTGCAGGTACCTGGAGTTGGAGGCAAGATAGGAGAACGAAACACAAAGCAAAGCCGCCTGGGAAGGTCCCAGGCACCTTGGAAGGGAATTCTATCAGCCCTGCGAGTTCGGTGTAATGGATGAGTGTTGACCGATACGTGGCAAGCGCCCTAAACACTACTATATAAAGGGGTTCGACCCCTCAACGCCAAACATCAATTTTGACATCCAAATAAGCAATCTGTGCGAAGCAAATGTGCTCAAGGCGAAGCTCTGCGACCAAGGAGGCTCCAGGAAGAAGTGCGCGACACTTCGGACTTCCGGATTGGCTTGATCTTCAACTTACTTTTGGTTTGTGTTTCATTTACAAGCTGTATTATTTTATTATTCTTTGCTTGTAAGTCATACTATAAGACAGGTATTCTCCACCTCCAGAAATTTCGGAAAGGAGACCATTAGTGGACTCACGCCGAGTATATAGGCCTTGGGCGTACTGACCCAGGGGGTCAGGAACCAAGTAAATAAATCTCGCGAGTCTGTGTTGATTTTGTCTTTCTTTATTTTATTTCCACTGCATACTAACCCTGATAAAAAGATTGTTTATGACAAATTTCTGACAAGATTTTCGAGTCGATATTCACCCCCCTCTATTGACTGGCACTGATCCTACAAGTGGTATCAGAGCCTGGTAGCTCTTCACCGGACTAACAGTCGAAGGAGCAAAGATGCTAGGAATTGAGGGCGAGCAGGGGTGAATCAGGTATTTTTTTAATTATGTCAAATTTTAAATTTCATATTATATGTTTTAAGTGCAGGGAGAGAGGACACTATAAAAACCAGTGTCCCACTCGTAAGAATCGTTTGTCACCATCGGCGGCAAAGGAGGTACCAATGCCAAGAGTTCAGAGGGACAAGAGTCATTTTCAGTGCTTCAAATGTCAAAAGCACGGACATTACAAGAACCAATGTCCGTCCAAGGTACGAAAAATTAATTTTGGCAATAAAATTCAATTTCCTACACAATTCTATCATTCTGGTAATTTAGAAATTTTTTTTGATAAGTTAGATTTTTTGCACAACCAACTCAATGTATTACATGACAAATTATCAAACATAGAAAATGTTAACATATCTAACATTAATTCTTTAATATTTAATATTAATGCTAAAATTTTTGAAAATAATAATAATTCTGATAATGTTAAGGATAATAATAATATCTTAATTAATAATACTTTTTCTGATAATTATTATAATTCTGAGGATAAAGATGAAATTATCATTAATAATCTTAGTAAAGCTTGATGATTTTTTTTGTGAATTTGAACTTTATGAACAAGCTAATGTGTCTACTAAAGAAAAGGGTATAGCTCTTGTTGTAGAAAAAGAAAGAAAGAAGAAGAAGGACAAGAAGAAGGTCTCTTACTCATCATCCGACTTGGAAGAATTAAGCACCTCAATGGATAGTGATCAAGAGGCGGATATGGTAAAGAAGATGAGGAAAGCATTTAAGAGTTTTTCTTCTAACAAATCCCATGATAGGAAAAACTCTAGAAGTAAGAGTAGGGCAAGAAACTGTTGGATCGAGAGAACCGATAGAGGGGGGGTGAATATCGGAAATCGTTTGGATTTTAAGATTAGAGCAGTTACGCAGCGGAATAAAACAATCAAACGCAAACACAGTAATTTTTTACTTGGTTCGGAGCCTAGGTCGACTCCTACTCCAAGACTCACGGTCTTTAACCGTTTACTTTGGGCAATTCTATATGAGGCGCAATAATAGTTTACAAAGATTGATTTACAAATACAACACAGTAAACTTAACAATTAAAAAGAGGCTCTTCTTTTACCGACGTCCGATGTAGGTTGTCTTTTTCGGAGCAGCGGGACGTCGTCGGCTCGAGTTGGGAGGTTTCCGGAGCGAGGCGCGAGAGCAGAAGAGCGTAGAAGCGTTGATTGAAAGTGTTGCTTTAGCCTTGGGGTCGAGGGCCCTTTATATAGGGCCTGGGGGCGCCCGGAACATCCGGGGCGCCCCCCCCCCACGTGTCACACGATCTGCCTCGGTCTCGGTCAGCTTCTGATCCCCTCAAATTCGGGATCAGACCTTGACCGGGGCGCCCGGAGCGCTGGGGGCGCCCGGGTTGACTGGGTCAAACTTTTATCCCTTGGCTTCGCTGGCTTGAGCTTCGATGACTTGCTGTTGGGGGCGCCCGGAGCGCTGGGGACGCCCGGGAGCAGCGGGGGCACCCGGGAGCACGGGGGCGCCCGGGAGTTAAACTATCGAAGCTTGCTTTGCTTTCTTGTGTTTTGTGTTCACCTTGGGGGCGCCCGGGACACTCCGGGCGCCCTGGTCAGCTGTTGCCTCATTCCTTTGAGGCTCTCTGAGCTGCAGACACACGTTCCTTCGGTCCTGCATCCAGGGTTAGTCCAAAACACAATAAAATAATAAAATATTAGTTTATACAGCCTTAGCTGTCTTGGTTCTGACTTTGGGTCTCCAAAATGGAACCCTAGATTGAACCGACGCCTACTGTTCCCTCGACGGGGAACGCGTCCTCACCTACTCCTCTTGGGAGAATATACCTGATGTCAACCGCTCCTTTGGTTGGACTTTTGCCTGGCGGTCCTTTGCCAGGTCTTGAATGCCGAGCTGTCCTTCGCCTGGTGCCTAACATTCCTTCGCTAGGGCTTCAGTCCCAAGCTGTCCTTCGCCTGGCGCCTAGCATTCCTTCGCTAGGTCTTGGATACTGGCAGTCCTTCGCCAGTTGCCTAGCAGTCCTTCGCTAGGGCTTGGATACTGGCAGTCCTTCGCCAGGTGCCTAGCAGTCCTTCGCTAGGGCTTTGTATCCTGGCAGTCCTTCGCTAGGGCTTTTTACCCTGGCATTCCTTCGCCAGTGCTTAGCAGTCCTTCGCTAGGGCTTTGTCTCTGCACACTTGAGTAACTTTATTAGATCACAAATAAACTTAACTTTGAATCCTTTGCCAATATCAAAACCAGGTTCGATATGGTGCTTCCTGCACCAACAATCTCCCCCTTTTTGATTTATGACAACACAATTCAAAGTTATGTAAAACTTATAGCATTTAAGCACGACAGTTAAAACCAATCAATCTGAGCAGTGTAAAGTTAAACAACCAATGTAGTTTTGACCTAAATACCATTGTAGTTTTGAAAAATTTTATTTACCCTGCTACCTTGAAGTATTTTGTTAACATACTTAACTTTGACCTTTCCTCCCCCTTTGACATATATCAAAAACATACATGGGCGAACAAGGTAAAATTTTGAAAAAGTTTTGCAAACCTAACTTTTGTTAAATAACTTTTACTTACAAGGCTTTGCAAAATAAATTTTACTTAGGCAAAAAAACATGCACAAAAGAATTTGAAATACTTAGAAATTTTTGAAGCATTTTTTGAAAAAGAGATAAAAATTAAACAAAATTTCCTTTTGCTCTTTCCTTTCTCTCCCCCTTGGTGTGAAATTCTTCTCCTTATGTTTTAGACCATTTCTAAGATACTTTCTTTGAAAAGGGGAAAAGTCATGCATCAATAAAGAATTCTTGAAAAATATATTTTGAAAGATATTTAAAATTTGTATATCAGAGCTTATGAGTTTTGAAAATATAACTATTTGAGTGAGAGAATAATGTCAAGAATTATGATAATTTATAAGTAACAACATTTTGAAAGAATGAAGAATTGATGCAAAAGAAAAGTATATTTTTCTTGAGTCCATGCATGACAAGCAACAAGAAAATATTTAATCAACAAGTTTACTTGTTTTGAATATTTTGAAAAATGCAAGTACTTTTAAAAGATGTTGAGCTTTTTGAGAGATGCAAGTGCTCTGTATCTTTGAAAGAGATATAAGTCACTTTGAAAGATATTATGCATTTTTTTTGAAAATATAAGTATTATTTGAAAAATATGCATTTTTGAAAAATATGCAAGTACTTGAAAAAAACAGATTGAGCCTTCTTGAAAATTCTAAGTATTGTTTTTGAAAACTTTTAGACTTTGAAAAATATGAGTAATTTTTGAAAAGTATTATGCCTTTTGAAAACATAATATTTTACTTGACTAGGTTTCTTTTCCAGTCTGACACAATCCTAGGAAACCTTGTTAACTACAAGGATATTTTCCTAAGTGTCCTAGAAATTTTTCAATCCAAGTAAATATTATAAAAGTAACTTCATAAGCCACAAGAATTTTGAAAAATAAAATAATAGTATTTTAAAAGAAAAATTATTTAAGTTTTCAAAAGGATTTTAAACTTGCAGTGCATGAAAACATATAATTTTGAAAATGTTCAATAATTCTTTTAATTTGATCTCCCCCTAAACTTGAACCAGTCCTAGGAAGCTTGTTGATTACAAGTGATCTTCCTCTGAGTTTTAAGGTTTGATTTAAATTATAAGAATTGTCTAATAACTTCAAAACAAATAATTAAAAAAATATTTCAGAAATTCTTCTTTTGACTCAAACTCCCCCTTAATTTGACACATCCTAGGAGTCCTTGTAGATCATGAAGTGGACCTTCCTCTGTGTCTTTAGGGTTTATTAAAATCAAAAGAATAAATTTGAACAACCTTCTGAATATGATAACTTTTAAGATAAATTTTTGAAAACATAACTTGAAATGATAGCATAATGTTCGACAATCATGATGATAATTTTTCAAAGAGATAGTAATATCGAGGGTTTTTGAATAAGTTTTAAAGCATTAGGTTTTTGAAAATTTTGAATTTTTCGAAAAAAAATTTAAGAAGAACTCCCCCTGTATTCGACACAGTCTGTCTTTTACCTAAGTTCCTTAAGGGACTTCAGTGTTGACCAGGTTTGACTATGTGGACTAGGGTTGACTATTTTGACCAAGTTAATGACTAAATCAGAACAAGCCCTAGACTCTATTTATTGTGATATTTGACAAAAAAATGTGATGAATGAAAAAGTAGGGTGCAGTACAAAAATTAGAGGTAAGTTTGAATAACTTTTGCAAACCCTTTTTTTTTTAATAGGATAGTGAATTAGGCTTTTAAGTCCTAGATGTCTCATCCAGTTCTACATGGTCAAACATGTTAACCTTATGGGTTTTGTGAGACAAATATTTGATTTTAACAAAAAATGGTTAATTTTGTAACATTAAACTTTAGTTTAAAAGTTAAAATGATTTTTGAGGATTTTGAAATTTTAACTTTGAATTTTAAAAATTGTTAAGATGAATTTTGAAAATAATTGATTGAAAATAATTAAGTTGAATTTGAGAATAATTAATTGAAAATAATTAAGTTGAATTTGAGAATAATTAATTGAAAATAATTAAGTTGAATTTGATTTGTACGGTTGATTGGGTTGGACTAACTTTTAGGTCCTGAGCATCTCACCCATTTATAAGTGACAAAACAGGATATCCTTAACTGTTTTGTGAGATGCATATTTTAATAGAAAGATTTATTTTGAAAAGGTCATGATTAATTTTGAAAAGTTAAATTAATTTTTTTAAACTCAATTTAAATTTATTTTGAAAAGAGATATTTGAATCTAAAATTAACTGAAAATTTGTGTTAGATTCGAATTTAACAAAGAGTAAATTGAATTTGAATTTCAAAAATTGGCTTCCAGGTCTTGGCGAGGCACAAGGTCTTCTTTGGCCGTAGCCTTATTGGATCATCAACCCTTTCCTAGACAAAGCCTTTTAGTGAAATTTCATCTTCAAAATTACTTTTTGGTAACTTATGGTCTAACTAGTTTGGGTCTTGGATCGGTAGCTTCGGCTAGTTTCACCAGTCTAAAGAGACCAAGTATAGAATACTTGACCTTATTAGAATTGGTTTCCCTAACGTACTATCATCTCACCGCCACCCAATACTATGTTGTCAAATTTCAGTTAAGTTGGTTCAGTCCTTAAACTAACCAGTCCTAATTCTAAGCAACATAAAATAAAATAAAATAAAATGCAACACACAATTAAAGCAAACGAGACAAAAATGATCAACGTTACATCATAATCGAAATAAAACTCTGTTTTCTTGAAATCAGCATGGTTATGAATTAAGTTTTCTAATATATTAACCTTAACTAATTTATTTGAATCAATCATGTTATTTGAGATAAGTATTATATTTTCAAATATTGAAGACTTACCTTTCCCGATCGTTTGTCCAGTACTCTTGTAATGATCACGAGCTAATCGGACCAGTTTGGGTCGATCTTTTTTACTATCTTCTGATTCCGAGTCTGAGTCAGACTCAGGTACAGGTTGAAGCTTCTTCTTTGGAGTTTTTCCTGCATTTGAACTTATACCTTCCTCGACCATTATAGTATCAGTCTGATTATTTAATTGTAATTCTGGAAAAAATTCAAAATTGGTTACCATTTTTGTCACAGTAAACTCGTCGTTTGACTCTGGTTCGATTTCGACGTTGGGTGTTAAGTCAATCTCAGCTACATGTTCTTGAGCTTCTAAGATCTCAATATCGGAGCTCTCTTCGTGTAGATTGATTAGCTTTTCCCACATCTCTTTGGCACAATTGAAGAATCCGACCCGCTTCAGTTCTTCTTTGGTCAGGCCGCATTGTAAGATTACTGTTGCCCTGGCATCAGTCTCAATTTTCCTCAGAGTTGGTTCGTCCAATTTATCCCAAGTGATCGATATTCCTTCTTCTGTGGGGAACATGAACCCCGTTTGGATTATCAACCAAAGTTCCAGATTGGCCTTCAGGTGGGATTCCATTAGACTTCTCCAGGTGTTGAAATTTTCCCCAGAGAAAAGTGGTGGACGTGCACTGTTCCATTCTTGATTGGCCATTAACGATAAATCATTGCACACAAAAGAAATAACAGAAATGTACCAAGACTTGGTCTTGGATTAGTAGCGCGGGAGAAGGAAAAAAATAGCCCAAAATAAATGTTACACAAATTTCGAGGCGAAATAATAATAAAATAATAAAAAAAATTTATGATAAATTTTTGAAAATGTTGATTTTGTCAATTCTGATTAATGATGAAAAAGTAGGAATTTAATGTTTAGGAAAAAATTTGCTTAGCATGATTTTCGAGAAAAATATTAAAAAAAATTTATGACAAATTTTCAAAAGTTGTTCGTTTTATCAATTCTGAGTTATGGTGAGAAAATAAGAATTCAAAATTGAAAAGATATTATTTATTTGAAATAAAGATCGAGTGGTGTTGCACCACCTCGATTAAAGAAAAAGATAAAATGAAAAATTCGTAAATCCGAAAAAAACTTTCAAACTGGTGGTTGCACCAAGTTTGAACTACCCCGCTCTGATACCACTTGTTGGATCGAGAGAACCGATAGAGGGGGGGTGAATATCGAAAATCGTTCGGATTTTAGGATTAGAGCAGTTACGCAGCGGAATAAAACAATTAAATGCAAACACAGTCATTTTTTACTTGGTTCGGAGCCTAGGTCGACTCCTACTCCAAGGCCCACGGTCGTTGACCGTTTACTTTGGGCAATTCTATATGAGGCGCAATAATAGTTTACAAAGATTGATTTACAAATACAGCACAGTAAACTTAACAATGAAAAAGAGGCTCTTCTTTTACCGACGTTCGATGTAGGTTGTCTTTTTCGAAGCAGCGGGACGTCGTCGGCTCAAGTTGGGAGGTTTCCGGAGCGAGGCGCGAGAGCAGAAGAGCGTAGAAGCGTTGATTGAAAGTGTTGCTTTAGCCTTGGGGTCGAGGGCCCTTTATATAGGGCCTGGGGGCGCCCGGAACGTCCGGGGCGCCCCCCCCCCCCACGTGTCACACGATCCGCCTCGGTCTCAGTCAACTTCTGATCCCCTCAAATTCGGGATCAGACCTTAACCGGGGCGCCCGGAGCGCTGGGGGCGCCCGGGTTGACCGGGTCAAACTTTTATCCCTTGGCTTCGCTGGCTTGAGCTTCGATGACTTGCTGTTGGGGGCGCCCGGAGCGCTGGGGGGCCCGGGAGCACGGGGGCGCCCGGGAGTTGAACTGTCGAAGCTTGCTTTGCTTTCTTGTGTTTTGTGTTCACCTTGGGGGCGCCCGGGACAGTCCGGGCGCCCTGGTCAGCTGTTGCCTCATTCCTTTGAGGCTCTCTGAGTTGCAAACACACGTTCCTTCGGTCCTGCATCCAGGGTTAGTCCAAAACACAATAAAATAATAAAATATTAGTTTATACAGTCTTAGCTGTCTTGGTTCTGACTTTGGGTCTCCAAAATGGAACCCTAGGTTGAATCGACGCCTACTGTTCCCTCGACGAGGAACGCGTCCTCACCTACTCCTCTCGGGAGAATATACCTGATGCCAACCGCTCCTTTGGTTGGACTTTTGCCTGGCGGTCCTTTGCCAGGTCTTGGATGCCGAGCTATCCTTCGCCCGGTGCCTAGCATTCCTTCGCTAGGGCTTCAGTCCCAAGCTGTCCTTCGCCTGGCGCCTAGCATTCCTTCGCTAGGTCTTGGATACTGGCAGTCCTTCGCCAGTTGCCTAGCAGTCCTTCGCTAGGGCTTGGATACTGGCAGTCCTTCGCCAAGTGTCTAGCAGTCCTTCGCTAGGGCTTTGTATCCTGGCAGTCCTTCGCCAGGTGCCTAGCAGTCCTTCGCTAGGGCTTTTTACCCTGGCATTCCTTCGCCAGTGCCTAGCAGTCCTTCGCTAGGGCTTTGTCTCTGCACACTTGAGTAACTTTATTAGATCACAAATAAACTTAACTTTAAATCCTTTGCCAATATCAAAACCAGGTTCGATATGGTCCTTCCTGCACCAACAGAAAGGTCATATGCTACAATTGCCATAAAGAAGGGCACATGAGGGATGAGTGTCCACTTTTGAAGAAGAAGGAGGAAAAGAAGAAGGATGAAATGAAGAAATCAAAAGGAAAAGGGAAGAAGGCTACAAGCCTAAAGGCGACATGGGATGATCCTTCATCATTGAAAGAAGAAGAACACCACGTATCTCATTTTGCGCTAATGGGAGTTGATAACTTAGCATGCACATCATCCGAAGATGAGAAGAGCTCAAGTGAAGATGAAGAAGGGAGCTCAAGTGAAGCAGGAGGTCAATCTTCGGATTCGGACGTCTCGGTAAGTAAGGTATACAAACTTCCCCTACTACACTTGTGAAGATTATTTGTTTAATGCCAAAAAAAATTAAGAGTTTGAAAAATGAGATTTGCATGTTAAAGGAAATTAGAATCTATGACCATCAAGGACAATATGCATGATTCTTCTTCTAGTTTAAATAAGTCATCTTTAGAAGAAGAAAATAAGGAATTAAGGGAAAAGGTAGAGAGTCTCACCAAGGCCCTTAGCAAATTTCAAATTGGCTCAAAGAACCTTGATATGATTCTTAGTAGTCAAAAAGTCGTATACAACAAAGCCGGAGTAGGATATAAACCTAAGACCAAGGAGGTTGCTTTTATTTCTCTTATAGGAAGAAAGGGTGCATCTAGAAAGCGAACCATTAAAGGCAATGTAAAGCAAGCATGGGTTCCTAAGAAGTACTTGAATGATGTTTGTGGATCAAGTGTATGGGTATCAAAAGATTATGTTTTTCGTGTTGTTTAGGTAGAAGAGAAGAAGGACTCAAACATGTGGATTGTGGATAGTGATTGTTCAAGACACATGATCGGTAATGTGAGCAAGTTCTCCACAATTAGCTACTTAAAGGAGGGAACGGTGTCTTTTAGAAATAGTGGAAAGCTCAAGATTATAGGTAAAGGCACAATTGTTGTATCACCTACAATCATCATTCATAAAGTGCTTCTAATAAAGGATATGGAATTCAACTTGCTTAGTGTTAGTCAATTATGTGATGTTGGGTATAGAGTTGAGTTTCATGCAAATAAATGTTTGGTTATGCACAATAACTCGAAAAATGTTATGTTGGAAGGATATAGGGAGGCAAGTCTTTATTATCTTAATCTATCCTATGCTTCTAACATTTCTACTAAGTGTCTCTTATCAAAAGAAGAAGAAGGATGGCTATGGCATAGAAGACTTGGACATATCAACATGAAGAACATAGCAAGAGTGACCAAGATGGAATTGGTAAAAGGACTACCGATGATCAAGTATGTCAAGAATAAAATGTGTGATGCATGTCAAGAGGGTAAGCAATCCAAGTCATCACATAAAGGTAAAACTCTAACTAGTACTTCTCTACCATTGGAATTATTACATTTAGATCTATTTGATTGTCATAGTACTCCTTCATTAGTAGGAAATAAATATTGTTTAGTAATTGTTGATGATCTTTCTAGATTTACTTGGGTTTATTTCATGTGACATAAGGATGAAACTCTAGAAATATTCATAGGATTTAGCAAAAGGGTTGAAAATGAGAAACATCTCAAAATCAACCGAATTAGGAGTGATCATGGTAGAGAGTTTGAAAATTCAAACTTCTCTAGTTTTTGTCTAGGAAATGGGTACAAATATGAATTTTCATGTCCAAGAACACCACAACAAAATAGGGTTGTAGAAAGAAATAATTGGGCTTTGCAAGAAGCGGCTAGGACTATACTTAATGCTTATTCCTTACCTAGCTATTTTTGGGCGGAAGCGGTAAATACCGCTTGTTACATCCAAAATTGAGTTTTAATTCATAAATTTTTAGGAAAAACACCTTTTGAATTGTGGAATGGGAAAATTCCTCAAATTCACTATTTTAGAGTGTTTGGTTGCAAAGTCTATATTTTAAATACTAAGGATGACTTAAGAAAATTTGAGTCTAAGGAGGATGAAGAGATTTTAGTTGGGTACTCATCTACTAGTAGAGGGTATAGAGTGTATAACAAGAGGACTAGAATGATTGAGGAGTCATCTAATGTGGATTTTGATAAGTCTAATAGCACTTACCCTAGGGAATCCTCTATTGATAAGGATATAGGAGAAAATCAAAACATTACCCAAGCAATTCAAGACTTGCATTTAGGGGGCATTGATCAAGGGGGAGGAAGAAGTGCATCGGAGGAAGAAGGAGGCAATGATAATCATGAAGTGGATGAGCCCATAACCTCTAGGACTTTAAGACAACATCAAGATCATCCTATTGACCAAGTAGTTGGAGATGTTACACAAGGAGTAAGGACTAGATCCTACTTTAGAGAACATGCTAGTCAAATTGCTTTAATTTCACAACTTGAGCCAAAGTCAATTGATGAAGCCTTAGGTGATGCGGATTGTATTCTAGCAATGCAAGAAGAGTTGAACCAATTTGAAAGAAATGAAGTATGGGAGTTAGTTCCAAGACCCAATGATAGTACAATTGTCACAACAAGATGGGTTTTTAGGAACAAATTGGATGATCAAGGGAGAATCACTAGGAACAAGGCTAGGTTAGTAGCTAGGGGTTTCAATCAAGTTGAGGGCCTTGACTATGATAAAACTTATGCTCTCGTAGCTTGATTAGAGTCCATTCGGATCTTATTAGGATATGCCGCTCACATGGGTTTTAAACTTCATCAAATGGATGTGAAATCGACATTTCTTAATGGGGTTATTAAGGAGGAAGTGTATGTAGAACAACCACCCGGTTTTGAAAACATAGACTACCCTAATCATGTTTATAAATTGAGGAAGGTCTTATATGGGTTGAAACAAGCTCCCCGAGCTTGATATGAAAGACTCTCATCTTTCTTAGTTTCCAAGGGTTTTAGAAGGGGAACAATTGATCCAACTCTATTTCTAAAATCTAAGGATAAGGACATTTTTGTGGCTCAAGTTTATGTTGATGACATCATTTTTGGGTCAACAAATAATGAGTTTCTTCATGAAGGGCACTCTTAATGTCAGTCTTTGGTACCCTAGAACTTCAAACATTGATTTATTTGGGTACACCGACTCCAATTATGCGGGTTGCAAATTGGATAGAAAGAGTACTAGTGGTGGGTGTCAATTTCTTGGATCATGCCTAGTTAGTTGGGGTAGTAGAAAACAACCATGTGTTGCCTTATCAACAATCGAGGTCGAATATGTGACAATGTGTGGTTGTGTAGCTCAATTACTTTGGATCATGCATACCTTAGAGGATTATGAGCTTCATTACTCCAAGGTCAAAGTCTTATGTGATAATGTGAGCACTATTAATTTGACAAAAAATCCGGTGCATTACTCTAGGACAAAACACATAGAAGTGAAGCATCACTTCATTAGGGATCATGTGGAAAGGGGTAATATTAAATTACATTATGTTGAATCAAAGTCCAACATTGCCGACATATTTACCAAGCATCTACCCGAAGCGGAGTTCACATCTCTAAGAAGAGGACTTGGTATGTGTTTTGTAGAAGTGTAAATTTGGCCTTGGGGTAATGCAATAATAAGGTAGTGCATGAGATGTTAGGATGATACAAATAACTCACTTATGCTTGTGGCATATTGTTGGGTTATTGAATGTATCACATTATTGAAAATAGACCAACTATGGGGAAAGTAAATGTTTAATTAATGGGCATCTTGCCTATAGATCGTAGTTGGACATTTCAAATAATTTGAAAACATTTCTGTGTTTTATTTTCTATGGCTTAAGTTTGCAAAACACATGATTTCAAAACTAGGGTGTAAGTTTGATACAAAGTTGGATGTTTTCAAAGAATTTGAGCTTTAGTTAAAAAGTCAAACATGTTTAGATTCTTCATGGAAATATATTTTTCTCCGATAGAATACATCATAAGAAACATGTTTGCAAAATTTCATGATTTTTCGAATTTTATGAAATTTATTATGGATTTCTGAATTTCGGCTCAGAAGCTAAAGTTTTAGACTGAACTTTCTGTGGGTTTGCAGTTCGAAGGCACCAGTCGACTGGTAACTGACGCAGTCGACTGGTGCTTATGTTTTCTGATTTTTGGGGTTTTCAGAAAAAGAAAGTTATTCCTATTTGATACCAATGGTTAATATTGCTTGGAACAATCCTTTTGATGGTGTCAAAGGGGAAGAATTAGGAGGTTTAAGTTAGTTTTGTAACTTAACTTATGAATATGCAAAAAATTAAAAATTATGTGTGAAGGCATAGGTTAAGGGGGAGGATGCATGGTTATGCTTCTTAAATTGCTATGTCTATAATTTTCAATTGTTATTATTGTACCTAACTTAAATATATTGTCACATATCAAAAAGGGGAAGATTGTTGGTGCAATTGACCCAAGTGTGATCGTGTAAATCATGGGTTTTGATGTGTCATGTTTGTGTCAATATGATTAAGTTAGGGTGTCATGTTGGCTTGATATGTGTGTTTGAGTCATGCATGACTTGGTGAATGACACATGAAGTATGCATCCGAGGGACGAGAGCCGAATGAAAAGAACTTCAAGGGCAAGTCGGAGAAGTAGACTTCAAAAGCATACGCGAAGGATGGCATGGAGGCAAGCCGTGGGCTTGTGTGTGCATCTGAGGGACGAAAGTCGAGGGAAGAGAACTTCAAGGGGCGAGCCAAGAGAGTGGACTTCAAGGCATACGCGAATGATGGACTTCGGAGTGGGGATTAGTGAAAATGTAAGCTGAGCAGCCGACTGCAAGGAAAGTCAGTCGACTGCTAGCGCAAAACAAAAACTCATAGAAAGATCAGTCAACTGGTCCAGGCACCAGTCGACTGGTTTGTTCGAAAATATAGTCGTTAGGCTAGTCGTTGGCTATCCGTTGGCTGGGCATCAGGGGCAGTCGACTTGTGTGGGGGACTGAACTGTTTGAGGAACAGTTCTCTCCTCTATTTAAGGGGAGGTTTTGGAGCAGAATAGGGTTGCGATTCTTTATTGTAGGATCTTATTCTAAGTGCTCAAAGTCTCCATAGCTTACTCTCTTCCTCCTACTCTAAATTCTATCTTATAAAAGTGGAAGAGAGTATCTTGTGAAGGTTTTTCCACCTTCAAGGAGAAGATCACAGTGAAGCTTGATCGTGTGGTGTGGACCCTTGGATTAGTCACCTCTTGGAGGTGAATACCAAGTAAATCAAGGGAGTTAGCATTGTTTCTTTATTAATTGATTTTGTTTGATATTGTTTTTGTACTTTAGCTAACACTCTTGTAGACAATATCAAAAGAAGTTATTCACCCCCCTCTAGCTAAACGCCAAGGTCCCAACATGCGGTTCATCAAAATCTATGAGGATGGATGCTCTAGGGTTTCTCCTAGAGGAGAGAACCCTTCCTCAAGGAGAGGGGCAAAGCCCCAAACGTAGATTAGTCAAGAAAGAGTTTGCTTGATTTTTTATACCTCCCCCAAACTGTCCAGATCTATCTAGTTTACTGTGATTTTCCAAAATGAGTTTTTCATCACTTAAACTCTATTTTATCATGTTGGTCCCTGAAAAATAGTTGTAGCTCATGAAATTATCTAACTTTTGATGGGTAGTATGACCCATGGCTCCAATTAAGCTGAAAGTTATGTATATTCGAAATTTGGTTTGTAGTTTGAGTCAGCCAGAGCCGCCAGATTTATAGGGCTCCACAAAAACTGAATTTTTGACCATTAATTGGCTTTCTAGGGTTTCACACTGAAGAAATGTGTCTAGATCTTGAATTTATCTGAATTTCGATTGGTTGCATGCCCTTTAACTCTAACTGAGCAGCAAGTTATGGTCATTTTAAAATTAGTTTGCAATGCAATTTGGAATCCAACAAGTCGATGCCTAAAAGGCAAGACCATGCCGTGTAACACACTGTCAAGGCTTCAATTGTCACATGCTCGTGTGGGAGAAAGCGAGAGAGAGAGAGAGAGAGAGAGAGTTAGATAGAGAGGAAGCAAGAGAGATGATTGATCATAGGGGAAGGGTTGGATAGGTGATATCTAGGATTTCGATTTTGCTACAATGCTAGTTGATGTCCTATGGATTATTCATATCCTAATCTCGATGTTTATATGCTTGTAGATATCCTAATTAAGTACCCATATTAACCCTGTAGAAGTGCACCGGAGTGTTTCCCCCTTGGGCATCCAATGCCATTAAGTATAGAAAGTAACATAGAGAGTCTAGTTAAAGGTAACTCTTTGTCATGAAAAGTTCCCAGTCATACTACTCTAGACTACTCAAAACACTTTCTAACACGGATAGAGAGAAACATATTAAGTAGTGTTAGCTAATCTCTTGTAAGGGATTGACCTTCATTTCGAGACAATGCCCGAGATGTCCGGTTAAAGGTAGCCTCTAAGGCTCCCCGGTCATATGATCTCATATAGTCCCTCTACATGGTTGCGAAACCCTCACAAATACATATATTCACCACATATACATTTAAACAAACACATACAAGACACAATACATATAAAACAAAGCATGAATATTTCATTGAACAAGGAAATACACAAATACATAGTTCACACAACATCATCACATTGTAACTACTTCCTACATCCTAGATATGGAGAATATACTCTATTGCAAAGGAGATACAACAAGAAGATGATAAGTTAAACAATCTACAACCCTAAGCAAAGATTGAGATGGAAGAGAGTGCGTATACTTGTAGCATGGGTCTTTTTGGAGGATCTCTTTGCTCCAAATGTGGACGGATCATGGAGGGTGACGACAATGATGGCTCTAGGGTCTACCCTAGAGGGGAGAACTCTTCCACAAGGAAATAGGGCAACTAGGCCAAAGATGAGTGCCCTAGAGGAAGGGTCCCCTTTTATAGGGGGCATGTGACATAACGCACGAGCTGTGTGTGTTGGTGCAAGATGCATCAGTGATGTACTCCTCTAAGTGTTTCAATACTTGACAATATACTTAAGTCAGTGATACATTGAACAAGGGAAGGGTGAGTAAAGAAAAGAGCACCAGAGTGAACAAAAGTCCTAGTTAACCTAGGCACTAAGAACTGGTTTTATGAATTGGGCAAGAAGTCCTGGTGAGTGAAGCTGGGCATGAAGACCTGGTGAGTGAAGCTGGACACGAAGACCTGGTGAGTGAAGCTGGACACGAAGTCCTGGTGAGTGAAGCTGGACAAAAGTTCTAATGAGTGAAGTTAGGCACTAAGTCCTGATATAGGGTTTAAGCATGAAGTCTTGGTCCGAGGGATTGAGCAACTTAACTGAGCGATGACTAAGGACAGAAGTAGAGACAGGTCGAGGTTCGGACGTCTCGAGATCCGAGAGTATCGAAGGCTAAGCAAAAGTCCACCCAAATGGACTAGGTGGCAACCGTCTCCTGAGAAGAGTAGGTGAAAGGCGCGTTCCTGGGGGTGGGAACTTGCGTCGGTTCGACCTAGGGTTTCGCAGAAATCCGAAGTCAGAACCATTTCCTTAAGATTAAGATTATCTACATGTTTGTCTTGTCTGTTATATTATTGCAGGTACCTAAAAGATGGAAACAAGGCAAGCAAGTGAACACAATCTGATCTAGAAGAGGCATCCAGAGCGCCTATATTAATACAGGCACCCCAGAGCTATAGGGTGCCTGTTAATAGGGGCGCCTGAAGGCTCCCAGGTGCCTGTGATGAGATAGGCGCCTGGGAAGGGAAAAATTATCCCTACTGTGAGTTCGGCGCGGAGATGATGTTTGACCAAGCCTCTTGAGGCGCCCCCTTCAACACAGGCGCCCCAATGAATGCTATATAAAGGGGCTTCGACCCCTCAACTAGACACATCATTCGGAAACCATTCTAAGCTTCCCAAGTGACGACAAAACGCTAACGATGAAGCTCTGTGACCAAGGAGGCTCCAGGAGGAAGTGCGTGTTGGTGCTTGGATGGCTAGAGAGGGGGGGTGAATGTAGTCAGACACAAATTCTTACACTCTTTGAAGTTTTCTGCACTTAAAGGTTAGGCAGCGGAAGACAAAATGCAGAAACTGAAATAAAAGCAGAAATCAAAACAAAGAAGGGCAAACCACACAACGCTAACACCGCGATGTACAAGGTTCGGGGATAACTTGCTCCTACTCCTTGGCGTGCCCGTGAGGTGGGCGATCCCTTGATCGTCGGCAGATCAAGCCCCGGTGACCGGGATAAAACAGCGCCTCCTTCTCGATGGAGAAACCTCTCCACAAGCGTCTCAATAGGATATAAGATAAGCTCACAAGACTAAGGAGGAACCTCTCACAAGACAGTAGCAAGAAAGCTCAAGAGAGAAGCTACACAAGGAGCACAACAACAATAGCGAAACCCACAGCCACACTTGCTTGTTTTCCTGTTCGTTCTCTAATCCTCCTCTGCTTCTCATCTTCCTCTTAAGCTCCTGCTTCATCCCCAGGCTCCATCAGCATCCCCTGAGCACAGCCTAAACCTACTGACCTCCCTAAGCACTCAGTCCACTGAAGTCCCTCTCCAGCTGAGCCTCCATCAGTCGCCAGCTGTGCCTCAGAAGCCGTTGAGACCTGAGCAAAGAATACAGCCAAACCTGCTCAATGGAAAGCCTCCCATTGACCCTCCTTGAGTGTTTGAATCCTCCTGCATCACCTGCACACTCCAACAGAAGCTTAGCAAAGCATATCAAATATAATCGGTAAGTAGCAGTAGAAATCAGAACACTATCAGAACTTCTGACAGCGATTTCGAATTAAAGCTGTCAGCTACTGATCGGTCATCGGACCGATCAGAGTGACTCCTGATCGATCACCAGACCGATCAGGCTCCAGCCTGATCGGTCCCCAGTGAGAAACCTAAAATCGCGACTTCTTCGTGATCGATCACCAGACCGATCCACCCCATTGCAGGGTGTTTTTCCAGCTTCGCAGTCCAAACCTACTGATCGGTCACCGGACCGATCAAGGTGTGGCCTGATCGGACTGGTGACCGATCAGGCCACTCTCTGACCGATCAGGCTCCAGCCTGATTGGTTGTAGTGAGAAGCTCGCGATTCCTGAGATCCTTGGATCGTTCATCAGAATGATCTGAATAGTCTCCTTGATCGGTCACCAGACCGATCAGGAGTCGAACAGAAAGTTTTCCAAAGTCTCTGTATGCTCCCTGATCGGTCACCAGACCGATCAGATATAACTGGATCGATCACCAGACCGATCCACGAGAGAACTCCGTGCTAACTTCCCTGATCAGTCCCCAGACCAATCCAGGCAAGGTCAATACCACTCTAAGTCAAGAGAACAGACCTCCAACCTTCTCTGACTCGTGCTCAGTCCCCCGAACCAAGACTCCGTGCCCAGTTTCACTCACCGGAACTTCAACCTAGCTCTCCAAGCAAGGACCTGGCTTCACTCACCAGGGTTTCAATCACCCGACTTCACTCACCGGGACCCGGCTTCACTCACCGGGACCCGGCTTCACTCACCGGGATTTCAACCTAGCTTCACTCACTAGGATTTCAATCACTTGGCTTCACTCACTAGGACCCGGCTTCACTCATCGAGATTTCAACCTAGCTTCACTCACTAGGATTTCAATCACCTGGCTTCACTCACCGGGACCCGGCTTCACTCACCGAGATTTCAACCTAGCTTTCCAAGCTAGGACCTAGCTTCACTCACCAGGCTTTTATCACCTAGCATCCCAAGCTAGGACCTGGCTTCACTCACCAGGCTTTCATCACCTAGCTTCCCAAGCTAGGACCTAGCTTCACTCACTAGGCTTTCATGCCCAGTCCCCAACCAAGACTTAATCCAAATTCGCTCAACCAAACTTAAATCGTTGTCAACACCAAAACAACAATCGGGTCAGACTGCATCAACAGTGCGCGACACTTCGGAGGTCCAAATCAGCAGAGTCTTCAACTCTATTTTGCTCGGTTTGAATTTACTTTCCGCACGTATTTTATCTATTCTTTTGATTGTAAATTGTGCATTGTAAGATGAGTTTCTCCACCTCCAGAAAGTCCGGAAAGGAGACCATTAGTGGACGGGCGTTCTCGTGCTTAGGCCTTAGATGTACTGACCCTGGGGGGTTGGAAACCAAGTAAAAATCCCACGTGCATATTGTGTTATCCTTTATTTCATTTTGTTTCCGCTGTGCTACTAACGCTCTGTTTAGAACGAATATTCGTAAGTATACGATCGGAAGTTTCCGCGAAAGATTTACGGTCGATATTCACCCCCCTTATCGACGGCACCGGTCCTACAGTGTGGTCTCGCACGGTCATGTCATGTGGCCGCTAAAGGGAGGTCCTAGCGCGGTGCATTGGTTGTATGATCCTACAAGGGGAGTGTGATTTCGCACAGCTCCGTCGTGCACCACATTGCAAAACGGTCGCACAACCTTGCGATCCTGCACGGTTGTGCCATGCATTCTACTGCGAGTGCCGCACGGGCCGTGCGTGAAGGCACGGTCATGTGACACGGTCGTGCGGTTTTGCATGACCCTGACTATTATCTTGTTCATCTTCATCTTCAGCTCCAACTCCCCTTTCATTTCAAATTTGTTCCATTTTCGCTCCAAATCATGTTTGTCAATTAAAACGAGCAAAAAGTTAGATCTCCAAACAAAAAGGTGGAATAGTAGCGAAGTCATACAAAATAGGGTGTAATAAAATAGGTTATGATCGTGAAATACAAGCACATGTTCATTAAACAATGTATAAAATTATATATAATATACGCACATCACACCTCCAGAATTAAACTTTTGCTTGTCCTCAAGCAAAACCCCTTAATCTAATCTCATGTGTTGGTATAGTGCATAATCATCCCTAGTGAATTAATCTAACTTTATCAAATAGTTTCACTAACAAGCATGATACAAAAACAATTTGAGTGTGTCCTAAGTAGTAGTTCTCGGTGCTTAGTACTTAAGTGACCATAGTCTTTCAAGTTTCAATCTTTATGCTTAGTTAAGTTGTCATCTAATTGTGCTCCATATTCTCCCAATGATAGGAACTTACTTGCCTTATGCTCGGTTCCTCTCTCTTAAACTACCCATGGTCTTAAAGGCTAGCTCAGAATCAAGATAAACTTAGTATTTATTTTCCCAGTAACCTAACTCAGTCTCAAAGAGGGTAAGTTACTAGTTTTCATTCACGATATTATTTTTTATATCCCTTATTCATATGATTTTTTTTGTACTTTAAAAGTGTAAGACTAATACATATGCATATATATACACATGCAAATGCGGAGATATTACAATTTTTTCAAGCGAGTTGACATGACCTGAGCCTCATCCAAGAACCAAGATGTAGTCTAAGAGATAACCAAGGGAACATAAGTGCTAACTAGTTTTATGAATCATGATTATTTATTGAGTTATCTACTATCCAAACTAGGCTAAGTGAAAAGAGACCCTAAGACTAGACCATCACTCAAATATTTCAATAAAATTTTGCTTACTTTATGCTACTAAAGATAGAAAAAAATCATCCATTAAACATACTAGCACTAAAATTTAATAACATGAATTAAGCATAAATGTGCTAGCATTTTCACTTGAGAATAAGATAATATAATATGATGAATGATGTAACTATGAAAATTTTATTGGGAAAAGAAAACACAACAAAAACTAGTTCATAACCCAACGCATGCATGCACCCCCCCCCCCCCCTCCAACTTAAACTTTTCCTTGTCCCAATGAAAACACATGGTAAAATAAAGGAGGATCGAAAGAGAAGAGTGTTACCAAGCGGCACATATAGTTGCTCTTCTATCTTGTATCCTCACTCCTCTTTAGCTTTGAATCCTATACAAGCCAAATAGACAAAAAAACAATAAGTAGAGAGAATGAGTTATCAAACTAGAAAGAAACTAAAAACTAGAATAAAAATGAGAAAGAACTTGAGTTGCCTCCCAAGAAGCGCTTAATTTAGGTCATTTGCTCGATCACGGACTTATGCAAGCGGGGGTCAGCCGGGATCTACAAGCGAAGGTGGAGCATCAGCTGAATACCTTGATGGCCAAGGAGTTCACCCTGCATAGTTCCCGGCACCGAGAACGGTTGGCCTCCGAGCGAGCGGTGGTTGTTACCAATGACCTGCTCCAGGTGATGCAGGAGCGGGATCAGCTTCAAATGAGAGAGAGAAAGTTGTCGGGCAATATCCGACTTATGGAGGCCTCGACTGAGAGGTTGAACGCACGCGTTCAGAATCAAGCGTAGCAGCTCAGCCAGAAGGAGTCCGACCTCATGATGGTGACTGATTGCTTGTCTGTCTTCAAGGATGACCTGGCCTAGGCTCGATCGAAGGTATGGGCCATGTCAGACAGGCTCAGGGAGGCCCTGGCAGAGAAAGATAGGATGCCTGTCTAGATGGAACAGCTGAAGCATGCCAAGAAGGCTGCTGAGACTTCTAGCACCAGAGAGGCTGAGGCAGACTTCAAAGCCAAGTTCTTGGAATCGAATAAATTCGGTGACATCCTTGTTGGCTAGGTAATGAAGCGCTTGAAGCAAGGCTTCCACGGGGCCATTGACTAGTTGAAGAAGGCTCAACTTCTGCCTCCAGATGGTGATCTGAGTTTTATGAGTGTCGGCCAAGTTTGGGAGGAGCACCCCCCCCCCCCCCCCCCGAGGACCAAGAATTGTAGGTTTATATGTTATCAGGGAGCTCAACCCCGTTGTAACCATTTTGATTATAATGATAACATTTCTTGCCCTTACTATCACGTGCATGCTTTTGTGTTTCGATCCATGTGTCATTTGTCTTCGCAGCGAGGGATCAAAGAGTAGACAGATCAAGATTTTTCGGGTTTGATCCTGGGTACGGATCTCCCCAAGCTACCCCCGCAAGCCCAAGTACTAGGCCCGCAGTTATTCCCCTACGGGGCCTCTGTCAATCCTTCCCACTAGAGAGTATTGGTAGCCTACGAACCGTCGTCTCCGAATCCCAAACAATCCATTGAACTGACCCATAAAGGGTTGCGAGTTCCCAGGCAGAGCGGAGGCATACCAATCGACGTGGCGCTTTAGGATTAGCGTCCATTGCTGCTCCTGCACCATGCCCGCATTAAATGCGAGGAGAGGCGGTGGCCACTATAAAAAAGGGGGAGAAGGGTGAACCGTCCTTCCCCATTCATTTCACTTTCTTTCTCTTGATAGACTCCTTGTGGAACTGGCGATATGTCAGTGCACTTTCCTCCATCCCCTTTTACGGCAGGAGTTGTCGACGCCGTCGGGGAGGATAGCGGAGACGTAGTAGTGTTTCTCACTGAAGGGCCTAGCGAAGGTGGAACCACATGTTTCACACTATTTGCTAGGAAGCATAGCGGAGATTATGTTCGAGGTCTCGTTGAAGATCTTGGCGGAGATGGGACCCCGGGTTTGGCCGGGGAGTTCAGACGGGATATCATGTGTTCCGCCGGGAAGCATAGCAGAGATGACTGTTGATGCGGTCTGGCCCGATTGTTGTTTTGTGTTTGACACTGATTTAAGTTTGGTTGAATTCGGATTAAGTCCAGGTGGATCGGGAGATCGCACGCTGACATGGGAAAAGTCCTAGCTTGGAGGGCTAGGTTGATGAAACCCTGGCTTGGAGGACCAGGTCCTAGCTTGGAGGCTAGGTGGATGAAACCCTGACTTCGAGGGTCAGGTCCTAGCTTGGAGAGCTAGGTGGATGAAACCCTGGCTTGGAGGGTCAGGTCTTAGCTTCGAGGGCTAGGTTGATGAAACCCTAGCTTGGAGGGCCAAGTCCTAGCTTGGGAAGCTAGGTGATTGAAATCCTGGTGAGTGAAGCCAGGTCCTATCTTGGAGGGCTAGGTTGAAGTCCCGGTGAGTGAGACTGGGCATGGAGTCTTGGTCCGTGGGACTGAGCACGAGTCAGAGAAGGCTGGGAGCCCGTTCTCTTGACTTAGGGTGGATTTGGCCTTGCCTGGATCGGTCTGGTCACTGATCGGGGAAGTTGGCAAGGAGTTCCCTCGTGGATCGGTCTGGTGACCGATCCAGCTATGTCTGATCGGTCTGGTGACCGATCAGGGAGCATAGAGTGAGTTTGGAAAACTTTCTGTGTGGCTCCTGATCGGTCTGGTGACCGATCAAGGATACTATTTAGATCGTTCTGGTGAACGATCAGAGAGGAGTCAATAGGTTATGTTAGAAACCTTGATCGATCAGCCTGAACGATCAACTGTCGCAAGGTTTCTCACCCGGACCGATCAGACTAGATCCTGATCGGTCAGGGAGTGGCCTGATCGGTCACCAGACCGATCAGCCACAACCTGATCGGTCAGGTGACCGATCAGTGCTATGTAACTGGTGAGAGCTTAGGAAACTCAGCAAAGTAAGGATCGAACTGGTGATCGATCCCTGAGCTTTGATCGGTCAGGGTGACCGATCATAGATGGGTTTGCGATCCCAAGTTTTTCACTGGGACGGATCAGGCTAGAGCCTGATCGGTCTGGGATTGTCCTGATCGGTCTGGTGACCGATCAGTAGCTGACAGCTTTAATTCAAAAACGTTGTCAGAGTTCTGATCGCGTTCTGATTTCTGTCGATATGCTACCGATCTCTGCTCCTAACTTCTGATTATTGATTCTTTATTGATCTGTTGAGCTAATGAGCTGCTAAGTGTGCAGGTAAATCAGGTTTACTTAGGGAGAGTCAAACTGAGGCTTTATCTACAGCAGGTTTGGATCCTTTCATTTCTCAGGTCTCAACGGAGGCTGGCGCTGCTGGAAGCTAACCTGGGGCTCGACTGGGGCTCAGCTACGAGAGGTCAGGTAGCTAGACTGTGCAGATGAGCAGCTGGGAGCTGAAGAGGAGCGTCTAGCGACAGCAGCAGCAGGTTAAGTGGCTGGCGATGAAGAGAAGAGATGGGGGCTCTGTGTGCGACATCTTTTTGCTTAAGCTACAACTGAGAAGAGAGGTTGCTACAACACATATTCTGATCCTTGAAGCAACCTGTGGAGACATTGCATACTTGAGCGCTTGGAAGAAGAAACAAGGAGCTCGGCGAGTCCATCAGCAAGAAGACACGAAGAGGGAGTTCTTGCGTGAGATCTGTGCTGAGTGGAGCTCGGTGAGGAGTTCGCTTGTGTTCTTTCTGTCCTAAGTGCTCTGTAAGCTTCTTGTGGTTCTTGTGCTTATTTCCATTATTCTGTTGAACCCATTGTGGAGAGGTTACTCCACCGAGAAGGAGGTTACATCTGATATCCGGATTTTCGGGGCTTGATCTGCCGACAATCAAGGGAACGCCCACCTCACGGGCACACCAAGGAGTAGGGGCAAGTTATCCCCGAACCTTGTAAACCCTCCTTGTTAGTGATCTCGTTTGTTGCTTTAGTTTGTTCTTCTGTGTTTCTGCATTTCTCTGTTTCTATTGATTCTGCTGTGCTACTAACCCTTGAAGTGCAGAATCTGTTAAAAGAAAAGCAATTTTTGTGTTTGTCTATATTCACCCCCCCCTCTCTAGCCATCCAAGTACCAACAATGACATCTCCTGATGGTTCATCTTCTGCCTCTCCCAGGGCGGCCAACTTCTCCTGATGGTTCATCCCCTGTCCGCCTCAAATGTCATCCCCTTCCGAACTGCTCGTTTTCCCGAGTTTTTGGTAAGAGGTAGTTGGGGTCTTCGAATGGAATTGTTACGCCCATGTGTTTCCCCAGATGTTCTCATCTGTTAATGATTACGAGGATGAAGGATCGAGAGGATTCCGTCGAGACCGAAGATTTAAAGATTTCGACCATAACGCACGTGGATCCCCGCTCACCCACTATTGGAAGACGGTTTCGAGCTAAGCGACTCTGCAGGAATGATGAAGTGATGGAGAAAAGCCCGAGTAGAGGAGTGATTTCCTTTATTGGATCTTCTGATTGTATCTTAGTATTCCTCTGAGATGTTGGCATCAATGTATTTCCCATATAAATGAAGGAAAATATTTGTTATCTTTGATGTGCACATGCTTGTATTAATATTCCGAGGTCTCGCTTGTTCCCCTTTTGTCGGGTAGATCATGTTAACCTTACTTCCACAGTACCTACGTATCCCGGGCACCCGCAGCACCCCGAGGTCTCAGGGTCTTGGCTACTTGGTCGGGCATCTGAATCGCCCAGACCCAGCCTAACTAGCCCGGGCATCCGCAGCACCGTGAAGTGTTAGGGTTTTTGAGTCTTGGTTGGGAGTCTATAGCACCCAGACCAAGCCTAAGTACCCCGGGCATCCGCAGCACTGCGAGGTATTAGGGTTTTTATTCTTGGTTGGGTGCCCATATCACCCAGACCAAGAATAAGTACCTCGGGCATCTGCAGCACCGCGAGGTATTAGGATTTTTATTCTTGGTTGAGAGTTCGTAGCACCCAGACCAAGCCTAAGTACCTTGGGCATCTGTAGCACCGCGAGGTATTCGGGTTTTTATTCTTGGTTGGGAGTCCGTAGTGTTGGGAACGAGATGGCTATAGAGGGGGGGTGAATATAGACAATCACTTCCCCTTTTGAAACTTATCGCGATTTCTGCAACTCAATTATTAGTAGCACAGCGGAAAGAATGGAAAACAGAGTACGCAGAAAAACAAATGAGAGCAAAACACACATAACTAGCAAGATCGCTAACAAGGAGGGTTTACAAGGTTCGGGGATAACTTGCCCCTACTCCTTGGCGTGCCCTTGAGGTGGGCGATCCCTTGATCGTCGGCAGATCAAGCCCCGGTTAACACCAGATATGAAGCAACCTCCTTCTCGGTGGAGAAACCTCTCCACAGTGTGTTTCAAACAATGATATATAATGAGCACAATGAAACAACAACAAGAAAGATCTTACTCAAACACTTAGCAAGGATTAAACACAGCAAGCTTCTCGAGCTCCACCCAGTGGCGATCTCACGCAGACCCCTGTCTGCTTCGTGTCTTCCCACTGTCGGACTCCAAGCTTCTTGTTTTCTCCTTCAAGCGCTCAAGTATGATGATTGCTCCTCAATAGCTTGCTTAGAATGGTTGAAGAACTCAAGAACAGCAAGCTTCTCGCAGCAGAACGCAAGAACACGAAGAACTTCAACAAGTATCAACTGTAAGTTCTGCTCAACTCAACTCTCGCGTTCCTTTTTGTTTCTCCGCCAAGCGACGGGTGACACCATCTCTGTAGCTCCCAGCTACTCATCTGCCAACGCCAGCCTCTACTGAGCTATCTCTGGACTCACTGAGCTCCTCAGCCAAGCCCCAGTCTTAGCTCCAGTCCGCAGCTCGCCGTTGCAACCTGAGATGGGAAAAGGGACAAACCTGCTCCAAGGAAAGCACGCCTTGACTTCTCCTTGAGTGTTTGAGTCCTCCCCTGTCACCAGAAACTCAATCAGAGCATTAGAGCAGAAGATCATGCAGCATATCTTATATCATCAGCAAATCCGATACGATCAGACATTCTGACCGCGTCTGACAGTGAATTTGAATTAAAGTGATCGGTCACCAGACCGATCCAGGGTGTGTGGATCGGTCACCAGACCGATCCACTGCTTTGCTGGAATTCCCAGCTCTCGCAGCTATACACGCCTGATTGGTCACTAGACCGATCAGGGTGAATCCTGATCGGTCACCAGACCGATCAGATTGGATCCTGATCGGTCACTCAGACCGATCAGGGCAGATGAATAGTTGTTTTTTAATCAAATCCCAAGATCCCTGATCGGTCCCCGGACCGATCCAAGACTCTGATCAGCAAGGGAACTCACTCACCGTTTGCTCCCTGATCGGTCACCAGACCGATCAGGAGCAAGACAGCAAGGAAGCAGCCTGCTCCCTGATCGGTCACCGGTCCGATCAGGAGCCACACAGTAGATTCCCAATCTCACTGTGCGCTCCCTGATCGATCACCAGTCCGATCAGACATAGCTGGATCGGTCACCAGACCGATCCACTAAGGAGCAGCGTGCCAATGTCCCTGATCGGTCACCAGACCGATCCAGTGACTCAATCCTAGCCCTCCAAGCTAGGAATTCATCCACCTTAGCCCTCCAAGCTAAGGATTTTTCCATCTAACTCTCCAAGTTGGGAATTTGCACCTAACCCTCCAAGTTAGGACTTTTCACCTAGCCCTCCAAGCTAGGACTTTTCACCTAGCCCTCCAAGCTAGGACTTTTCACCCAACTCTTCCGAGTTAGAACATCATCCAACCTAGCCCTCCAAGCTAGGCACCTGACCCTCCAAGCCAGGACTTTTTCACCCAATTCTCCAGGATGGGAATTTGCACCTAACCCTCCAGGTTAGGACTTTTCACCTAGCCCTCCAAGCTAGGACTTTTCACCCAACCCTTCCGAATTAGGACTTTTCCAACACCTAGCCCTCCAAACTAGGATTTTCCACACCTAACCTCCAGGTTAGGATTTTCCAACACCTAGCCCTCCAAGCTAGGATTTTCCACACCTAACCCTCCAGGTTAGGATTTTCCATATCATGCCTAATCCTCGATTAGGACTTAATCATAATCATCATAATCATCACACCTAACCTCCCAGGTTAGGATTTTCCAAATCATGCCTAATCCTCGATCAGGACTTAATCATAATCCACCTAACCTCCCAGATTAGGATTTTCCATATCATAATCATCCTCCTAACTTAAAATCGTTGTCAACATCAAAACAACAATCAAGGCCAGACTGCATCAACAATCTCCCCCTTTTTGTTGTTTGACAACCCGATTTTAAGTTTAGGGATTCTCAATCAATATTCCAACTTTAGAGTCATAGGGGAATCCAGATCCTCCCCCTACAACATGGTCATTCTAAACTTAACCAATCCACACTCTCTCCCCCTTTGTCGAACACCGAAAAGGGGTAAGAGGGACTGTTAAGATAAACTCCCCCTCAAACCTAGAGGGTCTCAACTCAAAAATGTGATACTTTGTGGAATGATCATATGAACACATGTGAAAAGATTAAGGTAAAACATAGCAGTCACATGTATCATATGAATGTGAAATATAGACTCCCAAAACATACCATAATATTCATAAGTAGCAAATAAACATGGCAGTGTAAGCATGAATATGGCAATCGAACAATCATGCAGAATACAGATATATAATCAACATGGCATCAACAATAGAAGATAAGCATGGCATCAAAATATATGGGTCAAAGCATGAAAGCATCCAAACACGTAGCATAGTATGTGTGACTCAAGGTCACAACAACAAAGTCAGAGGGCATTTAGCCCAAAAGTCATACAACGCAGATCATGATAAAACAACAGATATCCGAGGTCAAGTGTCAGTAGGAGGGTCGTCATCCCGCATGAGGTCGTCCATCGCAGCATCGGTAGGAGCCACTGGTGCACTCTCGGCATGACCCGCTATCGGCAGCTCCCACACTTGGTCGCAATCCATCCACTGTAGCCCCTCGGTCCCGAGAGCAATGCCAGACTGAGCCAGCATACGACGATCCAGGCGACAGTCTTGTCGATTCATCGGCACGAGTCGGCCCTGTGATACGTCGATGCCAACTGACTCCAGCCAGGCAGTGATGATATGGCCAAAAGGCATGTAGATCGTCTGACCAGACCGCAGACCATGAACAATGATGGAGGAATAGATGGACGGTGCTATGTCAAAATCGAACTGCAGATGCATCCCATAAAGCATCAGGCAGTGAGATGTAAGGATGGCATCAAGATGCTTGGACGTAGTTGGAAGAAGACAATTTGCGATAATTTGAAATAGGATATAATCGATGGGAGATAGACGAAGAGCAGGGAATGTGGGAAAGTTATAAATATCCGCACCAAAACCCCGTGGCCTAGGGGTGGCCTAGAAAATGTTCATATATAGAGTCCGGAGTGATTCCAGTGAAAGGTGCAGGAAGAGGAACAGGATGATATGGATAAAGTGAGAAATCATTCTTAGATTGACGACAACCCAGAAACAGAGTGAAGGATGATAAGGTAAAGTCAAGATCGACACCGGTGACACGGGTCCGCCATCCCATGCCCTCCCCATTGGCCAGATTATTGTAGAATTCAGAGATCAAGTCAACATTGATCGGCCTTTCTAAGAAAAGGATGTTTTGAAACCCATAGTACTCAATGATTTCTTTTATCGTAGGGCAATGTTCATAAATGAAGGTTCGGTCCACTGATCGACATGGCATTAGTTCGAAGTTGTGCCAATGAAAGTCTAGGGCATAGAGAATGTTCTGAAATCTAGGATGCGGGGGAGATGGAGGCCTTAGAGGAGATGTAGATGATGAGGAAGTCTTCCCTCTTGAACTAACCTCTATAACCTCCTTTCCCTTAGATGACTTTCTAAGGAGGTTTGAATTGATTATGACACATGGAGTGAAGCACAAGAGTTGATCATAGGATGAGACCCAATCAAAAGATAGATAAGAAATTTTTGGTCATAAGATGAGGAAGAGGGTCACGGCAAGAAATAGGTCACGGCACAGCAGCAAGTAAGAACAAGAACCATGGTTAGCTTCACAAACATATATTCTATGATTTCTTGGGAATGAGAAATGAATCCAAACTCTTACTTTGGTGCCATTGAAACTCGTTTGGAAGACTTCGACAGAGAAGAACGCGCGTGAAGGAAAAGCCTTCAAGCTGGAGAAAATCGCCCGCAGAGGAGTCGCACGAGCGTGACTTCTCTCGCTCGTTCGCACAGGGTGTTTCGGCGCTAGGGTTCGGGAAAACGAAGGTTTGGAGATTTAATCGGTTGGTGGATCGGTCCACCAACCAAAATTTAATGCGGTTGATCGGATCACCGTTCGATCAGATCGCGTCCGGACCGATCAGGATACATCCTGATCGGACTGGAATGGCCCTGATCGGTCGGATGACCGATCAGATGCGATCCTGATCGATCGGGTGACCGATCAGGATTCGATCAGTAGGTCCCGGAGAGAAAATTCTGAGCTCCCTGATCGGTCTGTGGACCGATCCCCACAGGGTGCCAGATCGGTCTGGAGACCGATCCAGGCTAGCTCAGATACTTAGTCAAATTTCGGGAGATTCGACACAGGAAGGAGTCAGATCGGTCTAGGGACCGATCAGTCCTATGCCTGATCGGTCCGGTGACCGATCAGGGTTCCTGATACGACCTGAAATGTTCAGTTTCAGAATTTCTGAAATTTCCAAACGATCTTTGATGGATTTTGTCTAACTTGGACAGGTCCACATGACTAAGGTTGATTCTTAAACAAGAGTCTAGAATCCCTATATGTTCAACAAACACTTTGATCCATCTAAATGGAATCAAACTCAAGCAATAATCAATCAAGCAAATTCAACCAAGTTTCTACTCCAACTTCAAGTTTCCAATCAAGTTGCCTTGATTGGAATGTCCAAGTATGATCATGGAGCCATATACACATATGTTATGCAATGGTTTTCCCCATACTTGGTCACCACCGTGATTATTATCTCGTCAACTTAATTTCTCAATTGATGCAGTGACATTTTGAGAAATTGAGTTGAACCTAACATCTCACCCCATATCTAGCAATCAAAAACATTTTGGAACCCTTATAGTTTGTGTGAGATGTTCCCAAAGTTACCCAATTGTTCCCTAACAATTTGAAATAATCATGAAGGGTTTTGACCATAATTTGAACATCATGAGGCGCGACACATTCCCAATTCCCGTCTTAGGAAACTAAATTCACTCTCGGGAAGTGATTTAGTGAAAATGTCAGCTAGGTTTGACTTTGACTCTACATGTGAGAGTATGATGTTCCCCCTAGCTACATGATCCCTAATGAAGTGGTGTCTTACCTCAATATGTTTTGTCCTAGAATGATGGACCGGATTCTTGGTTAAGTTAATCGTGCTAATGTTATCACATAACACTTGCACACCCTGATAACCCAATCCATAGTCCTCTAAGGTGTGGATCATCCACAACAATTGTGATATACACTCTCCCATGGCGATATATTCTGCCTCGGTAGTGGAAAGAGCAACACAATGTTGCTTCCGACTCGACCAGCTTACTAAAGACGATCCTAGGATTGGCAGCCCCCACTAGTGCTTTTCCGGTCCAACTTACATCCAGCGTAGTCAGAATCCGTATAGCCCATCAAATCAAAAGATTCGGTACGGGGATACCAAAGACCTACACCAATTGTACCCTTGAGATATCTCAAAATTCGCTTAACAGCAATTAGGTGAGATTCCTTGGCACAGACTTGATACCTAGCGCACATACCTACAGCAAATAGTATATCTGGTCGACTAGCTGTAAGGTATAGCAAACTACCTATCATGCTTCGATATTGAGTTAGATCAACGGGTTTACCACTCTCATCATTATCTAATCTTGTGTTTGTAGCCATGGGAGTGGTTACCTCTTTTGAATCACTCATATTGAATTTTCGAAGCATTTCATGTGTATACTTTGATTGGTGCACATGGATACCATCGCGAGTTTGCTTGATTTCAAGTCCGAGGAAGAAAGTCAACTCTCCCACTAAACTCATTTCAAACTCACTCTCCATGTGTCCGATAAATTCACGTAAATAGCCTTTGTTGTTTGAGCCACAAATTATGTCATCGACATATACTTGGGCTACAAATATATTGTCACCATCTCTTCGTAGAAATAGTGTAGGGTCTATTTGACCTCTAATGAAGTCCTTTTCAAACAAGAATGTCGACAACCGCTCATACCAAACTCGGGGTGCTTGTTTAAGGCCATAGAGTGCCTTCTTGAGCTTGTACACGTGGTTTGGATATTCGGTACTCTCAAACCCTGGAGGTTGTTCGACATAGACTTCTTCCCTAATCAAACCATTTAGGAAAGCCGATTTGACGTCCATTTGAAATAGTTTGAAGCCTCGATGTGCTGCAAATGCAAGCATCAATCGGATGGACTCTAATCGTGCCACGGGAGCATAAGTCTCATCATAATCAAGACCTTCAACTTGACTGTAGCCCTTGGCTACCAAGCGTGCCTTGTTTCTAATGATTTCTCCCTTGTGGTTTAATTTGTTTTTGAAGACCCATTTGGTTCCAATAATGGTGGTCTTCTTAGGCCTAGGGACTAAGTCCCAAACCTGACTCCTCTCAAATTGACCTAGTTCATCTTGCATTGCAATAATCCAATCGGGATCATTTAATGCTTCATCAATTTTTCTAGGTTCAATATCGGAAATTAGAGCAACTTCATTAGCCTCATTCCTGAAGAATGATCTAGTCCTAACCCCTTGATGGATGTCTCCAACAATTTGGTCTTGGGGATGACTAGAGGCTAGTCTCGTTTGCCTTGGTGTTGGTGGTGCTTCTTGGATAGGTTCACTAGACACGAATTCAGCCTCAGGGTCCGGCTGATCAATGAGTTGTCTAGGCTCACCGTCATCAGACTCATCACCATCAACAATACTCGGATTTTCATTCAAACTAAGTCTCCTTAGTTCGATTTGAACTCCTTCTACATTATCTGATTGGTCAATTGATTTTGGAAATTCCTCAAACACCACATCAGAAGACTCTTCAACTAGTCTAGTTCTCTTGTTGTAGACTCGGTAGGCTTTACTAACGAGGGAGTACCCGACTAGTATCCCCTCATCAGCTTTTGCCGTGAACTTTCCAAGATGATCCTTGGTGTTTAGGATGAACACCTTACACTCAATCACCCTAAGGTGTTTAACCGTAGGTGGTTTTCCAAACCAGAGTTCATGGGGAGTCTTTTCTACAAACCTATGGATGAGAACTCGATTTTGCACATAGCAAGCTGTATTTACAGCTTCAGCCCATAAGTAACTCGGGAGTGAGTACTCATTAAGCATGCTTCGTGCAGCTTCTTGAAGTGCACGGTTCTTCCTTTCTACAACACCATTTTGTTGTGGTGTTCTAGGAGTAGAGAACTCATGTCTATAACCCTTATCTCAACAAAATTCTAGAAACCTTTGGTTTTGAAATTCACCTCCATGGTCACTTCTTATTGTCTTAATTGTTGATGATTTCTCATTTTCAACCCTTCTACAAAAAGAAATGAAAATATCTAAGGTTTGATCCTTATGTTTTAAAAAGTAAGTCCAAGTATATCTAGTAAAATCATCAATCATAACAAAACAATATCTACTTCCATTCAATGATATGATGGTACTACAATCAAATAGATCCATGTGAAGTAAATCTAAAGCATTGGAAGTACTTACAGTGCTTTTACCTTTATGTGCAGATTTTGTTTGCTTACCCATTTGACACGCATCACATAATTTATCTTTTTCATACTTGATGCTTGGTAAGCCTCGCACTAGTCCCTTGTTGGCCAACTTCCGGATGTTCTTCATGTTCACATGTGCTAGCCTCCGGTGCCAAAGTGTGGGCTCCTCTTGTTTTGACATGAAACACTTAGCAAGAGCATTAGTAGCACTTTTAAAAGAAACTTGATAAATATTGTCTACTCTTGCTCCTACTAGTACCGTGTCCAAAGTGTCATTTTGTCTAACTAGACATTGACTTGGTTGGAAGTCAATTGTGTAACCCGTGTCACACAACTGACTGACACTTAGGAGATTAAACTTCATCCCCTTGACTAGAAGGACATTTGAGATTCTAAGACATTCGGATATTTGAATGTCTCCTATTCCTATGACCCTAAGACTACCATTGTTACCAAATGATACATTACCTCTACTCTTCTTGTGAAATGTGGTAAACAATGATCTATCCCCGGTCATGTGTTTGGAGCATCCACTATCAACAAACCAAGTTGATAGATGCTCCCCCTCAATCATAACCTACACTGTAGCGACCCACCTTCTCCTGCCTTAGACGGATCGTTACTTCTGTCTACTTCTCGACTCTAATGCACGACTAAAGAATGCGGAAATCTTTTTTTTTCTTCTCAATTTAAATCTATCTATGATATACTAACTCTAATAGTCATGCATGATACCATGTCACACTTTCTTTCTCAAAAACTCCTAAGATGAAACTTATTGAAACTTGCCTCGCCCAACTCCACTTTCGGGTATCAGTCGACTGATACTGTATCAGTCGACTGATAAGCCTGAAAATAGAATTTTCAGATTTCGGCACTTGCTTCAAAACTCCACCAAACCTATACTTTCGAGCCAAATAGAATCATGACACCATTTCTATACTCTAGGCCAGTTTTCCAATCAATTTAGCCAATCAAAATGAATCCATAAACTTGTAATTAGGACTTTTGCGGAAGAAAATAAGCTATTCAAGGTTATATGAACTTTAACAATAGAGTTTGTACCAATCTTGACTCCTATGCATTCATAACACCAAATACATGTTCTATAACCTTGCTAAAGCATTATGAAATGTGAATGCAACTCTTCTAAACATATTTAAGCAATAAAACTTGATTCAAAGAGAAATTAACACTATCTTGGCACATGCATCTATATTTCTAACAAAGTATCAATATTTCTAACTACTCACACTTCTACTCATCCAATGACATCATAAGGATATATATGCTAAATGAAATGTCATGGAATCTTTACTCTAAGAAATTGAGCATGTAGTACTATCCAAAGCTTAAATGTTCACTAAACTCCATAAAGCAAGAACTTGAAATTTGAATAAACTAAAACATTGTAATTCAAATAACTAAATTGTCTCGTCTCAAGGATCTCTCCAAAATCAGCCACCACACACACTTTACTCAGCACCGCCTCGTCGCCTTCCTTCAGAATTGCTTGCCTTTACCTTTATCTGCAGTAAGAGGAAATGCAACTAGTAAGCAAAAAGCTTAGTAAGTACTATCTAGCTCACAAAATCTCGAAATGTGCAAACATGCTTCTTGAACGATATGAAAATCATATGAGATACTTATATGCTTGAAAGAAAACTAAGAACATGTATAACTCAAAAACATGCATACTCAAGCATTAATAAATCTCGATTTACTCTTCTTGGCTCAACTTGAAACTTTAGCTATTCTTTAACTTTTCGAAAACTCTTTAAACTTTAGAAACTTTGCTAAAGCATATACTTGAAAATAATAATCACTTGAATCCACTGAAGACGTAAGTACCATCTCATATGCGCGTTCCCTAAAAGGTTGGGGTAGCGAGCCACCAATCCTAATAGAGCAGACCTTGGTCTACCAGGGCCAAGACCTTGGAATTGGACACCTGGATTTCTTTAACGACGCCCTTGGACGCCGGGTACTGGCCTTAGAAAATAAAATAGCTTTTCTTTCTTTTCTTTCTTATCTGTAAATGCCTTGGCATTTTCTCGAGCACCTTGCGTGCTAAAATCCCTAAGTCTTGACTTTTGGGGATTTCTTAAGGCCTTGGCCTTTTCTTTTCTTATCTTTATCTTCTCTTTTCTTTTCTCATAGCTTTTCTTGGACCCTAAACTCACATAGGGTACTTAATCAACATATATAAGCATATAATGAACTAAGATCACATGCAAAAACTCAAACAAAAAGGAAATATCTCTTTTAAAAACTTTTAAGGGAAATTCTTGCGGAAAAACCGCCTCTTACTGCAGGTGAGCAGTACTTACATTGATATCTTGGACTTACAACCAAGATTGACGTCTAGGACTCGGGAGAAACTTGAGATCTCGGAGAATTCTTCGCGCCTACGCGTTCTCCTCGTCGAGACGAATACAACGCTCCGCTTTCTTTGATCCCTCCTTGGCCGGCGCCCCTTGGAAGAGAGGAGAAGGGCTTGGGCGTGCGTGCGTGAGAGGGAGAGGCTGCTTCGCGCGGCTAGGGTGAGGAAGAAAAACCCAAAATTCTAATTTCCTCTCTTAACTTATCTATTTATACTTATGGGGGGCGGATTGACCTAACCACACCTTAAATATATATCTCTCCACCCTTTGCTGTGCTTGATACCCCAGCTTGGCTGGTCGCACGCTTGCCTGGTCTCTGCTGGTCGCGGGTTCGAACCCCCGGCTGCCCTTAAACGGTTTTTCTTTTTCTTTTTTTTTATATATATACTAAACGAACTCGGAAAATTCCATAAAAATATTCTAAAAATCCCTAAAAATATCTAGAATATTTCTAAACCATTTTTAAATAATTCTAAGGACTTTAAGAACTAGAAATGGGAATTTTGGGGCGTTACATACATAATTCAAAAAATAGAAGTCTTAGGTACCCAAACCTTGGGACCTAATGCATCAACTAAACATGACTTCGGCACCATGCCTTGACAACTTTCTTTTGGATTTTGGGTGTCCTAGATTGTCTCATGTCAGTCCTAGACATGAGAGATACAAAAGAGGGTTCCTTAGGGCGGTAACCAATACCGGCCCTATTGTAGACCGCTCTTTGGGCATTCAAAATCATATCTAAGGTCTTAGAGCTATTTGAGAATTTCCCAAGAATATTCTTGAGCTTCTCAACTTCACTCTTCAATGATTGGTTTTCCTCCACTAACTCATTTTCATGCAAATCACTGATTTCCTCAACCTTAGAGGATTTCAGGCTTACAATCTCATGTTTCAAAGATTTAATTTCATCTTCTAGTAATTCAACATGCAAGTCATCAATGTTATCATCCCTAGAAGCTTTCAATTGATCAATCTCTAATTGCAATACTTTAGCTTTGTTTTTGGACTCCTTAAGCATACTAGTTAAACATGCAATTGCTCTATAACATTTTTCAAGCTCGGGAGAGGTTACCTCTTCATCATCCGAAGATGACGAAGCCGCGTTTGAGGAGCTTGAGGTTTCTTCACTGCTCTCCTCTCCAAAAGCCCTGAGAGCCACTTGCCTTGTGCTCTTCTCCTCCTTCTCATCATCGGATGAACTAGACGATGACTCATCCCAAGACGCCTTCAAGGCTTTCTTCTTCTTCTTGGATTTCTCTTCTTTTCTCCTAGGTTTCTCCTCCTTCTTAAGCTTCGGACATTCATTCTTGAAATGCCCTTTCCTACCACACTCAAAGCAAGATGCATTATTCTTATCAAGCTTGAATTCACTAGTGTTACCTCTCCTTTTGAACCGTCGATCTCTTCGCATCATTCTTCGCACGAAGTTCGCCATTTCGGATGAAGAGGAGCCACTGCCATCTTCCTCCGAGGTTGACTCGGACTCGGAGGAGGATGAAGATGATGAAAGATCCTTCTCCTTTTTCTTCTCCTTCTTCTTCTTATTGATCCGGTCCCCTGCAACTAAGGCAATCTCCTTTTCCTTGGGGCCTTTGTTAGCCATTTCATGCAATTCCATCTCACAAAATAAATCATCTAACTTTAGAATAGATAAATCCTTGGATACTTTGTAGGCATCCACCATGGAGGACCACAAAGCATTCCTTGGAAATGCTTTCAAGACATACCTCACAAGGTCGCGATTCTCGACCTTTTCATCAATTGAATGAAGTCCATTAAGAACTTCCTTGAACCGGCTATGGAGCTCACTTACCGACTCATTCTCTTTCATGGAGAGGTTTTGAAGTTGATTGAGGAACAAGTCCCTCTTTGCAATCCTCGAGTCCCGGGTGCCTTCATGGAGCTCTATGAGTTTGTTCCACAAATCTTTTGCACTCGTGAAGGGACCAACCTTGATGAGTTGGTCTTTGTTCATGCCGCATTGTAAAGTGACAACCGCCTTAGCGTCGGCTTCACTTTTCCTTGTTTGTTCGGCAGTCCACCGGGAAGATTCGAGTTCCTTGCCTTCATCATCCTTAGGAGGGATGAATCCTTCCTTCACCGCGAACCATGTATGGATGTCCATCTTCAAATAGTATTCCATCTTTGATCTCCAATATTGGAAGTCGGCGCCATCAAAGAATGGAGGTCGGGTGGTGGAGAAGCCTTCTCTCAAAGCCATCTTGTTGAAGACTCTCGGTTGTTAATCCGTGTATAGAGCCCCTTGCTCTGATACCACTTGTTGGGAACGAGATGGCTATAGAGGGGGGGTGAATATAGACAATCACTTCCCCTTTTGAAACTTATCGCGATTTCTGCAACTCGATTATTAGTAGCACAGCGGAAAGAATGGAAAACAGAGTACGCAGAAAAACAAATGAGAGCAAAACACACACAACTAGCAAGATCGCTAACAAGGAGGGTTTACAAGGTTCGGGGATAACTTGCCCCTACTCCTTGGCGTGCCCTTGAGGTGGGCGATCCCTTGATCGTCGGCAGATCAAGCCCCGGTTAGCACCGGATATGAAACAACCTCCTTTTCGGTGGAGAAACCTCTCCACAGTGTGTTTCAAACAATGATATATAATGAGCACAATGAAACAACAACAAGAAAGATCTTACTCAAACACTTAGCAAGGATTAAACACAGCAAGCTTCTCGAGCTCCACCCAGTGGCGATCTCACGCAGACCCCTGTCTGCTTCGTGTCTTCCCACTGTCGGACTCCAAGCTTCTTGTTTTCTCCTTCAAGGGCTCAAGTATGATGATTGCTCCTCAATAGCTTGCTTAGAATGGTTGAAGAACTCAAGAACAGCAAGCTTCTCGCAGCAGAATGCAAGAACACGAAGAACTTCAACAAGTATCAACTGTAAGTTCTGCTCAACTCAACTCTCGCGTTCCTTTTTGTTTCTCCGCCAAGCGACGGGTGACACCATCTCTGTAGCTCCCAGCTACTCATCTGCCAACGCCAGCCTCTACTGAGCTATCTCTGGACTCACTGAGCTCCTCAGCCAAGCCCCAGTCTTAGCTCCAGTCCGCAGCTCGCCGTTGCAACCTGAGATGGGAAAAGGGACAAACCTGCTCCAAGGAAAGCACGCCTTGACTTCTCCTTGAGTGTTTGAGTCCTCCCCTGTCACCTGAAACTCAATCAGAGCATTAGAGCAGAAGATCATGCAGCATATCTTATATCATCAGCAAATCCGATACGATCAGACATTCTGACCGCGTCTGACAGTGAATTTGAATTAAAGTGATCGGTCACCAGACCGATCCAGGGTGTGTGGATCGGTCACCAGACCGATCCACTGCTTTGCTGGGATTCCCAGCTCTCGCAGCTATACACGCCTGATTGGTCACCAGACCGATCAGGGTGAATCCTGATCGGTCACCAGACCGATCAGATTGGATCCTGATCGGTCACTCAGACCGATCAGGGCAGATGAACAGTTGTTTTTTAATCAAATCCCAAGATCCCTGATCGGTCCTCGGACCGATCCAAGACTCTGATCAGCAAGGGAACTCACTCACCGTTTGCTCCCTGATCGGTCACCAGACCGATCAGGAGCAAGACAGCAAGGAAGCAGCCTGCTCCCTGATCGGTCACCGGTCCGATCAGGAGCCACACAGTAGATTCCCAATCTCATTGTGCGCTCCCTGATCGGTCACCAGTCCGATCAGACATAGCTGGATCGGTCACCAGACCGATCCACTAAGGAGCAGCGTGCCAATGTCCCTGATCGGTCACCAGACCGATCCAGTGACTCAATCCTAGCCCTCCAAGCTAGGAATTCATCCACCTTAGCCCTCCAAGCTAAGGATTTTTTCATCTAACTCTCCAAGTTGGGAATTTGCACCTAACCCTCCAAGTTAGGACTTTTCCCCTAGCCCTCCAAGCTAGGACTTTTCACCTAGCCCTCCAAGCTAGGACTTTTCACCCAACTCTTCCGAGTTAGAACATCATCCAACCTAGCCCTCCAAGCTAGGCACCTGACCCTCCAAGCCAGGACTTTTTCACCCAATTCTCCAGGATGGGAATTTGCACCTAACCCTCCAGGTTAGGACTTTTCACCTAGCCCTCCAAGCTAGGACTTTTCACCCAACCCTTCCGAATTAGGACTTTTCCAACACCTAGCCCTCCAAACTAGGATTTTCCACACCTAACCTCCAGGTTAGGATTTTCCAACACCTAGCCCTCCAAGCTAGGATTTTCCACACCTAACCCTCCGGGTTAGGATTTTCCATATCATGCCTAATCCTCGATTAGGACTTAATCATAATCATCATAATCATCACACCTAACCTCCCAGGTTAGGATTTTCCAAATCATGCCTAATCCTCGATCAGGACTTAATCATAATCCACCTAACCTCCCAGATTAGGATTTTCCATATCATAATCATCCTCCTAACTTAAAATCGTTGTCAACATCAAAACAACAATCAAGGCCAGACTGCATCAACACGTAGCACCTAGACTAAGCTTAAGTACCTCGAGCATCCGCAACACCGCGAGGTATTAGGGTTTTTATTCTTGGTTGGGAGTCCATAGCACCCAGACCAAGCCTTAGTACCTCGGGCATTCGCAGCACCGTGAGGTATTAGGGTGTTTATTCTTGGTTGGGAGTCCGTAGCACCCAGACCAAGCCTAAGTACCCCGGGCATCTGCAGCACCGCGAGGTATTAGGGTGTTTATTCTTGGTTGGGAGTCGTAGCACCTAGACCAAGCCTAAATACCCTGAGCATCTGCAGCACCGCGAGGTATTAGGGTTTTTTATTCTTGGTTGGGAGTCCATAGCACCCAGACCAAGCCTAAGTACCCCGGGCATCTACAGCACCGCGAGGTATTAGGGTGTTTATTCTTGGTTGGGAGTCCGTAGCACCCAGACAAAGCCTAAGTACCCCGGGCATCTGCAGCACCGTGAGGTATTAGGGTTTTTGATTCTTGGTTGGGAGTCCATATCACTCAGACCAAGCCTAAGTACCTCGAGCATCCGCAGCACCTCGAGATATTAGGGTTTTTATTCTTGGTTGAGAGTTCGTAGCATCCAGACCAAGCCTAAGTACCCTGGGCATCCGCAGCACCGCGAGGTATTAAGTTTTTGATTCTTGGTTGGGAGTCCGTAGCACTCGGACCATGCCTAAGTACCCCGGGCATCCGCAGCACCGCGAGGTATTAGGGTTTTTATTCTTGGTTGGGAGTCTGTAGCACCCAGACCAAGCCTAAGTACCCCGGGCATCCGCAGCACTGTGAGGTATTAGGGTTTTTGATTCTTGGTTGGAAGTTCGTAGCACCCAGACCAAGCCTAAGTACCCCGGGCATCCGCAGCACTTCCAGGTATTAGGGTTTTTATTCTTGGTTGGGAGTTCGTAGTACCCAGACCAAGCCTAAATACCCCGGACATCCGCAACACCACGAGGTATTAGGGTTTTTGATTCTTGATTGGAAGTCCGTAGCAACCAGACCAAGACTTAAGTACCCCGGGCATCCGCAGCACCACGAGGTATTAGGGTTTTTGAGTCTTGGTGATGTATTAGCACTTTGGTGAAGGCACCTTCCTTTATTACATGAATTCGCTGCAAGGCAACAAAAAATACATAGCGCGGGTACACAATATGCGAGGTAAGTCTTACTGGGAACGAAAGGGTCGGAGATAGTTGGTCTGCCTTGGTCTCTTGAGCCTTTTGTTCCTCTCCCCCTGTGCCTGACTGCTTCCTCCAGCTAGCCTTCTGGAGCCCTTGGATTTTTCCGGGACTCTGACCTGACTTCCCCACTGTAGCATCGCCGAGACACCAGCTGGTCCCCCTTAACTTCCGCCACTCGGTCGCCTACGGGGAATTTTATCTTCTGGTGGTAGACAGAAACCACCGCCTGGAAGACACTAAGTGTTGGGCGGCCTAAGATGGCATTGTAGGGTGAGGGAGTGTCCACAATCAAGAAAGGTGTCCTCCTGGTCCTCTCAAGCATGTCGCTCCCTAATGAGAGCGATAAGGTGATTTGCCCCTATAGACTGCACTCGGTACCCCATAAAGTCAAACAGTGGGGTCAAGACCGGGAGTAGCTCATCCTTGTCGATCTGCATCTGGTCCAGAGTTGCCTTGTACAGAATGTTCATGAAACTTCCTGTGTCCACGAAGATGCGCTTAACCTCGTAGTTGGTGATGCGGGCAAGGATTACTAGGGTGTCTTCATTGGAAGCTTCCACTTCTTCCAAGTCTGCTGGACCGAAAGAGATTGTAGGGACGCGCTCCTGGCTCTGACTCATCCCGATTGAGTAGTTTTCAAGTCGTGGGGTATGAGACTTCCTTGCCCGGTGGGAATCTCCTCCAGTGGGTCTCCCGGAGATTACTCCAACATGTCCCAAGGGTGGGCCACGTACAGGGGCCTTGCCCTTCCGGGGGTCTGTTTCTAAGGAGGGAGATCGGCGGGGTGCAGGCCCCCGACTCCTTCCTCGTGACCATGACCGAGACCGCTGTCGGGTTTCGTTTTCTCCGGCTTGCTGATGCCAAGGAGAAAGGCTTCGCCGTGGAGATCTTCGGCGATACCCCGCTTTATTCCACTTTCTCCGAGGTTTGGTGTCTGTCTCCTCACTCAATTTCCTCTTTAAGGCATGACACTCCTCGGTGGAGTGTGTTGTATGTTGAGGCAATCTGTGGTCCGGAGTGACCAATTATTTTGATGTTTGAGCAAAGGGTTTAAGTTAGGTTTACCCTTGTATTCTTATATGTATATGTTGAGTGTGCAGGTTGTACAGATTACACATATGGACTTGGCTGGACGGCCTCGGTACGGTGAAGGGTGGCATGGAGACAAGCTGGAGGCTTGTGTGCACCCGAGGGACTTTGGAGAGCAGGGACGATGAGCTGATGGGCGCGGACTTCGAGACATACGTGAAGGATGGCATGGAGCCCGAGGGATAGGAGCCGAAGATGAAGAGGGCGCGAAGGCAATAGTCGAGGCTGCGGATGAGGAGTCAGTCGAGTCGTGAGAGTATGAGTGTTGTGTGATTGTACTCAAAAAATCCTAGGGTTTGAGTGCGGAGTGATATGTACTCAGGAAGGGTAACCTTAGGTGGGTGAGTAGACCAGTCGACTGGCCTGGGGCAATCGACTGATAGAACTCACAGAAGGTTTCTGGCCGGTGACCAGTCGACTGCCCTAGGTGGCTGGTGAGTTGGCTGAGAATTCGAACATTGGAGTGCAACGGTCGGATTTCAGTGGCACTAGTCGACTGCCTTGGGGGCAGTCGACTGGTGGCGAGGGTTTCAGCCCGAGTCCTATTTAAAGAGGACTTCGTGGTGGCTGAGATTCTTGACGAGTTTGGTTTTGGTTAAGGGCTAAACAGTAGTCTTTGTGCTCAGAGGTTCTCAAGGTGTTGTGGTGAGGTTTCTCCACCCATAAGGAGCGACGAGAGCTAGCCGAAGGTTATCCGGGGAGTGATCCACCGACGGATTCATGGATTAGTCACCCGGCCGGGGTAAATACCAAGTAAATTCTCTTTGTTAGCGTTGTTTGTTTTCTTTATTATTGTTTCCGGTGTGCAACTAACAACGCAGGTATAAGAAAGATCTGAGAAACACTATTCACCCCCCCTCTAGCGTTCCAGAATCGATCCTATCATTGTACTGCCATGGAAACTGTAGTACTTTGCCAATGGCTCCGGCTGCTCAGTATCCACCGTCTCGACCAGCCTTCGCTTGCCAGCCTACTGGTCCTTCCCGAGGTGAAGGTCCTTTCCTCAAGTGGGAGCTGGGGGTTTCCTCCTTTCGGACCGGGGAACTGCTTGAGGGAGGACTCTGACTGGTTCCTTACGACAGGCATATTGCACCTCCTCCACGTTAACGTGCTTGACAAAACGCCCCAGCAGATCATCGAAGCTGATGGGGGGCTTCTTCACCAGGGATCGGAAAAAATTCCCTTTCGCGAGCCCTTGGGTGCAGGCACTCACGAGATTTCCAACGTTGCACTGGGCACATCTTGTGCCACCCTGTTGAACCGCTGGATGTACTCCTTGAGCGGCTCTTTCGGCATCTGCTTGAGGGCGAACAGATTGAGTGTCGTCTTCTGATAGCGTTGGCTACTAGCGAAGTGGTGCAGGAAAGCGGTTCTAAACTCCGCAAAAGAGTTGATAGAGCCTTGTGGCAGCCTCTGGACCCATCGTTGGGCTGCTCCAAATAAGATGCTCAGGAACACTCGACACTTTATACCGTCAGTATACTAGTGCAGGAGTGTCACGTTTTTAAACTTGCAGACATTATCCTCCGAATCTTCCCGTCATAATCAGCAATCCCAGACCCATGAAACTGCTTCGGCATGGGGTCTTCCATAATCTCAGATGAGAAGGGAGTAGAGGGAGCCTTATGGGAGACCTTAGGTTCCTCCCTTTTCCCTTGTCCCTTTTCGTGCCTCTGCGCGCTGAAGGCTACCGAGTTGGCCTTCTCGATATCTCCGGGAGAGTCTCTCCGGGGGCCTGGGGTTGCTCCGTCCCGTCACCCTAATGGTGTGGGGGATCTTCGCGAGTGCGAGATGGAGACTCTAGGGATCTCCTCCCGTGCAGGAGCCCCTCGCTGTGAAGCGGCTTGCTCGACTTGGTGTTGCTCGAGCGCTTCTTTGATGGCGTTGGCCACCAAGCGATCCAGTTCCTCCCTCGTCAGGACAATGGATTGTTTCTCCGACCCTACCATTGGTGCTCCTTCTAGTGCATTATTGGTTTCCCACAGACGACGCCAAACTTATTCCGGAAGGATTCAACGTCGACAGCCAGTCACCAGGGTTCAGCCCACGCGGATGCTGACGTTAGGGGAGGAACTCTGCACCCTGCAAGAATAACACGAGCGTTAGGGGAACACGCCGGAGGTTGTCCGACGAAGCCCACTCCGCACTCAAGTCAATGCCTTGGTGGAGAAGAGGGAGAGAAGGCAAGACAATATGTGTGTAGTAAAGTATGTGTAACCCCCCTTACCGGAGGGGTTGGAATACTTTTTATACCTGTGGCCGCTGCCTTGGCGCATCCCATGATCTATGCCACGTCCCCCCCTTCGTCGGTTACAGGATAGTCTTTGAAACGATCCACACCGTCATTAAGTGTGACCCATTGCGACATTTAAGAGTCATGATAATTCCACGATAGGGGGATGCTTATCCACATATTCGAGAAAAAAAGGGGGGACCGTTACTTGAGGTTGAATGTTGCTTGGGCTACACTTCCCCGAGGTGATCTCGGGGTCTTCTGGCCCGGGAGGTCACGGGCGCTTCGCTTCCCCAAGGTGGTCTTGGGACCCGACTTCCCGGGGTGATCCCGAGAGGGGTTTTCTGATCTAAACTCCAGGGCGTGTTTACCACGAGAAGGCCCTGCGAGATCCCCTTCCCGAGAGTGTCCTGGGAGCTCTGAGAGGGGAGTCGCTCAGATTCGCTATATTTTACCATTCAGTTTCTTCAATCTACGTACCTGCTACGGGCTATTCAGCCTTATCATAACCTATTTGAATTAAAAGATCCTTATCACATTGTAGGTAGGAAGCATGACATAGAAGAAAAAATAATACACTATTTAGATTAAGTAAGTTTTAATCAATTCATGTGAATAGTATTAATAGTTAAATATAATATATCACAATTGGGTACGCATATGTAGATGATTATACAAATTCAATCTAAATCTCAAACCCTAAATATAATATGTTTTCATAAATAAAGCCGGATAAAATAGCTAAAGGATAGTACATAAGATAATTCAATCACGTAAGTTTCGTAATACTAAGTCAAATTCAATTACAATGAAGGCATAAAAATAAATGAAAATTTTAAGAACACATAAATTGTCGGGAAAAAAATCTATAATATAAAATTTATTAGCTTTGGAGATGATGATGAAAGTTTCGATATGGTCCTAGATGAGTAATTTTTTAGCTAGATTACAAATCAAAAAATAGAATGTGTAGTTGGATGGAAGCTTTTTACTAGAGGTCACGCGACGGGAAGGATGAGAAAATGTGACGAGAAGAGAAGAAACTAATGCGGTGAAGGACGAGCTAATGCGGTGAGATGAGGATGAGCTTGAAATTTTTTGGGAACACAGCAATTGGTAAGGATAAGAACCGGACTCCCAAATTGCCGAGAACAAAGACGCTAGTAGAAGTGAAGAAGCCGATGATGCAGGAGTTTCGACCGGAAGATGATGCCATGGAAACATAAGAACCAGTTAGTGTTTTACGATTTTGACCATAAAGAGGTTTTACAATTTCGTTGGAAGTGTTTTTTTATGAAAAATAAAAAAGTTGTTTGGTTCGAGATGACTCGGAAAGAATTCAAACTTTCTCCCTTGCTTCGGACGAGGATGGACGTGACTTGAATGGGGGCAGGATAGTGCGGAGGGTAAAATTGGTATCTCATAAGTAATTTGATAATCATAAAAAGTGGCGGATGTAAATTGGGTAATTGGAAAAACTTAGGGGTAAAATGTCCAAGTACATATATTTTTTATTTAAAATTATCATTCCTAATTTGTACATTTAGAAATTAATAAATTGGGTTCAACTTAAATAAATAGAGAATTTTAGGGGATACATTGAAATATCTTTTTCCCCCTTATAAGCCTTTAAATTCCAAAGCATTGTAAACCCTAACAAATCGACCGGCACTCAAAAAATCTCTGAAGCAGGAGAAAGAACCATGGCGGACGAGTCGAAGCCCTTCTTTCCGGTCGAGAAAGCTCACCACGTTAAGCCACCGCCGCCGCGCCGCCCCCGGGCCAACACCCAGGAGTCCCGCTTTTGGCGCTACTTCCGCCACTCCGAGCTCGCTTCCGGTCTCATCCTCCCCGTCACCGCCCTCGAGTTCTCCCCAGTGGCCCCCTTTCATCTTGCCGCGGCCTGCTCTGCCGCCGTGCACCTCTACGACGGCGGCGCCTCTCCCTCCCTCGCCCCCCTGCCCCATTCTCCTCTCTCTGGATTCTCCGATGTCGCCTACTCCCCATCCTTCCGCTGCGACGGATCCCTTCTGGCAGCCGGTGGAGAGTCCGGCCTCGTCCAGGTTTTCCGCCTTGACAAGGCTGGACCGCCTCTTCGCCGCCTCAGCGCCCACGTTCGCCCCGTTCGTCTCGTCCGCTACCCTCGTCTAGAGGACAAGCTCCACGTCTTCTCCGGCGGAGATGATGCTCTCCTTGTCTACTGGGACGTTCCCTCCGAGACCCAGCTTATCGCCTTCCCTGGCGCCCACCGTGACTACATCCGCGCTGGGTCACCCTCCCCGACCAGCCCCGAGGTCATGGCCACTGGCTCTTATGATCATTCCATCAAAATCTGGGACGTTCGTGTTCCATCAGGTTCGAACGCCATCCTCAGCTTCAGCCATGGGGATCCCGTGGAGAGTGTGGTATTCTTGCCTTCTGGTGGACTTCTCGCCACTGCGGGTGGAAATGTTGTCAAGATTTGGGATGTTATTGGTGGTGGCAGGTTGATTCACACAATGGAGGGCCACAACAAGACTGTCTCTGCGCTGTCTCTTGGTAGGGTTGGAAACACAAGTACGGCCCTTGGAGGTGGAGAGCCCAGACTCCTTAGTGTGTCTATCGATGGGTACATGAAAAGCTTCGATTTTGCAGCCTTTAAGATCACACACTCCATGAGGTACCCTGCGCAGCTGCTTTCTATCGGTTTCTCCCCGTCTGGCAATTCTCATGTTGTTGGGACATCAAATGGGGTCATTTACATGGGAATGAAAAAGAAGCTGCTGCAAGAAGAGAATGGAACTGGAAGTGCTAGTATTTTTGATGGGTATGCTCCTGAGCCTAAGAAGCAAGTTCTAAACCCAACCAACTATAGATACTTTCACAGAGGTCAAACTGAGAAACCACGAGAGACTGATTACCTGATCAAGAGAGCACCAAAGGTGAAGCTTGCCGAGCATGATAAGCTTTTGAAGAAGTTTAGGCACAGGGAGGCTCTTGTTTCAGTTTTGAGTAAAAAGGATCCGACTAGTACAGTTGCTGTGATGGAGGAGCTAGTGATCAGGAAGAAACTGCTCAAATGCGTGGCTAATTTGGATGTTGATGAGCTTGGTCTGCTTCTGCGTTTCCTGCACAAGTATGCTACCATGCCATGTTATGCAAGGTTTCTAATGAACTTAGCAAATAAGGTTATTGAGATGCGTCCAGAGGATATTCAATCAAATAAGCATTTGAGCAAATATGTTGGAAGTCTTAGGCGCAGAGTTGCAGAAGAAATCATGATACAGCGTTCTTTGCAAGAGATACAGGGAATGATTTCATCTTTTCTCATAATAGCTGGGCGTTGAGCTTCTCCTTTCCTTTGCTTGAATACTTGTGTGAGTACGTATCCATTGACTATGCATGTGTTGTCTTGGTTCATGGTATTACGCATCAAAATTCTGTTAAATTAATTTGGCATTCTCGTGATGGCTTACTAAAGTGTTTTTATCGTGTTTATTCTATCTGTCAACTAAGGCTAAATTAGCAAACTGAATTTTATCTACCAGATGTATCTTTTTATTTGGGAACAAATTCTGTATGTCTGACAGTGCAACTGCAGCATATTGGATATTGTGGAAACCTTAATCTGATTAGAGATTATTTTGTTTCATGGTATTGTATCAGTATTCAACTTTTGTTCTGATGATTTGGTATACAACCTCCAAGTTAACCAGTGAGTTGGTTCCTTGTCTGTTAACCCTCAAGTCTATTGCTCAGCCTGTTAAACCTATACTCTCCATTTGAACCTACACAACCATAGAAAGTATCAAATAGAGTTTTTATCCTTGACATCTTCAATAGAAGCACAATAAACTCAAAAGTGATATAGATGAACAAGTGAAGGATGTTAACTGATTTTTCAACTAGAGGTCAATGTTGTTATCAGCATCAAATCGTGCAAGTCCCAACTTTTTGGATTGCCTATGTGGATATTATCCCTTTACTGAATTCTGCTCAGGGTTATAATATTGCTAGTAATGTATAGTCGTCTTATCTGAATTTCATATTTGTGCATCTTTATGCACTTCTCATGTGAAACCAGATTGACAGTTGATACTATTCACGAAAATTTCATTTGTGAGGCTTCATTTTAGATACCTGAACGTCTTTAATTGGAGAAGAAAGGATATGAGGAGATAAATCAAATTTATGATATTTAATTCATTTCCTGCTTAGTTCTTATACTTTGATATTCAGTCCTGCCTTGGTTAATTGATGGCAAACCTAGAATGAATAACTGACTCATCATTGTTATTGTTTGTTAGAATTTGATGACCCGAATTCTGTTTGATCCGTTAATATTTATTAGATATTTTCTTATTAATATGTTAATTAACAGATTCTTTATAAATCTGTTAATTAACAGTTTCGTTATTAATTTTTATTTGATTAAATATTCTAAAGTCCCTATAAATTGTGTATCTCATAGACAAGTTGAATAAAATCAATCAAGAAAGTATTTGGTTATCTCTTCTTTCTGTTCTCTACCTCCCTTTTCTCTCTACTTCTCTTTGCTTTATTATTGTATAAGAGTTGTCGACTTTGTATTCCACCGTTCTTATTGATTTTCCTCCTCTGCCCGTGGTTTTTTTCCCGTCAAGGGTTTTCCACGTAAATCTGGTGTGTTCTCTATTATTCTTGTTGTCGTTTTTCCATTCTAATCTTGTAACAAGTGGTATCAGAGCAAGATTGGTTTTGAGAATTTCAACTGGGATTAATGACAACGGCAAGCATGAAATACAATATTCCGCTTTTGGATTGCAACACCAGGTTTACGCTGTGGCAGGTTAAGATGCGAGCGGTGCTAGCACATCTGGACTTGGACGACGCACTGTTCGGGATAGACAACATGCCCTCGACATGGACAAAGGCGGAAAAGGAACGTAAGGATCGAAAAGCTCTATCTCAGATCTACCTTCATTTATCGAATGAGATTTTACAGGATGTTTTAAAGGAGAAATCCGTTGCTGCATTATGGCTAAAACTAGAGCAGTTGTGCATGAGAAAAAGTTTTACAAGCAAATTGGGTCTGAAACAACGTTTGTATTCTCATCGCATGGCAGAAGATACGTCATTAAGAGATCACTTGACCGTGTTTAAGGAAATCGTCTCTGACCTAGAGGCTTTAAAGGTCAAATATGATGATGAAGATTTAGCATTGATCTTACTGTGTTCTTTACCCTCATCATATACGGCTTTTAAAGATACTATTTTATATAATCGTGATACTCTTATTTTGAATGAAGTTTATGATTCATTATTTTCAAAAGAGAAAATGAAACAGCTTGTCGAAGAATCTAAGACTCAGGGTGAGGGTCTTATTATTCGAGGAAGGACTCAGGAGGAAGACTCTAATGGTAATATCAGGGGCAGATCGAAATCCAAAAATAGCGATAAGATCTGTAATTATTGCAAGAAGAAGGGTCACATCAAATTAAAATATTTCAAGCTGCAGAATAAGAATAAAAGAGCAGGTGAAAATTCGAGGGAAAAACAACCAGAGAAGTTTGGTGAGACTGATGTTGTCGAAAATTACAGTGATGGTGAACTTCTCGTTGCCTCTGATGCTGATCTGAAGAAGAGTGAGGAATGGATTTTTGATTCTGGTTATACGTTTCATATGTGTCCCAATCAGGACTGATTTTCAACATATGAAACGGTTTCGAGTGGTGTCGTTTTAATAGGCAATAATACATCTTGCAGAATTGCTGGTATTGGTACGGTCAAAATTAAGATGTTTGATGGTGTCCTTCGGGCACTTGGTAATGTGAGGCACGTTCCTGATTTGAAGAGAAATATGATTTCTGTAAGTATTCTTGATTCTAAAGGGCACAAGTACACTGGTGAAGGTGGAGCTGTGAAGGTCAGTAAAGGGTCTCTTGTTGTGATGAAGGGACTAAGGAGAATCGTCAGTTTATATGTTCCGCAGGGATCCACAGTAATAGGTGATGTTGCCGTCATAAGGTGATATGGATAAAAGAAGATCACTTACGGAAAGCTTGTAAGGAAGTTATTTTGCTGAAAGGACTCTTCAGTGAGCTTAGCGAATACTTACAGATTACTACAGTCTTTTGTGATAGTCAGAGTGTTATTTTCCTCACGAATGATCAGATATTTTATGAGAGGACAAAGCATTACTTGGACTTGGTTGATGCTAGATGTTGAGATTTGCCTGTGGGACTTTTGTGGAAAAGGTGGAGAATGTTCATTTGAAGATTTGTGGAATTCGCGTCAAGGTGGAGATTGTTAAAATTTGGTGACGCGAATTCTGTTTAATCCGTTAATATTTATTAAGATATTTTCTTATTAATATGTTAATTAACAGATTCTTTATAAATCTGTTAATTAACTGTTTCGTTATTAATTTTTTATTTGACTAAGTATTCTAAGGTTCCTATAAATTGTGTATCTCATAGACAAGTTGAATAAATCAATCAAGAAAATATTTTTTTGAGTTGCCAACTTTGTATTTCATGATTCTTAGTGATTTTTTCTTCTCTGTCCGTCATTTTTTCCTGTAAAGGGTTTTCCACATAAATCTGATGTGTTTTTTATTATTCTTGTTGTTGTTTTTTCGTTCTAATCTCGTAACATTGTTATTATTATTATTATTATTTTCTATTTTCCATCTTATGTTTGTTCCATATCCTTTGTAGTTTGCAGATTGAGTGGGTTTAGCAAAAGCACCTGTAGTCTCATGGCATCTGAGCATATACTAATGGCAGTCAGAAGATCTAGCAGGGAGCTTCCTAGTCTTTGCTACTAATCAAATTTTGCAGTCTTTGATTGCCTTGCTTTTGTAATCAGATGAATTGCTCTGGCCTGATGAGGGAATCGGTGTTTGATGTTAACTGTTTATTATTTTTATTTTTTGGATAAATAGAAGAACATATATGTTATTCTGCTGTTATTTATCAAACGGCTAGATTTTCAAGACATGAAAACTTTTCGTGTTATGTACATTTTATTTATTGGAATTTTCTAAATCACATGGGTTATCTTTTTTATGAGTCGGATTTTTTATGTTTCATCTTCATTTATTATATTCATCTTCATTGGATTTTTAATTTTTTTTCCATGTGCATTCGGTCAAAATCGAACTGACCGAATCGAAAATTGAATTAATCGATTTTTTTAGAATCAATTGAACCGATCGAATTTTCTATAAAAATCGAACTTATCGAACCGATAAAATTTCGGTTAATTTAGTTTTCGACCGAATTAACCGAAATTTTAAATTTAATTTGATTTTTAATTAAAATAACTAGATTATATTTAATTAATTATATTTTTAAATAAATAATAATTAAATTATTATTTTTAATCGATTTAACCGAATTATAAAATTCAAAATCGAAACCAAACCGATTTAACCGAAAAATTGAACCGAATTTTTTTTAAAAAATTAAAAACCGAATTAACCGAACTGAATTTCAAAATTCGATTTGTTCGGTTCAATTAATTCAGGGTTTTTAAAATTTTTACTCACCCCTACTTAGAGGATCGAATCTATCAGATAGGTTTTATATTAATAATTTATTTTTATTTTATTCAATTATCATTATATATTAAAAATATATTAAAATATTTAGGTCGGATATAAATTGGTATCTTAAAAAAAACCTCTGTATAAGAAAATAAAGAAAATTGGCATTCCTAGTTCCTTTACCCGTTTTCCATATACTTTTACTCTTTTTGTTTTATAAATATATTCATTAGTTAATAATGAGGCTTAGTGAGCAAAAGTTTAAGTTAATACATATACCGTCGAAACGATTTATATGATGGATGAGGCAAATATTTAAATTTAAGTGTTTAAATAGTTTTGTTGTGTCTAAGTTTATCACAAACTTTACAATTAATCAAATTACCGGTTAAAACCTAAAATGAAGTGATAGAAAGAAATTAGGGTTATGATACACATAGTGAAAATAAATGTCTTAGTAAAAAATTTGATCGTCAATCGACGGTATATCCGATGCCAATCATCGATTGGACACCATCGGCGGCCTCTGGCACCCCGAACCAAACTATACCCTGTGGGGCACGGTGAACCCGTCGGGGATCGCTACAATTGTGATCTCGCATCATTCATCGTCAATATCGACGGGTTCACTATTATCGGTGATCCCGATGGGTTCACCATCTCCCAAGGTATAGTTTGATTCGGGATGGCAATCGAAAGTCATCGGTGGTGTCCGATCGGCGATCGGACGTCGGATGTGCCATCGATTGACTGTCAAATTTTTTACTGAGGATTCACTTTCACTGTGCGAATCATTTCCCAATAAATTATGGGTACCTTCTTTGTGGCCTAAGACTATATTCAAGTATTTAAGGACTAGATTCGTGGTAAAAATGGAACCCAAACAAATTGAGGATTAGATGTAAAAGTGGATAAAGACCCAAGCATAAGGAACATCCAGACTCGAAAGTCTAATGAATAAGAGGTTCATCTGACATCAGGTAATAATTCTTACGAAACTGGGATAAGACAATCAATCGATTGATATCAGAATCAATCGACTGATACATTGAAAATACCTTCAGATTGGACTATTAGTCGATTGATGAAATCCATCGATTGGTGTTGATTTGAAGAATAGAAGCGAATAAAACTTGCTTGTTTCGACTGAAGTGATCGGTTGACTGATGTTGGACATCAGTTAACTAATCACTACAAAAAAAAATTACTAATTTGCCGACGAATTTTTATAATGAACAAAAGTTCATCATAAATTAACAATAAAATTTATGACAAGAAAAATATAATCATCGCAAATTAGCAATAATATTTACGATAAAAAAAATATTTTCTCCATAAATTAGCAACAAAACTATCTCATCGCCAAATTTGTCACTACAAATAAATTCGTTGCCAAATTCATCGTCAATTGACAATGAATCGTAGATTTGTCCCCAAATTAACGACAAAACCAGGATTCATTGCTAAATTTAAAGATCTTCTCCAAGTGTAAAAAAAACAACCGAGATCTCAAAATTGATGACGAATCCAAGATTCATCACTAAATCGATGATAAATCTTGGATTCATCACCAAATTTAAACTACTTTGCCAAATTCCTAAATTGGCTGAGCTCTCAAATTTGGTGACGAATCTCGGATTCTTCGCCAAATTTAAACATCTTCACGATGGTCGGGATCTCAAATTTTGCGACAAATCTAGAATTCATTGCCAATTGACGATGAATTTGAGATTCGTCGCCAAATTCAACGATCTTCATCAAAATCTATCTGGATCTCAAAATTTAGTGACTAATCCAAAATTTATCACCAAATTAACAACGAATCCAGAATTTATCTCCAAATTGGTGATGAATCTAGGGTTCATCTCCAAATTGGCCACCAATTTAGGATTTATTGTCAAATTGAGATTCATAACCAAATTTAAACATCTTCGCTAAATTCATAAATTGGATGGGATCTCAAATTTGGTGACGAATCTAAGATTTGTCATCAAATTTAAACAACTTTGCCACGACTAAGATCTCAAATTTTGTAACTAATCTCAGATTTATCGTCAAATTTGAGATCCAAGCTGTTGCAAAGATGTGTAAATATGGTGACGAATGTTTCCCACAGCTAGGATCTCAAATTTTGCTATGAATCCAAGTTTTGTTGCTATTGGAGACGAATTCTGGATTCATCGCCAAATTAAAAAACCTTCGTCAAAATCTGTTGGGATCTCAAATTTATTGATGAATCCAAAATTCGTTGCCAAATTAACAAAGAATCCGTGATTCATTTTACTTCATCGCCAAAAGCCTTAACATAAGAACTTATCCTGATCCCCTACCTCCAAATCTACCTGATCCATCGATTCCCCCAACTCCCCCAATCTAGCGATGGCAATTTTAGTGAGCTTGGAGAGGTGTGGCTATAAGCTTCCTCCCCTCTTCCCACTCCCCTCGTCTTATTTGCCAAGCCCTCTCACCTGTCGAATCTGGTTGTTGCACCCTCAAGGTCGGCCTCTAGGGTTGAGTGACCACGTTGAGGTTGGCTTGACACTGTGGTTGGTCGGCCGCTGAGGCAGGCCAACTGCTATGGCTAGCCGGCTAGTGAGGCTGGCTAGCCGGCTAGTGAGGCAGGCTAGCCACTGTGGACGAATAAGTGTTGGATTATTTGGGTGAGGTTTAAATTATCAAATTTATGATTCCCCCATGAGAAAAATATGAAAAAAAATCGGCTTTTTACCAAAGGGCGTACCCAACATTTGGTAATTACCAAATCGCGTACGAGGTTTTTTTTACCAAAGGGCACATCGCATATAGTGAATTGCCTATTATACCCCTCCTGCCAATTGAAGCCTTTCTCGATTAACTTTTCGAGACTTCCAAACCACTTTATCAGTATAATACTAATTTGTGGCTCAGATGGACATGGATTTGATTTTTCATCTCTCAGCACAACAACGTTAATGGTATTGTTGAAGGTGGCGGATATTGTGCTATCGTCGTGAGCTCATCCCCCGAATCCGTCTCCCCAACCAAAACCTAGGGAAAGCTCATAAGTGTTTGTGTGTGTCCCAGAGGTGGCTGTAAGTGTTAAGGCTTAAGTCCAAACTGCTCTTAGGGTTTCTGCAAGGCTGATATTTTTGATAATGGCAGGAGAAATGTCAGTGTCTTCTTCCTTGGCAAAGGAACTTGATAATGGTAGGAGAAATGCCATAGTTTGGCAAAGGAAATGCCATAATGCCATAATGCCAAGGAACTTGATAATGGCAGGAACTTGATAATGTCATAACGCTGACTTTCATTACAGTTATCATTTCTCTTGCTTCATCCATATTCTCCTCACTAATTTTCCTTTTTTCCCTTGTCCATGACATTTGATATTTCTTTCTTGCTCCGCTTCCCCTTTGGTAATAGCTGGTCACGTCCTCTCCTTGTTCTACAATATACTGGATCAGAAAGAGGATCGACTACAGGATAACTTTCTTGAGCCCCCATGCCCTTTATTTCAATTATTGAAAGCAATTCCTTAACGCTTTCATTCAAAATAATATTCTCCTCTGTTAGCTCCTTGATTTGTTTGTCTTTAAGAATGCATTCACCACATTGCCTTACATCTTCTATGTCATCTCCTTGCGATGTCTCTATTGGCCATGGAATGTCATCACCGATATCAAGAATCTCAAACAAATTGTTCTCATGTAGGTTAGGAATTATTTCTATAATGACCTGTCAATTAACAAGTACATAAATGTTACTGCTTCTATATCAAACTAACATAGATCACAGTTTAGAATAATTTCCTCTTCCGACGACAATAGGTCGACAAGGGCCCTCACCCGACTAATATGCGAAGGAATATTCCTCCACTTATTTATTCGGGGTCCTTCAACATTGTATGGTTTTTGAATTGGTGCATGCTCCAAAAACCATGCCTACACTAAGTTTTCCAGCCAAATAGATTAATGACAGCAAAATTTTATAAAATTTAACAAGAAAATTCTACTCACTGCCAAAAGCCCAGCAAACCCCTTTAGGTAAGGGAGGTTGGTGCTGGTCTGGTATCCCTGAGTTGGTGAAAATAAGTCCCCAATCTTAGGTAATTGTGGAGACAAAAATTGATGGATAGCTTCTACCCTGTTAAATCTAGCAAGATTCTCATAATCATCTACTATATCTACAAGACCTGAGGAACCTTATATGTACTAGACGAAAATAAAACATAAACAAATATATACAAAATATAGAATTTACAGACTAATAAAACATCATCCTCTGATTCAACACTTTTTAAATAATATTTAAGTAACTCTTCAATTCTTGTTCTGGTAGGTTTTTCTTTTGAGAAGTAAGTAATATAGAGGTCACCCGATGCTTTAGTTGAATTAATAGAGACTGAAACACCACGGTCCACTATACCCAGTAACAAAGCAACATCTCGTCTGGTGAACACAACCGGTATACCTGAAACATTTAAAACATTTAGTTATCATCAACAATATAGCCTTCAAATGATTTCACTTTGGGCCTGAAATAATTTCATTTCAGGCCCAACGTGGGCTTGAAATAATTTCACTTCAGGCCTACTGAGGGCCTGAAGTGAAATCACTTCAGGCCCTCGGTAGGCCTGAAATGAAATGAGTGAACTGTATCCCTGTTTTATCTTACTATAGATATTGTTTAGAATTCATAACTAAAACTATTACCTGAGAATTTAAAATTTTGCGAGGTTGAATCCCAACTTTCGAATATATTCACCAAAATTCCACGGATATGCTGCAATTCTTGTATGTCCAAGAAAACACTGAAGGGCGACTCTTTGATCTTGGCAATGTGTCGATCATTTAGAATTTGAAATGCTTCAAAAAATTGTTTAAAGTGTCCTAAAATACTGCACCAATGTAATTTTTCCCCCAAAATTATCTGAAACCTACAGTTTTTATACATTACAAATTTATTAAGCAAAAATAAGTTTAAACATGTGCACAAACTATGCTGTTTTGACCTAAGACTATGGCATTTCTCCTTCCATTATCAAAAATAATTTTCAAAGAAACCCTAACCCCTACTTTGGATAATGCCGAGCAGTCTGGAAGAAGATGCTGACATTTCTCCTGCCATTATCAAAGGAACTTGACTATGGCATTTCTTCCTTGGCATTAATAATTTTCAAAGTAATTGTACTTTTCGAAGCGCGAACAAAAATGTCTTTTTCAAAATTATGCATTTTTCAAAATATAATATATCATTCAAAATACAATGCCTTCAAAAATTTTGCACTAAGTGTTTTCAAAAAGAACCAAAGGATTTCATTGTTGGTACAAGTATTTTCTTTTATTTTTGATGTATGACAAAGGGGGAGAGGTGTGCTTAAGTTAAAAAAAAATTCCCAAAGATCAAAAATGTAATTTCAAAACTTATATCATTTTTTTCCAAGGATAGTAAGTAAGCCCTTTAAACCAATCTAACTTAAGTTATTGTCAAACATCAAAAAGGGGGAGATTGTTGGTGCAAGTTGCATCAATAATGTTCTCCTCTAAATGTTTTAATGTTTGACAATACACTTAAGTCAGTGATATATTGAACAGACAAAGGGAAGCAAAGGAGAAGTAACCTAAGTTGAAGAAAAGTCCTAGTTAACCTAGGCATCGAAACCCTAAGACCTGGCGAAGGGATGCTGAGCACCTAGCGAAGGGCTGCTAGGCATCGAAACCCTAAGACCTGGCGAAGGGCTGCTGGGCACCTAGCGAAGGGCTGCTAGGCATCGAAACCCTAAGACCTGGCGAAGGGTTGCTGGGCACCTAGCGAAGGGCTGCTAGGCATCGAAGACCTAGCGAAGGGCTGCTAGGCACCTGGCGAAGGACTGCTAGGGAATGAAGACCTAGCGAAGGGCTGCTAGGCACCTGGCGAAGGACTGCTAGGGAATGAAGATCTGGCGAAGGACTGCTAGGCACCTGGCGAAGGACTGCTAGGGAATGAAGTCTTGGTTCAAGGGATTGAGCAACTTAGCTGAGCGATGACTAAGGACAAGAGTAGAGACGGGTCAGGGTTTGGGCGTCTCGAGGTCCGGAAGTATCGAAAGCTAAGCAAAAGTCCACCCGAAGGACTGGGTGGCAACCGTCTCCTGAAAGGAGTAGGTGAAGGGCGAGTTCTCGGGGATGGGAACTTGTGCCGGTTCGACCTAGGGTTTCGTGAAGATTCGAAGTCAGAACCAAGTCCTTAAGGCTAATATTATATGTATATGTGCTTTGTGTTTGTGTATCTTGTACGTACCAAGAACCGGAGACAAAGCAGGCAAGTTGCTAGAAAATGGCTGATGGGGCGCCCCCACTATTGGGGGCGGCCAGAGCAAGGCATAAAACCCAGTATTGGGTTCAAAGGCTTGATGAGGGCGCCCGGGATGATGAGGGCGCCCCCAGTTAAGAGTAAAATGCAGTTTTTGTTAAGTAAGCAGAATAGATGTCAAGGAGGGCGCCCGGAAGGTCCGGGGCGCCCGGGTTCAAAGCTGTATTTGCAGTTTTGAGTCCGAAACACAGATAAGCCCTCATGAGGGCGCCCGGGAGGTCCGGGGTGCCATGGTCAAAGGTTTTATCAGCTGCGGAGAAGTCGACGCGGGGATAAGGTTTGACCGGGTTTATCGGGGTGCCCCCAACGTCCAGGGCGCCCGTAGGAAGCCTATAAAAGGGGCTTCGACCCCTCTGCTTTAAACACAATTGCAAAGTGTCATTCTAATCATTCTGACCGACGATAATGCGTTAAAGACGAGGCTCTATGACCGGGAGGCTCCAGGTGGAAGTGCGCTGCACTTCGGAGGTCCAGATCGGTCGAGCTTCAACTTTGTTTTGTTCGGTTTGGATTTAATTTTCCATACTTAACTTTCTGTACTTGTGCTTGTACTTCTACACTGTAAGACGGGTTTTCTCCGCCTCCGAAAATTTCGGAAAGGAGACCAATAGTGGACTCACGCCGAGTACATAGGCCTTGGGCGTACTGACCCTGGGAGGTTGGGAACCAAATAAATAAATCCCGCTGTGTCCCTGTGTATTGCTTTTATTTTGTTTATTTACTTTTTCACTGTGCTACTAACGTTCTAAGTTCAGAACGATCTGAGTTTTTCTACGAAGTTTCCGAGAGAATTTTTCACGGTCGATATTCACCCCCTCTATCGACGGCACCGGTCCTACAGCCATGACTTTCAATCATTTAAATTCTCTTGCTAGTGGTCGTAAATATAAGATTGACTTTGACTCAGCAGTGAGCAACCTTTATTCATATATATGTTAATCTTTGTGTGTAAAACATCATTCATGGTGATTATTAAAATCATGATCCATTTTACAGGTAAAAGAACTTAAACAATATAGTCGCAACGAACTTACAGCTATTCATCCATATCTACAAAGTCATCATCCCTTGGACAATTGGCCCTCCGTGAGTCAAAAATGTCCCCAACAAAAACATAGGTAAGTAAATGGGGATGAGTTTAAAAAATAAAAGTATTTGATATACCCACTTATTGAAATAAAAATTACTCTATTGTTATTTTCAGCGTGGACTGTGCCTTTTTTGTGATGCAATACGTTCGATGTCTCCTATATGATGAGAAGATGGATTTCAAACAAGGAGACATGAGGAAAATGAGATTTGATCTGACAGTTAATTTTCTGAGGGGCATGTTTTGTAAAACATGAGAGTAAATATCGATGTATTCTTGTCAAAAAAATCCTTTGCTGTTGATTGAGCTCCATTTGTATGGAAAATTTTGAGTATGTTGATGTTGTCATATGAATATAATTGATTGTCAAGAAAAACAAAACAATTGTGTAATGTTGATTCACCTCCAGTTGCTGCAATGTTGTGTGCCAACTGATACGGTAAGATAACATAACTGATAATGATTGGAACTAAGGTTGGACACCATAAATAACATCTCTTTGGTTAACTCTAACTAGTGATATCGAGTATGGACTTACAAGACTCCTATTGTAACAAAAACTAAAAATATAGCTTCATGATGTGCAAGGAAATCAATATAATATTGAATTCTATTCTATATAAATCAATATAATATTTAATTATAAAATTATTTTAAAATAGGGATAAAATCTGGAATCCAAGTAGGGGCTAAAATCACTTGAATTCAGGCCCACGGTGGGCCTGAAATCAAGTGATTTCAGGACCACGGTGGGCCTGAAATCACATGATTTCAGGCTCACGCAGAGCCTGATGTCACATTATTTCAGGCCCACCTTGGGCCTGATATTATTTTATTTCAGGCCCACCTAGGGCCTGAAATATCTTCATTTCACGCCCAACTAGGGCCTGAAATAACTTGTTATCAGGCCTACTTTAGGCCTGAATAGGTATCCTTTTGCAACATGATGTACTGAAATTAGAGGTCTGGACATCAAAAATAGCATCTCTTAGCTCTACACTACCTATTGGTATAGGGTTTTCAGAAATGCAAAGATCCTAGGTCCATCAGTGGGTTAGGGTGGAAAGCCACTCATAGACCTACAGAGTATCCTTTTGCAACATGATGTACTAATATTAGAGGTGTGGACACCAAAAATTGCATCTCCTAGCTCTAGTCTACCTATTGGTATAGGGTTTTCAGAAATCCAAAGATCCTAGGTTTTTCAGAAATTGCATCTCCTATCTCTACTCTCCTATCTCTACCAACATTATTTAAACTTGTACAATAATTTAAAAAATTACCACTACAAATATAAAATTTAAAAATGTATTTAAAAAAATTATAAATTTTATTTTTTAAACTGGAAAACAAATTTCAGTCGACCTTGGGCCTGAAATCAAGTATTTCAGACCCATGGAGGGTCTGAATTTCTGTGATTTCAGGCCCAAGGTGGGCCTAAATATCTGTGATTTCAGGCCCACGATGGGCATGAATTTCTCTGATTTCAGGCCCACGGTGAGCCTGAATAGCTCTGATTTCAGACCCAGGGTGGTTCTTAAATTTGTTGAATTCACAAACTTCAAAAATACATATAAATACAAAATCAATAAATATAAAAATATATCTTTTAAATATATCGTTGAGTTATTAAAAAAAATAAAAAAATATCATTGAGTTTCAATAATATATCGTTGAGTTATAAAAAAAATATTATATAGATGATATATCTTTTAAATCAAAATAAACATATATCAAATTAATAAATAATACATATACAAAATAAGGCCCACGTTGGGCCTGAAATCCTATTATATCAGGCCCAGCAGTGATCGAGGTTTAAAGCGTGCTCGGGATCGAAGTAGTAAGCAATCTTCTTGTAGCTCCTGTTTTCTTGGCATTTGAAGTTCTAGCTTGCTTTCATCAATTAGAGTCGTGTGGGCGACGTCCTCCTCATCGAACTAGTCGAAATGTACGTACCCTCACATTTAGTTTTTCATTTTAGATTTTGTTTTTGACCTAGAGTTAGCGATAGTCCTTACTCACTGACCGAATATGAGGAGACTCTTTATGAACGAAACCTAAGTGTTATAAATCTTTTTTGTCAAATAATTTGTTTTTGATGGTTGCTAAGTTCGGGATGGCTCCAAAAAGATCATCTGCAATAATTCCAGCTTCCAAAAAATCGAAGCAACAGCAAGCCCCTGGTGGAAGTAAAAAAAAACAGTTGACACAAGTCAAAAGGAAATTGTTTAGCGACTATACTAGTTTTGTCAATAGAGGTCGAACTAAATGAATGAACTGGAAAAATAGCCTTTGCCATTTCCAAAATTTTATTGGTTCAGTTCCACCCACACGAGCACAAGAACAGTTGCTTCGACATACACCCTTTTCTTGCGTCTTGGACCTCCCTACTACTTCATGTGTAAGACCCCAGGTTCAGAATATGTTCGATAATTAGGATGAGGAAGATTAGAGCTTTATATTCCATGAGACAAATCTGAAATTCACAAAGGTTGATATTGTAGGACCGGTGCCGTCGATAGAGGGGGGGTGAATATCGAACGTGAAAAATCTTTCACAATTCTTCGTAAAACTTTCGTTCGTTTTGGACTTAGAATATTAGTAGCGCAGCGGAAAATAACTAGAACGAAAAACAAAGCAAAGGACACAGCGGATTTTTACTTGGTTCCCGACCCCCCAGGGTCAGTACATCCAAGTCCTATGCACGGGAACGCCCGTCCACTATTGGTCTCCTTCCCGGACTTTCCGGAGGAGGAGAAACCCGACTTACAGTGCAGGATTACAAACAAAAGATATAGAAAACTAATTGCAGTATTATTAAAGCAAACCGAACAGAACAAGTAAGAAGCTCGGCCGATCTGGACCTCCGAAGTGCCGCGCACTTCCTCCTGGAGCCTCCGGGTCATACAGCCTCGTCTTTAGCGCGTTGTCGTCGGTCGGAATGATCAGAATGGATCTAGAATGTCATGTCTGAAGCAGAGGGGTCGAAGCCCCTTTCATAGCACTCCTGGGGGCGCCCTGGACGTTGGGGGCGCCTCGGAAGACTCGGTCAAACTTTATCCCTGCGCCTACTTCGCCGCAACAGATAACAGCTTTGACCAGGGCGCCCTGGCTGTTGGGGGCGCCCTGGCTGATGAGGGCGCCCTGGCTGATGGGGGCGCCCTCAACACTGGGGGCGCCCTGCTTAGGGCCTCCAGCACCCTACTACTTCTTCCAGTCTTGGTACCTGCAAGATATACAAACACAAAGCATAGATACCTATAATATTAGCCTTAAGGACTTGGTTCTGACTTCGGATTTGCACGAAACCCTAGGTCGAGCCGGCACAAGTTCCCATCCCCGAGAACTTGCCCTTCACCTACTCCTTTCAGGAGACGGTTGCCACCCAGCCCTTCGGGTGGACTTTTGCTTAGCTTCCGATACCTCCGGACCTCTAGACGCCCAAACCCTGACCCGTCTCTACTCCTGTCCTTAGTCATCACTCAGCTAAGTTGCTCAGTCCCTTGGACCAAGACTTCATTTCCTAGCAGTCCTTCGCCAGGTGTCTAGCAGTCCTTCGCCAGGTCTTCATTCCCTAGCAGCCCTTTGCTAGGTGCCTAGCATTCCTTCGCTAGGTCTTCTATGCCTAGCATCCCTTTGCTAGGTGCCTAGCAGCCCTTCGCTAGGTCTTCTATGCCTAGCATCCCTTCGCTAGGTCTTGGGGTTTCGATACCTAGCAGCCCTTCGCTAGGTGCCTAGCAGCCCTTCGCTAGGTCTTAGGGTTACGATACCTAGCAGCCCTTCGCTAGGTGCCTAACAGCCCTTCGTTAGGTCTTAGGGTTTCGATACCTAGCAGCCCTTCGCTAGGTGCCTAGCAGCCCTTCGCTGGGACTTAGGGTTTCGATGCCTAGATTAACTAGGACTTTTCTTCAGCTAAGGTTACTTCTCTTTTGCTCCCCTTTGTCTGTTCAATGTATCACTGACTTAAGTGTATTGTCAAACATTAAAACACTTAAAGAGGAATATCATTGATGCAACTTGCACCAACAGATATATCACTTATTCTAAGGCTACCTGGCAATGGAGTGATAGTGCAACTTGATTTAAATGAGGCCTCCAGCCCACTGTACAAGCAGTATTTTGAAGAGTCAAGTTGTTCTGCCAAGCATTTGGAGAAACTGATAATTAAGTCTACATCCAATGACAAGCTCTACTGTCAGTTGTATATACTCTATTTTTTTCTACAGTTCTATTTTGTGGTACTAACAGCATACTTTTCATTCCTACCCTGTCACTAATTGATTGCGTAGATAATTTTGACAATCTACCAAACTATAATTGGTGCAATATCATCTACAATTTCATGGCTCCTCAGTTGGATTCCATTGGAAAGGAGGTTACACTGAGGCATAGAACAAATGTAGGTGATTCAAGCCAAACGACCAAGGCTCCCTTGCTCAAGGGATTTCCAAATATTTGTAAGTTAGAGTACATATACCTGCTCATATATGATATGATGGATTTTAATTATAGAATATAATCATGTTGCAGGTATGGCTGAGTGAACATATTAGTATTGCTGGTCCAGAACATCCTCATAGATTGCCAAGAATACTTTGCTGGACTTAGCCTAAAGCCCATGTTGAGAGTATCAAGAGGAGAATAGACTGTGTGACCACAAATTTAATTATTGTTGATTTAATTCCGGCTGAGTCAGAGCTTGATTTGGTACCTCACTACTCTCCTCCAACTCAATCACTTGAGGTATAGTGTCAGGTATTACAGCAAGCAGCACAAGGAAGCCAAGCAGCAGAAGGAAGGCTACAGACCTTAAAAATGGAAGTCTGCATTCTATGTATAGAAAAGCAAGAACAAATTGATGCCTTACAACAACAATTAACTATAGCACTAACAAGTTTGGAGGATGTTAAAATTGACAGGGCAACAGCCATCAATGACAAGGATCATATTATTGCTCAGAAGGAAACAATAATTGCGGAGGAGGCCCAGCTTAAACAAAAAGATGAAATCATTGCTGAAAAGGATACAATAATTAGTGACCAAGATGCCTTGCTTAAACAACAAGATGCTCACTACAAAAAAATGTCAGCTGTAAGAGATACGATCATACTTCAGTCTAACCAGCAAATCATGAAGATGCATAAAGAATTGGAAATCAAAGGGTTAGATGAAGCTGAGCCACTTCTCAAAAAAAGAAAATAACTCAGGTCAGACCAGCCTCCGAGGCCAAAGCCAAGGGCAAAGTAGTTGTTGAGGATGAGGATGAGGATGAAGATGAAGATCAAGATCAAGATGACGAGGCTCCTGCCCCCATCAATGACATAAACTACAACGCAAACAACAACATCTGCGACCTCAACCCAAACAAACTTATTTGAACAACAGGCAGCTAAAGCAAAAGAAATTCATAAGGTGAAAAGCAAAATATTGAAGAATGCCAGGGCATTTTTTAAGAAGAAGAATGAAGATGAAGAGATTGTTGAACCCTTATTAAAGCTTAGTAAATTAAAGTGAGTTAGTTGTTATTGTGATTGCATATATTTGTAAAACAATGATGATTATTCTCATTCATTAATAAAATTTATTCATTCACCTTCTTATTAAGTTGCTTATATTATGTTCATGTAGGTATCAGACAAATCCAGTATGGTTCAATGGGACCTTTTCATTTGATATGCAATCATTTTTGACAATATTTGATTGGAATGACTACACCACCGGGGATCGCATAAATACATACTGGACAATTCTTGTAAATGAAGCAAAATCGTGTAACTCACCATACCACCCCTCCATATTATGTGGGGTGGGGTTACATGTAAGTCAATTAGCAAGTTATTTTGTTGTTTATTTCTAGGATTTAGTCGACTAACACTTCCTTTTTAATAAACATAGGAACTGTTTGAGGTGATTCACGCTGCAGCATTTGAACAAACAATTGCTATTGATACAGATAAGCCAATTAGATATATCATCTGTCCTCTAAATAATGTAGATGATTATTGGCATCTAATGATTATTGACCTCGAGAAAGGTAGTATCCATCATTATAATTCTCTCGGCGCCACAGAAGGGTACACTGCCAAATTTGAAAACACTGTAAGTTTTCTATTTCATATATATACCTCTACAAAAAATTTCAATGCAATATAATTGTTACTAATGTAATATCTGTGTAGGTGGCGTTTTTCAAAATTTTAAACTGGTCATATTACAAGATATGGAATAAAGGATTGCCTTCCATATCAAGGACAGACTTTAATAAAATTGTAGTCGAAGGACCCACCCAAAGCAGATCGTAAGTTGATTTTTTTTGGTTAAACATGACAATTGATTTCATGGTTGAATTTATAAGATGAGAACAATGACAATATTGGTTGTTTCAGGTTGGATTGTGCTTTTTTCATTATGCGATATGCTGAAAGTCTGGTCTTTCAAAGATCCACAGAGTTTAGCCAAAAGCTAATGAAAGCTTATAGATTTCAGGTGGGCTATAAAATAATGAGAGACAAGTTCTGGAAGATAAATCTGTAAATATTGCTTTTGTTCTTACAATGCATTTGTAAGTGTAATGACAAACATTGTATATTTATACAATGTATATAATCCTTTTGAAATCAATGAAACATTGCTTCCAAAGATTATAATCTGTAATTGTTGTCGATACCATCAGTAATATTGAACCTTGTTTATGCTGTAATCATTTGAAACAATCTAATTTCAGGTCCACTCAGGGACTGAAACAAAATGATTAAGTCCCACGCTGGGGCTGAAAAAATGACAATTCAGGCCCACGCTGGGCCTGAAATAATGTCATTTCAGGCCCAGCATGGGCCTAAAACAAACTGATTCAGGCCCATGTTGGGCCTGAAATAAACTCATTTCAGGTCCAGCGTGGGCTTGAAATAAACTCATATCGGGCCCAGTGTGGGCCTGAAATAATCTCATTTCAGGCCCACGTTGGGCCTGAAAGCCTTTGGTTCAGGCCCAACGTGGGTCTGAAATCAGATTGCAAAACATATAATAAAACCTGCTTACAAGTATGATTAAATACTAATACGGCAATCTTTTATATAATTGTACATGTTCTGACAACAATTTAATAATGAAACAATAAGGTTGCAACTCGAGAGTACCTAAATACAAGCCATTGCATACCACAATTGGATTCCATGCACATCATGATCTCATATTTTGATAATTTGGCACACAAGGAGAGTTTTTAGATAGACCTAGGATATTTGCATTTTTCAAAACTGATTATCAGTAGTTAGAGTTTAGTGAGAAGATGGTATTTTTGGTTTCCAAAAATAGTCGTACTGAGTATCACTTACGTGTTGATACACTATCACTTGGCACAGAACAATGAATCAACAAATCAGAAATCAGAGGGGCTCAACTGACAGATATTCAGAAAACAGAGGACTTCAGGACTTGAAGACCTGAAATAACAATCTTGTGGTTCAGAAATCAGAGGACTGATCTTTTCTTCTTACATTGAATTACACAAGGCATTGATATGTATGATAATATTGAAATACTTCTTCAAGTGACAACATTAACAACAACTAGTATTTTCACAATACTAAGGCTGTACAATATACAAAATATATACATTCATTTCTTCTCCTTACAAAATATACACTTCAATCTGAATATTCCTGCAATACATATACTAATTAACTCAAGACCTTGGTGCTGGCGGCATTCTACATATCCTTTTATTATGACCAAGTTGTTTGCATCGGCTGCATTTTAGTTTCACCTAGCCATTGTGTCTGGACTCAATCCGTGTCTTCTTTCGTCTAGAATATAGGCTGCACTACAAGGCTACGGGGACTGAGAACTATAATGTCGTTTACGCCCATAGGCCAAAACTGTTTGCTTCTACGAGGGAAAATATGATCCATGTAAACCCACTTCCAAGTTTCTGAATAAAAATAATGCTCACAATATGGCAATGTATCCATGTTCCTGTGAATGATTACGACAATAGCATGTGAGCAAGGGAGTCCTGAAATTTGAAACTCCCCACAATGACAAAAAAAATTCCAAATCAACAATGTATGAAGTGCCCCATGTTTCTACTTCCATTTCTGATTGAGAGTAAGGGTGAACCTTATAAGCTCTAGCTTTCTCTCTCCTTGAATCCATTTCTTTTGTAGCATGAGGTGTCAAAGAAACATGTCATTTGGAGACTTCCTCTCTACGGTTAAAGAACCATTGAGCTACTTTTCTTCTGGTAGTATCAATTAACCTGTTTATGGGAAGCTCACGTGTGGACTTGAACAAAGCATTTAAGCTCTCCACACAATTCGTGGTAAGCATTCTGTACCTTCTCCCAGTAAAGTGTGCATTTGCCCACCTTTTAGGGTCAATGTTCTGAAGCCACTTATGGGCATCTGGATGTTTTTCAAGTATTGTCTATATTATCATATCATATTGGAGTGTTGTGTTGGCTCGTGCTGCTGCCCAAAACAAACCTAAAGCAGCCCTACTTCCAGTATCAGTTACCATATTACAAGACATGCGGTGGCAACAAAAAGCATGATGTGCGTTTGTGTAGACTTTTCTAACTGCTAATATAATGCCCCGATGTCTATCAGATACTATGATGATTGTGTGATCATCGACAGCAAAGTACCTCTTTGTAAGCTCCAAAAACCACTCCCAGGCAGACCCATATTCAACTTCAGCTATTGCAAAGGCAACTGGGAGAACATTGTCATTCCATCAATCATGGTAGCAATCAACAAGACACCCGGATACTTTCATCTTAGGTGTGTGGCATCAATTCCGATAAGTCTACGCAAATAAGACCTGAACACCCTTCGGCAAGCACCAAAACACCAAAAACATCGCTGGAATTAATTGTCACCATTCCTGCAAAGTGCAACATAAGTTTCAGGATCTCTAGCTCTTAACTCACACAGATATTGTGGAAGATCTCTATATGCCTCATCATAATCTCCGACAACCTTTTTCAATGCTTTCTCCCTAGCTATGTATGCTTTTCTATATGATATGGTCACTCCAAATCTAGCTTTAATATCTGATATAATCATACTTGATTTGTATTGTTCATTATGAAGAAATTGCTCTTCAACAAAAGAAGCAACAAATGATGAAGAGCATGCATGATGATCATCACTTTCCCTAACAGTTCCACATTGGTGATCCTTTACATATTTTGTAACAGTAAACTCTACTTCCCCCTTGCTACTACTCTCCATGTACATGGTTGGTTGAAGCACACTGCTTTAACTCTATTTTTTCTAGTGTCAACTGGGTTATATCTCATATGCTTAACAATGGCATGTTTGACAAGTGCATTCTTGAATTCTTCTCTAGATGGAAATATCTGCCCCCACAAAAAATTCATACTCATCTCTTGCCTCTACCTTTCCATTTGGCCCAGCAAGCAATCAAGAATTCAAAATATAAGGATCTTCAGCTAATGGAAACTCCTCCTCTAAGTCACTGTATTGATCTGGGGGGAATTCATATTGCTCAATCTGCATATCATCAGCTTGGAATTCTAGTACACTTGTACTGGATTGTAATTCATCTGCATTTCAGATTTGAATTTCTTCCTCCCCACTCCAGCTTGGCTCAAACAATTCAACAACTCTTGTAGAAGAATTCAGACCCTCATCTTCTAGATTAGTTGCTTCTTCATTTAGATCAATTGTCAAAATCCTTGTAATACTATTATCACCGTACTGGGAAGATAATAGAATATTATTACTGCCTATTTCTGCTCTATTCCCCATGATAGCATTATCATCAAGAGTATTCCATATCTCAGAGAGAATTTCGTCAACAATATTATCAACCCTGAAAAATAAATTATAATTACATTTAGTAAACATTGAAAATCATAATCAAGGGTCTGAAATAAAAGGAATTCAGGCCCTGGGAGGGCCTGAAATAAAAGGAGTTCATGCCCTGGGAGGGCCTGAAATCTTTTGATTTCAGGCCCTCCTGAATTCCTTTTATTTCAGGCCCTCCTGAGGTCTGAATCTTTTGATTTCAGTCCCTCCTAGGGCCTGATATGGTAAGATATCACACTCTAGGTCGAATTCAAGCATTAATATATCCTAAGTTTAAAAAATTTCACAGAACTTTAATTATGTAATGCGTGACACCCTTAGAGTCCTTCTCCACACATTAAAATAGTCAAAAGAGTTTATCATGTATAAAACTAGGTCTGATACTATATTAAAAATGACAATCATACGTACATTATAATTTCTATTTGTGACCAAACTGTTGCTAGCTTTTCTCCTTCAACACCTATCTTCCTCAGCTGCCTTGGTGATCAATCGAATTGTGCAAGGTAGAAATATATATGTACCTTCGTGATGATTCGACTTGTGCAAGGTATAAATATATATATAAGCTGAAAAAAATCGAATCCATGTCCATCCGAGCCACAAATTAATATTTACTGATAAAGTGGTTCGAAAGTCTCGAAAACTTAATCGAGAAAGGCTTCAATTGGCGGAAGGGGTATAATAGGCAGTTCACTATATGGGATGCGCCCTTTGGTAAAAAAAAGCGTTGTACACGTTTTGGTAATTACCAAATGTTGGGTACGCCCTTTGGTAAAAAGCTGAAAAAAATAGATTGATGCATTATTCAAATGCTCAAAGGAATGATCATCTAAAGATTAATCTGTATTGCAATTTTGGACATCTATTTTTTTACTCTTGTGGTCGAACTTACATAGATAAATATCTTGTTTGTGCACACTTATATTTGATAGTTGACTTTGTAATGTTGTTTGTGCAAGGTCTCATTTTGGCATGAGCTCCGTGTATTTGGAGACATTCATTTTTGTTTGCCTGTTTTAGGTATATTTACACTCATTACTTTTTATTCACTTGTTGATTTGATCCGCCCAATACTTTTTACATCAAGAAAATTATTAGGCAATTTAAATATTATAGTTCATTACCTTCATCTTATCCTCAGATGTAGTAACTATATTTTTATTTTTAGCAAAAAATGTATTCAATCTTTTGGATGAGGATATTATAGTTCATTTACCTTTTGTTCAATTACTTGAAATCAAGTTTGTATCATTGTGTTTAAGATAGACAATTTATATCCAATCTTATAGATAGCATGTTTTGTATCCAATCTTTTGTATGAGCTATTAATAATGATTTTTGGATAACATTTTTTTTCTAGAATATTTTGTATCCTCTTGCTTTGCTTTCAAGTAAATTTTTACTATATGGATTGTGTGATGAAAATAGAAAAAAATACAAAAATAAATGAGTTGAATGTATAAAAAGAATGTACCTGAACGCCGAGATTTAACTGATGAGTTTAAAGTTGAGTTAGAACATTTTTTGGAGTTTGATAATAGTAATGTTGAGTTTATGGATGAGCATAAGATAAGGTGCCCATACAAAAAGTGTCATAATGATAAATTTTTACCATTTGAAAAAGTTCGAGAACATTTATAGATTTGGTTTTACCCAAAATTACTATAATTAGACATGTCATGTTGAACCATTCATATCTTATGAGGATTATGGACAAAATATAAAAGTCTCAGTTAAAGGGGATCAGAGTTATTATGACAACTAAATCCTTATCATAGGATGATAATTGATGCAGCAGGTCAGAATTTCATTTCCGAACCGAATGGGTCAAGTTCTAGTTGTCCTCTAGCAGTATTTATTACTTATATATTACCATTGGACGAGGTAGAAGTACTGGGTATTGATGAAGCATATCTCCAATTTCAAGAAGTGTTGAGTACTGCAGATGAATTAGTATGGCATGATTGTGATAGTTACACTAAATTATCTCATTGCAAGACTATTGAATGTCAAGCATAGCATAATGTATATGAAGATTATTTTAATGATTTTGTTCAAGTTATTGGAGAGGTATTGTCGCATGATGAAGATGATTGTGAAAGAATTAGGTCTTCCAATAGAAAGAATTGATATTTGCAAAGATGATTGTATGTTATATTGAGGAGATGATGAAGATGCAGATATTTGTAAATTCTATAATCAAACTAGGCACAACATAAATCATACAAACAATTATTTTATTTGCCTTTAACTCCTAGGTTACAAAGGCTTTATGCATCAAAGGCCCATGCTGAATACATGACTTGACATGTAAATCATCAAATAGAAGAAGGCTAATGTGTCATCCATCAGATGCAAAGGTGTGGAAAAATTTTGATAAAACATATCCTAAATTTGCGAAAGAGACTTGAAACATTAGGTTAGGTCTCTATGTTGATGGATTTGCTCAATTTGGCAAATTTGTAAGAAATTATTCTTATTGGTCAATTATCTTAACTCCATATCATCTTTCACCTGGGATATGTATGAAAACACTATATATGTTTTTAACATTGGTTGTACTTAACCCGTAAAATTCAAAGAAGTTGATAGATGTTTATATGCAACCATTGATTGTAAAGCTAAAACAACTATGGGATAAAGGTTTTCTTACGTATGATGTTCATAGTAATCATATGTTTGTAATGAAAGTTGTTCTTCTTTGGACCATAAAGGACTTTCCGGCTTATGGTATATTATTTGTGTTGGTGCAGGGAGTACTAGATAGTCAAACCTAAGTTTTTTATATTGACAAAGGTTTAAAGTTAAGTTTCATTATAATCTAATGAGGTTGACTAAGTATGCAGGTAGTTTAACCAAAAAGTTCTAGTAGGTCAAGTTGATTGGATACTAGGCAAGGCAAAAGTCCTAGTAGACACTAGGAAAAGGGAAACCCTTAGTTGTGGCTAGGCAAGAAAGTCCTGGTCGAAGGGACTGGGCAGGAAGACTTGGTAGATTGAGTATACCAGATGAAAAGTCTATATGGGTCTAGAGGACCGAATGTCTAGCAATTTGATAAGTCTAAAGGACCGGACATCTAGAGAAAGTTTTGGGGGTCGAAGGTGAGGAGACGTTCCCTTGAAAGGAACAGTAGGAATCGATTCGACTTAGAGTTTCACTAGAAATCTAAAAATCAGGACCAGATAGTCCCAAGACTATTAGAATATTTTATACTTATCTTCATTACTATGCTTGTTGTGTTAACTTTGTCATGCAGGAGAGATTTCTGGACCAACCGATCCAAGCGGCTAGAATAGTTCCAAGTGCCCAGAAACCAACTGATCCAAGCACCTGGAAGGGTCCCAGGGACCTGGAATGGTCGTTGTCTGATAGGTGAGGTGGAAAACTCTGGTTGGCTAGAGCACGTCAACTTCTAGGCGCCCGGAAGGGATCCAGGTGCCCGAGAATGGATAAAGGTGACTCGAATAGAGTTTCGCCCAAGTGCAACCACGTCAGCAATCCACGCAACTGGAGGTGGTCCAGGTCCCCAGAGATTGATAAGTTAAAGACGAAGGTGAATCAGATAGGCCTCGATGAAGGCGCTCGAAGATGGTGAAGCGCCTGAAATAGGCTATTTAAGCACCTTAGCCTAGGAGCTCAATCATCAATTCTCTATGCTCTTCATACTCTCACGTTACCCAGAAAACTCCGTCACAACACCAAAATGCTACTCTGACAACAAATACTCAAATCTCTACTTTATTATGTTGTCGGTATCACTATTGTCTTTCTACTTACTATCTTTAATTGTTTTCATAATCGAAGTTTTTGTTCTTATCAAACCTTTGCTTCTGAATCCATGTTCGGAAGAAAAGGTTATTAGTGAATTGTCCAATGAAAGTGATCTATCATTACAAGCCTTATACTACCAACACGGGTTATGAACTAAGTAAAAAAAATGTGTTAGCATTGTTTATTTAACTTTTATTTCCGTTGTATACTCTCGAAAAGCATAAAAAATTAACATGCACTATTCACCCCCCCCCCCCCCCCTAATGCTTCTTCTTCGATCCTACAATCTAGATGGAGCATCGCTAGGATATTAGGATGTCTAATATGTATAGAGAGATCAAAGTCAGATTGAAACATGGGAAGGAACCAAATTATTTTGATTGTCATAAATAATTTTTACCACCAATCATTATTTCAAAAGGAATAAAAATGAATTTACTAAGAAGAGAATTGAAATAATACATCCACCATTAAGATTGACAGGTAAACAGATTTGGTACAAAGTACTTAACTTTTCATCTGTTATTAAATAGCTATATGATACAATATATAAATATGAAAGTACACATAAATGGACTAAACATAGTATATTTGGGATTTTCAGTATTGGAAGTTGTGGGATCGGATTGAATTGATAGAGGGGGTTAAATATCGATAGTAAAAATTTCGAATACAGAGAGCAATTACGCAGCGGAAAAAGTGAAATCAATCGCTAACACGATTTCTTTTTACTTGGTTCGGAGTCCGGTCGGCTCCTACTCCAAGGCCCACGGTCCTTGACCATTTACGATGGGCAATTCTATATTCGAAAAGAGTTTACAAGTTGGAGTACAAATATAGAACTGAAAATGAAATTACAACACTTAACAAATTAAATCTTTACCAACGACCGGAGAGGTTGGAAGTTCGGAGCAGCGGGTCATCGTCGGCGCTTGAATCGCGAGTGCGGAGCTTGTCAGAGCGTAGCGCTTGAACGAAAGTGTTGAGAGCATATTTGCAAGTTGTTCTGAAGCCTTGGGGGTGAATTCCTATTTATACTGGTCAGTGGGGCGCCTGTGTTGAAGGGGGCGCCTGACACGTGGCCTATCCTGCGAGAACTTCAATCTGCAAACTTGGCCAGCACTTATCCCTTCAACTAGGGCGCCTGAGCTGACTGGGATGCCTGTGTTAACACAGGCGCCTAGCTTTACTTGGTCCAGAGGCTTGCGTGGCAGTTTGCTTCAAATGCTCTATTTAACCCTTCATTAGGGCGCCTGTCACAATATAGGCGCCTAGCCCAGCTAGGGCGCCTCACTCCATTATGACACCTGAGTGAAAAAAACTCCTTCCATTCATTCCTGCAACCAGGGTTAGTTCCAAAGACATACAAAGCATACAAATGATAAGATTAGAACATTATTTACAGCCTGAGCTGTCTTGGTTCTGACTTTAGGTCTCCCAAATGGAACCCTAGGTCGAACTGACGCCTAATGTTCCCTCCTACGGGGAACGCGTCCTCACCTACTCCTCTCAGGAAAATTTACCTTTTTGCCAACTGGCTCCTCCAGTTGGACTTTTGCCCAGCTTCACTCACCAGGTCTTCGTGCCCAATCCGCGACCAGGTCTTAGTGCCCAACTTTACTCACCAAGTCTTCGGTGCCCAGCCCTCGGCCAGGTCTTAGTGCCCAGCTTTACTCACCAGGTCTTCGGTGCCCAGCCCTCGGCCAAGAGTTAGTGCCCAGCTTTACTCACCAGGTATTCGGTGCCTAGTGCACGACCAGGACTTATTGCCCAACCTTATGCCAGGACTTAGTTGCCCAACCCGCGGCTAGGACTTAGTGCCTAGTGTACCTAGGACTTTTCCTGCATACTTAATTAGTATTGTTAGATCACCAATAATACTTAACTTTGAATCCTTTGCCAATATCAAAACAAGGTTCGATATGGTGCTTCCGGCACCAACAGAAGTGTCATTTGATTCATCATAATCTTGATATAATGCATATTAAGAAGAATATTTTTGATAATCTAATAAATACAGTGATGGATATCTCCAAAAAAAAAAGAAAAAAAATCTGAATATAAGAAAAGATATGTAACTCCTTTGTAAAATACACATTCTTGATATCGACGAAAGTAGTAAGGAATCATAGCCAAAAGCAGTTTATACATTGAATAAGGATAAAAGATGTGTTATTTGTGAATGGTGGAAATCATTGAGATTTCAGATGGTTATGTCTCTAATCTTAGGAGATGCGTTGATTTTAATGAATGTAACTTGATTGGTTTGGAATGTCATGACTGTCATATATTCATGGAAATGCTCATTCATATATATTTTAAGGAACTCTTACCAAATTTTGTAAGGGATACCATTTTAGAGTTAAGCATTTTTCATTCATGATATTTGCTCAACAGTTTTCAGATATTCACACATGAAAACATTAGAATGAGACATTTCAATCATATGTGTAATTTAGAAAAGATCTTTCCACCCTCATTTTTCTGATTACATGGAACTGTAGGATCATTGCACATGAAAGAGGAGGGGTGAATCATGTGTATTTAAAAATTTTCTTTTTTGTCTTTTAATTAACAAGTGAGTAGCAAAAACAAAAGACTAACTAAGAAAAAGACCAGACAAAAATCATTACACAATTATTTACTTGGTTCGGAGCTTTTGACGACTTCTATTCCAAGACTCAGGCCCTTTAGACCTTTCTCAATGGGTAATCCAAGTAATATCCTCTTTCGAGAAACCTCCGGAAGAGCAATCAAATATACAAATGAGGAAAGTGTAACACTCTATACTTTCTTATGCAATTATAATAATAAGCAAATTAAATAGTTATCAACACTTGTAGGTGGTTTAATGATTGTAGCTTGAGGTCAATGGAAGAAGCTCATAGAAATTGTTGTCATTAAGATGTGAACGAAGACCTCCATATATAGGTCATTGGAGGCGCCTCCAATGACTCCAGGCGCCTCTAATGGTGCTGATCCAATTCGCAATTCTCGGCCTCTATCCACTAGAAGTCACCTCTAATAGCTCGGAGGCACCTCTAGTCATCTCTGAGATGCCTCCAATAAACTCCAAGGTGCCTCTAGTAGGTAAAACTTCATCCTCGATGTTTATCTCCTCTTGGGTGCCTCCAGTCATACAGGGCACTTCCAGTGCCCCATCTAAGCCGCCTCCAATCAGCTCTGAGGCGTTTTGAGCATTATTCATCCGAGGTTGATTTTTTTGTAATTAACTCCTATAAAAACAATGTTAGTCCAAATAACAAAAATAACATGCAAAACAGAGTTAACACATAAAATTAAATTAAATTATAAGTTAGATTCCTATCTTTACCAAGATCAGGATTTAGTTGTAGTGTCAACTTAGACTTTCAAAATGGATCTAAGTTGAGCCAGCGCCTACAGTCTTATTGGAACTCGTCCTCACCGGATCTCTCTCTTCTCGTGCTTACATGACTTACCCACTAAACATCTGGTCCTCCAGACATGTCTGGACTTTCTTTGATCTTGCTTAGTGTTTGATCAATCTAATGTACTAGAACTTACATGCAACACTGAGTTCGCACAATAGATATAAAATAGTTAAGTACAACAGAGTTGACAACATTAAATATTCGCTAATTCGGTCGACCAAGCCATTTCGATCACCCATGCTAGGAATTCACTTTTCTAAGACTTCTCGTTACATAGGATTGTCTCCCCTAGGATTTTCCACTGCTTAGCTTCACTCACTAGAACTTTTCACTGCCTAGCTTCACTCACCAGAACTTTGACCGCCTACCTTCACTCACTAGGGACTAGCTTTATTCACTAGGACTTTCACCACCTAAGTTCACTCATCAGGACTTCCACCACCTAGCTCATTCACTAGGGTCTAGCTTCACTCAGTAGGACTTTCACCGCCTTACTTCACTAGTTAAGACATCCCTTGTCTAACCTCCAGTTAGGACTAGTCACTCAGTAAACTTCTCACCCCTTGCCTAACCTCTAGTTAGGACTTTCCTTTATAGTCATTCGATCAACCTTGACTTGATTAGACTTCTCACTTCCAAACATCAAGTCCTGTTTGGATTAAACTTTAGTCATCCTAACTAGACATTGGTATATTGTCAAATATCAAAACCTTAGAAGTTAATTGCATTAATGGAAATATCTTTTGGTTCACTTGTCATATGAGATAAAGTTGGATGTCTTGTCAATTTTCGATGGATGTATCTATTTGAAAGATAAAATTTTCATCTTCTATATTTCATTATTCATGCATAAAAATTGACAAATTTTATCATATATTAATATCTAAAATGATTTGTTTTATTACAATCATATTCCTATATCATTTGAAGAAAAGGTGAAAAATAAGGCGTGGGTCGAAGCCTTTATTGTTAATGCACACATTGCGGAGGAAGTAACAACTTCTACATCATATTATTTTGAGCCTCAAGTTCATAACAAAATGTAGGGAGCGGGAAGAAATGATGAGAGCCCTATTGATCTCAATTTCAACTCGTTCTCAATTTTTAACTACCTTGATCGACCAAGTAGACCATGTAAGCAGAGATACTTAATTGGTCAAGAATGGCGGGTAACCTAGACATATATTTTACTGAATTGTCCAAAAGTATTATCCAGTTAGGATTAGTTACTCAGTAGACTTAGCACCCCCTTGTCTAACCTCCAATTACGACTAGTCACTCAGTAGACTTCTCACCCCCTTTCCTAACTTCTAACTAGGATTTTCCTTACTAGTCATCTGATCAACCTTGACCTGACTAGACTTCTCTCTTCCAAATATCAAGTTCTGTTTTGATTAACCCTTAGTCAACCTAACCCGACATTGGTATTTTGTCAAACATCGAAACCCTAGAGGTTGATTGCACTAATAGAAATATCTTTTGGTTCACTTATCATATGAGGTCAAAGTTAGATGTCCTGTCCATTTTTTATGGATGTATCCATTTGAAAGGTAAAATTTTCATCTTCTATATTTCGTCATTCATGCATAAAAATTGACAAATTTTGTTATATAGTAATATCTAATATAATTTATTTTATTACAAATATATTCCTATATCATTTGAAGAAAAAGTAAAAAATAAGGCACGAGTTGAAGCCTTTGTTGTTAATGCATACATTGTGGAGGAAGTAAGAACTTATGCATTATATTATTTGAGCCACAAATTCAAAACAAAATGCAGAGAGCAGGAAGAAATAATGAAAGTCCTATTGATCCCAATTTCAACTCATTCTTAATTTTTAACTATCTTAGTTGACTGAGTAAACCATGTAAGAGAGATTCTTAATTGGTCAAGAATGACGGGCAGCCTAGACACATATTTTACTGAATTATTCAAAGTATCATCATATTTCGAGTTAGTATTGTTGGTGAAAAAAGCATTAGACAAGAATAGTCAACCTCTAGTATTTCGATGTTTGACAATATACCAAGGTATGGTCAGTCTGATCAAGGGTTAAGCCAAACATGATTTGATGTTTGGTAGGGTAAAACCCAGGTTTAATCTGCTTGACCAAAGGGTTAGCCTAATAGGACCTGATGTTTGGCAGAGTGATCTGCAAAGCACCCAGGGTTGGTCAATTTGACCAAGGGTTAACCAAACATGACCTGATGTTTGGCAAAGTGATTAGCACCCAGGGTTGATCAGTTTAACCAAGGGTTAAACCAAACAGGACTTGATATTTAGCAGAGTGATTAGCAAAGTACCTAGGGTTGATCAGTTTGACCAAGGGTTAAGCCAAACATAACTTGATGTTTGGCAGAGTGATTAGCAAAGCACCCAGGGTTGGTCAGTTTGACCAAGAGTTAAGCCAAACATGACTTGATATTTGGAAGAGTGACTAAACCTATATCTGGTCAGTTAGACCAAGAACTAAGCCAAACAGGACTTGATGTTTGGCAGAGAGAAGTCTAGTCAGGATCTAATGACTAACAAAGAAGTTCTTGTCAAGACACTAAAGACTTAGTGAGTAAAACTGGGCACGAAGTCCTAGTTCCAGGAATTGGGCATGAAGATCTAGATGAGGGTTGGGCACTGAAGTCCTGGTCGAATATGGGACATGAAATCCTGGTGAGTGAAGTTGGGTCCTAGTGAGTGAAGCTAGGTGGACGAAGTCCTAATGAGTAAAGTTGGGCACAAAGACCTAACCGTAGGTTGGGCATAAAATCCTAGTGAGTGAAGCTGGGTAAAAGCCCTGGTGAGTGAAACCAAGCAAGGTAAAGTCCTAGTGAGTGAAGCTAGGCATTGGGAAACCCTAAAGAGTTGACCTTAGGTAGTAAAGTCTTGGAGAGTTGACTCCAAGCAAAGCCTAGTAGGTCAGATAGACTTACAGAACTAAGGTTTAGGATTATTTGATTGTCTTATGTTTGTTTGGCTTGCAAAAACCTAGAGTTGGAGGCAAGATGGGAGAAAAAACGCAAGCGGATGAACAAAATCAGGGTCGGGGGCTTCCGGGCGCCCCTATGGAACCCGAGCGCTCGAGTTACCCGAGCGCCCCCAAGGCTGCCCCATGACCCGACCACCCTCCAGGTCATGGGGGCGCCCTCAATGTCTTCCACAGGTTTTATCCCTTGCGTCATATTCGTCGAGCAGATCAGATTGTGTTACATGGAGGGCGCCCTTATAGGCACATAGGCGCCCCATCACTACAAGAAAATTGTCATATACTCACAGTACAAAATCATAGGTATAAGTCTGAAAATCGTGGGTATAGACCTCAAAAGCCTATACCCACGGGCATTCATTTCCGTCATTTTTACTATGCCTTTACCGACGATTTTTTTGCCGTCAGTATAACATATAGCGACGGTACTCATTACCGTCAGAAAATATCTCGACTTATACCTATGGATTTCATTGTATCACTAGAGGTTTTAGTAACAGAACTAAAAATCGACATAAATAATCACCAAATAATTACCCACGAAAATAATTCTATCACTATATACTTTAGTGCAAAAAAAATTTTTCCCGTGATATAACTCATAGCGATATGATTTTTAATTTTCTGTGGGTATAAATTATAACCACACTTTTGTTAAATTTAAATTTTCCGTGGATATAACATATAATAATTTTTTATTATGGGTAAAAAAATTAAAATTTAAAATTTAATTTATATATTTAAATTTATATATAATAGAATAATAATCATATTAAAAAACCCTTCAATTATATTAAAAATAAAACAAGTTCTAAAGTAATAAGTATCAATATTACAAATAAACTGAATCAAGAAAATCAAGTAGAAGTACATGTTATGCTCCCATAGCTGGTAAATTACAATTTTAAAACATGATAGACATGAATCACCAACGATTAATAAAGATGAACACCTTCACTCCTAGTTATCACCTGTAAATTAAATTACAATAAAACATTAATATTAGTGTATGTATTTAACAAAATTAACATCAATTAATGAAAATTAATAAAATTAAGTACATATTATATTCATGATCTCCATCATTGACACTTTAAGATCTTGAATTGCTTTGATCATTCGATTTACTTGAAGCATCTGGAACCTATAAAAAAATATACAAATTTTAAGTATGTATGATAGCATAAAATAATATGTGTCACAAAGTTAATACCAATAAATAAGCTTTCACAATAATAAGGTGCTAGTGATGAGTAGTAATATTGTATACTTGTGTTACACTGAGAAATAATTATATATCAGAAGCAAGAAACTATACACAAAAGTCATGTCATCCAATTATTCAGAATTTTCGGCATGGAGTTGATGCAGCCAATGACTATAGATTCTGTTAATAATACTCACGTCATTTATATTTTGTTATGAAATCATAAGTTGTTTGCCTTGTTTTGAACAACCAGGGCTGCTGGAGAAATAGATTCTTCAATAGATCCAAATCTCCAACGGTAAATTGTCATAAACTCCCCAATAACCTTTTGAAATTTGCATTCACTCCCCACACAAGTTTGTCTTTATTTTTACTCCCTGATGGAACTGAGTATAAAAGGGTGAAAATTGAGTATACATCAATGAAAACTGAGTATAAAAGAGTAAAATTTGAGTATAAAAGAGTGAAAATTGAGTACATGGGTATTGATGTGGTGGATGCAAACTGTCATACTCAATTTTCTAACTTTTATACTCATTTTTCTTCAAACAATACTCACCAAACATCCCATCAGGGACTGCATGCAAAGAAATATTTGTGTAGGGATTGCATGCAAAGTTGACTTGGTAAGTAGGGAGTTTAAGAAAATTTACCCAATCTCCAACCACAGCTATCGATTTTGGGTAATTATCAGGTCCCGGAGCAGGCATTGTGTGGAAAGAATGGATGGTACTCATAGCTGGTATTAATGGATCTCCACATTGGTAGTAGTATTTTGTCCCTGGTCTCAGATCTGCAAAGGAATTATTTAGCAGCATAATTAGCTAAATATGCAACAATGATAAAAGCATTTTTAAAGGTACTGGAACAGTACATTGTGTCATCAGCTCCAATAAGAATATCATGTCCAAATTTTTAATTACTACTTAAGCGCTTTCTTTGGAACTATTAGACCCAATGGTGAATACATGTATATAATTCCACTAAATACATAAAAGTAGGGAATATAATCTAAGAAAAGGATAGTACAAGATCAATATCTAACACACCTAACCTAATATCACAAAAAAAAACGGACAGAAGTACAAAAGCTGCAAGCCTCATGTTACCATGTAAAACCTCACCAAATTAAATGCTGTGGTGAATGATTTGCAAGAACCTGCATGAACAGGTCAATCCACATAAACAAATAAGATCTACAAGCATACCATTTAGTAGTGCATGATGTATAATCCCAGAAGAGTAATTTTGCAGGCCTTCAAATGGATAAAATTGATTATAAATGAGTGAATATCCTATAGCTTCAGAGGTCAGAATTTCCTTTGAAATCCCATAATGGACCACACTTGCTACAGTTGTAGGATCTAATGGCTCAATCATTGCCAATTTGAAACTCACCTGCATGTTGGCACGAAGATTTAAACTACAGCAAGAATCAGATTACAGCAGAAAAAAATTCCGGTGCTCAATAAAGGAAAGATCTATACTTTGAAATGAAGAACTCCATGCATGTGAAAAAATTAATGTCAGATATTATTTTTTTTACAAAAACATACAAATTCATACAATGTGAAAGATACCTCAAAAGTGGAAGTAAGAACAGAACTCAAATATTTCTCTGCTGTACAAAGTTGTCACTCACCTAACTCAAAAAGAATTAAATCCATATGTCTGCATCAAACTAGAAAAAAAAAAAAGACCAAGTGAAAGAAAACATCATTTAATGTTACTTTGGCAAACATAAATTTTCACTTGTGCACGGATACTTTTTATTCAAAGCCAATCAATTTCTCTGAATTTTCAGAATTTTCCTTCCATTGGTGGTTTCTTTCAAAATGATCATGATTAAGATTTTGGAAACCAGTTGCTTCTCAAAGGGATTCTATTGACAATATTATAGCATGGTTTCAGGTTGCAGATTCCTGGATTGCCTCATAAGATTTGGATATCTTTAGTACAAGCCTAGGTAAGTAGATTTGGTTGGAACATTTTTGATGCGCCTTCAACAAGCATCATCTGACAATTAATTATTTTCGTCTCAAATAGCAGTAACATGGAAACAACAGAGGATTAGGTGCATGAACATACGCACACTTCTCTTTTCTGAAATGTAAAAGTGATGCTCTGCAACGTTTCATTTAAAATCCTTCTGATATCTCCTCTTTGATTTTCATCAGTTTATCCATGTATTGAGCTACTCAAACTTGAACTATCTTATTTTCTTTATGTTCTCTGTTGCACTCAGATTGACTTCTGATAAACAAAATAAGGGAAAAAGCAATCCTATTTTTAAAGTAAATTGACCAAAGGTAAGAATAATAAGAGAATTCAATCAAAACGAGAAAAGCCAAGTAACCTTCTGCAATAGATCCTTTAGGATGTGCTCTATTATGCACAAATGAGAACTAGTCCCTATAATTGGGTGAGTGCTAGAATAATCAAAATATGATGATCAAAATATAAATAGATTTGCAGATACTTTTAAGGTTCAAGTGAAAATGGTCTAATAAAAAAAATAGTAACTAGTACTTGAACAAACCTAGCATATGTCCTAGAAATATAATGATTACTAGGTTTGCAACAAAATAGATGACATTAATATGCAATAATACATTAAAGTTAATTATGTAACAAAAGCAAACATGGATTCAATCAGAATATTAAATTTGAGAACTACAGAAGCAACACAAAAGCAAACATGGATTCTAAAGTTAATTCTGTAGGTTTTGAGAACTACAGAAGCTATTCAAATCAAACAAAAGCAACACAAATATTAAATTTCTCTGGACTTATCCTAATAAAATTGTGGCGGTGACAGTTATGCAATAAACCTTGCATAGGATTCAATCAATGGATAAAATCCATGATGCCTACAATCAATGGCACAGAGAATCAATGGCTTCAATCAATGGCACAGACAATCAATGGGTAAATTCCATCCATGGCTTCAATTCATGAAAATAAAAAAAAGTCATTTACATTTAGTAATTAACAGACAATCAATGGCACAGACAATCAATGGCTTCAATCCATGAAAATAAATAGTAATTCTTATAATTTATATATCCGTTATCCATGGGTAAATTCCAAGTATTGAAAAGGAATGGAAATTGTAATGAAAGATAACGGATTGAGTAAACTTGATTGCAATGCAACCATGGCGTCACAAGTATATATCCAATGAACTTAATTTGATTTGAAATCAAATCATAATGATATATGAGATAACCAACCAAAATAGCAATAAAATCGTGTGGACTTTTAGAACATTTCCTTATCAAAAGCAGGCACAAAAGCTTCGTTTCCTTATCAAAAGCAGGCACAGAGAATTATCAAAACCTTTCTCATGTCGATCATAAGTGAATGAAACAGAGAATTCTGGAGTTCATGACTATGCTAGTCTTTTTTTCCTCAGCCTTCCCTCACAATTCTCCTTTGCACAGTTTGATAATTCAGTAAGAATTTCAGAAAGTGAATGAAATAGATTAGGGTTCCAAAACAGTAAGAAAACCGATCGAAATATCCAATCACGCAACAAAGTTTACAAATTTCATCACAAAAACAGTGAATGCATAACCTGAAAGAAAAATTAGCACAAGAAAATAGAGAGGTCGGAATCAAAACATTGATCAATACCATCAATCACCAAGGCGATTAGGTTGCGCGAACGGCCGCCATCGCTCGATTAGGACACTACTGCGACCGCGCATTGAAGAACAGAGAAGAACGCTAAAGAAGAAGATGAGGATTACCTGAGCCTTTTCAGTGAAAGGACGTCGGAGAATATCATCTGAAAAAAGCTCAGCGTCGTCGGAGGATCACCTTAGCCGCTGTCCCTGAGCTCGCGATCGCCGGGTCGTCGCGCGGAGGAACCCATAGCCGTTGTTAGCCGCTGTCCGTGAAAGAATTGGGGATTAGCTAGGGTTTTATTAAAGTAAAATAAAATATATTTATATTTAGTTAATAATTTTATTTCGAATTATATAAATTAAAAATGGATTATTTTCTATTTGAAATATATGAAAGCGATTTATAAATAGATAAAATTTCGTATCAAATTTAGTTGTTATTCCGTAATTATTTTGGTTTTAAAAATTTATTTATACATTCCATTTTTAATTGATTTTAAATTTTCTTTTAATTTTTTTTACGTGTATTATTTTCTTTAAATGAAACAAATTAGAAATTTTGTAGCAAATCTATTTATAATTTACTAAAATTTAAAACAAATTTTATTTCCGTTTTAAAAATTCATTTCTGAAGCCCTATTTTCTTGTAGGGCGTGTATTAAGATGTTAAATAATATAAAGCTATTTCTAATATTTTGGCGTAATAAATAGTTTAATATGATATTTTAATTTTTTAAATAATCCTTTTGATAAAGTTTATCATAATAAATAGTTTATAATAGGGGATAGATATTTCTAACCTTTTGAAGTTTCCAATTCTGATAAAATCTTTCCAAAAACAAAAATGGATAGGAACAACAAAAGAAAATGTATACTAGCACAATATTGTCATCTCGATTCATAGCTTGAAGATCATCAATGGTTGCGAGGGCACTCAGGACCACACCCTCAACCCCTCCCCTACTGCGGCAGACGGCGGCGGCGGTGTTGGGGACAAACCCAAACCCTCCGAACCAAACCACACATATGTCACATATAAAGGTTATAGTGACGGTATATTATGAGTGTGAGTATATATTATTTATATCTATAGAAAAAAGGTTATAGTGACAGTAAATTATACGTGTAGGTATACGCTACTTATACCTACAGTAAAAAAAACTTATAGTGACAGCAAAATATAAGTGTAGGTATAGATTTCTAATACCTACAGCATTGATATTTGTCCCTATAACTTATAGTGACAGAAAAAAAATAAGTATAATTATAGTGACAGTATAAATTTAATAAGTGCTAAATAGGTATACGTCTACTTTATACTCAACAAGTAAATAAAAAATAAAAATTATAGTGACAGTCAAAATATAAGTGTACGGTATAAGAGTATATCCAATACCCACAGCAATTGATATATCTTATCCCTATATAACTTATAAGTAGTGACAGTAAATTATATAAGTAATATAAGTTAAGTGTAGGTATACGCTATTTATACCCACACAAAAAAAATTATAGTGACAGCAAAATATAAGTGTAGGTATAGATATCCAATACCCACAGCATTGATATCTGTCCCTATAACTTATAGTGACAGTAAATTATAAGTGTAGGTATACGCTACTTATACCCACAGTAAAAAAAAATTATAATGATAACAAAATATAAGTGTAGGTATAGATATCAATACCCACAGCATTGATATATGTCCCTATAACTTATAGTGACGATTTCATATATCTATGGTTATATGTTTTCTATACCCACAGTTAGTATATGTGTAGCTAAAACTTACCGTGGGTATATGACAATTTTCTTGTAGTGCATATATAAAGGGGTTCGAGCCCTGGTTACAGAACATCAAAGTTTTCATCCTACTACTCATTCACTATGAAGTTAAAGTGCTAATGTGAAGCTCCGCGACCAAGGAAGCTCCAGGAAGAAGTGCACGATGCTTCGGACTTCCAGAGTTGGCCAAGAAATTCTCGACATTCTGTTTGTTTGTTAATAAATTATAAAGTTTAATTTTACTTATTTGTGATTGTACTTGAACTGTAAGAGGGGTATTCTCCACCTACGAAAATTTTGGAAAGGAGACTATTATTGGACTCACACCGAGTACATAAGCCTTGGACGTACTGACCCTGGGAGGTTGGGAACCAAGTACATAAATCTCACGTATCTACTGTCTTACCTATTTATTTTATTCCGCTGTGCTACTAACATTCTTGATAGAAAAAACAAATGAACGAACGACGAAATTTCGAAAAAGAACGTAAGTCGATATTCAACCCCCTATCGACGTCATCGATCCCCCAAGTATATATTTCTTATTTTTTATATTTCTTATGTTGTAAATTATTTGTGTTATAAGTTTTAATTCATTGTAGGATTTTTCAAAACGTATATTCTGAAATGTCAACAGAAGAGTTTGATTGCTTCTACAAAGAAGAATTTACACCATGGTTCAAATCATATATAAGTAGACAATCTAAGTTTAGTTTATAGATATGCAGACTTTTAAACATATTTATTTGACTTTACGTTCATAATAATCAAGCTCACCTTAGCAACAATTGTTATTCCATCTGTCATGGGGTCCAAAAGCATTGATACGCACTTGGCCAACATATTTCATAAACGGATATAATTTTCATACTCAAGAATATGGAATGAGGAAGAGTATAATGAATGGTGTGGTTTGTGTTTAGTCAACCAATGATCGAGATGCAAATAATAATTTTTATGGTTTGATGGATAAAATTATAGAGGTAGAATAACTTAACCAAGAAATATAAGTTATCTTATTTATGTGTAGTTGATTTGACCTTGTCTGAGGATGAAAATGCATCCATGATATAATTTGGTTGAAATAAATTATAAGAGATTATATAAGATATATGAAACATTTGTATTAACACAATAAACTATTCAGGTATTCTATGTTTCATATTCTAGTTTAAACGTGACATGATGGGATGTTTATAAAATGAAAATACGTGAAAAAAAGGAACGTACAAGAGAAAGTTTTGAACACATTTCAACCCGAAAAATATATTATTCTAACGTTATGAAATCCTAGTGGAGTAATGATAAACGTGGTTACAAATGAGGTTCATGAGAATGATGATGAAGAATCAAATGATGAGGGGGAGGATGGGAATGACAATGACAATAAGAACTTTAAATTTTAATGATAGGTAAGTTTTGTTATCTTAATATAACAAAAATATTATATTCTATTTTCATATATGATAATATTTTCATATGATAATATTTTATTTACGAGTAAATTTAGTTTTAATCTGTATATTTATAAATCTCATAGCTCAATTAGTAATTTATATATGTCTAATTCTGAAATTTATATATTTTATCTATTAATGTATTTTATTTTTTCCTATAGGTTATTACAAATGACATCTTGATGTTTTTCTTATATTTCACGTATTTTCTGACATGTTAGCAAATATGATAAAATTTTTCATATTTTTTATTATGTATCGAATTTTTATTTACATTATCTTAAAAATTGTGTTGACGACTTGGTAGCCATAAACCAAGTACTCTTGACTAGCCTACTCCATCAACCCCCCCCCTTCCCTTCATGGTACAACACAAAAATGCTAAAAGATAACATTACTAAGATTGTGATTTTAGGAGAAACCATTGTGATTTTAGTAATACACAATGATTTTTGATAAAACTATTATTTTGAGCACCCATATAATGCAAAAGATAATGATTTTACACTATATGTTATTGTCGTTGAGTGTTTTTTTTAATCAACAACGTCTTTTACAAGGGTTTTTTAAAATCATTATCTTTAAAATCTTTTTTTAATCTTAATAGCAGTGGGGATAATGGTGTAATAAATTATTATCAATGAGAATGTTTTCGCAATGTTTAGAATAATCATCTATAAATTATTATGGTTGTGATGATAAAATAATAATTATAAACTATTATAAATGAAATTATAATCGTTTTTCTTATCTCAAATTGGAAAAAATAAAAAAAAAATCTTAATCCTATATTTGAGGACCCTGCCTTTTCTTCGATCCGGGTTGCGGCGACGGCGAGAACAGCGACGCGTGTTGGTTCCTCCACTATCTCCTAAAGGAGGCGGTATCAATGATCAACTACTCCAAGATGACGACGCGGCGGCGGCGCGGCGGCGCCGCGGCAACAACCGGCGGCGCCGCGGCGTCAGGCGGCATCGGCGCGTCGGCGGCGGCGGAGGATCGGCGGCGGCGGCGACCTGCGTCGGCGGCGTCGGCGTCGGCGCAGTGTCGGCGCGGCGTCCGCGCTTAGTCGGCGGAAACGGCGCGGCGTCGGCGGCAACGGTGCGGCAACGGCGCGGCGTCGCCACGGCGTCGGCGCAGCGTCGGCGGCTTCGGCGCGTCGGCGCGTCGTCGGCGGCGTCGGCGTCGGCGTCGGCGCGTCGTCGGCGGCGTCGGCGGCGCGTCGTCGGCGGCGTCGGCGCGTCGTCGGCGGCGTCGGCGCGTCGTCGGCGGCGTCGGCGCGTCGTCGGCGGCGTCGGGGATGGCTGGCGCTTAGGTCGAAGAGTTGCTACTTAGGTCGAAGAGCCAGGATGGCTGGCGCGTAGGTCGAAGAGTTGCTACTTAGGTCGAAGAGCCAGGATGGCTGGCGCGTAGGTCGAAGAGTTGCTACTTAGGTCGAAGAGCCAGAGGATGGCTGGCGCTTCGCAGCTCATGGGTTCCGCCTTCCCCTACGCTCCGAACAGTTCCGTCCTATCGTCCCCGCTGTCGCCCTCCACCTCCTACCTCAACCTCCTACTTCAGCAGCACCAAATCGACAGCCAAATCCGCTTCATCAGCAGGGACGCCGCTGCGGCAGCTTCGTTGATGCTCAGAGCAAGATTGTTTGGTAAGCTTTTCCCTTTATTGTCTTTCTCCTTAGGGATAAAGTTATGTTCTTCGACTGTGATATATTCATGACAGGAGTCGTCATGCCCTTAGGATGTTTGATATAACGCTTATGAAACATGTGAGGTTGTTTAATTGCTAACATTGCTTCACATTCTGAATATTATGCTAGTTTATTTTACTCTTTAGCTTAAAATAGTTGTGATGCTACTATCATTTTAATCTAATGACATAGCTAAGTGGTAGTCTTTGTTCCTTCTAAAGTAATCTTGTGTTACATTTATGCCCAATCTGTATTTTGTTTTGGAGGAAATATGAATTGTAAGATTAATTGAGTTAAGAAGCCAACTTAGCGTTGTGAGAATGAGATAAACCATGCTGTTAATATCCGTTTATATTTTGAGTTTATAATGCAGGGAATTTCGTAAGCTAAGTTGCGGACTCTGTTTTCACATTTGAGATGTTATATTTTTGTCATTATGTTCTTAGTGCTTACCATTACTTGTGCATGAACATTGCTGATATACCATTTCCAGCTCACTATTTATTGTTTATGTTGTATGCCAGCATAAGTTTCTTTTGTTCCCTTAATTTGACAACACAGCTGATACAACCCAAATTTTTGGGATTAACTGTTTATTTGTTTGCTGCATCCACTGTAAGTTTCTTTTATTGCCTTTTATTGCTGTTTCTAAGACACTGCCAAAATTATTCTGCTTTGTATTTTTTTTCTCCAGTTGATGCCATACTTACAATAAAAGAGTTGTATCAGATCAAAAGAATTGGAGAGGAGATCCTTGTTCTCCAAGAGGGTTTGCTTGGGATGGAATAAATTGTACTTTGGCTTATCTGATCCTCCAAGGATCACAAACATGTTAGTGCTCAGGGTTTTCTTTAACTGAATTAAATTAAAATAAACTAACATATTAGTAGTGTTTTCATCAATTTCGATAGGCAAGGGTATAACATTCTAGCCTCATTACATTTTCTAAAAAATATGTCCTCAAGTGTGGTGAAAATTTGCTATCATAAATTACAGACTTATGTAGTGCTCATGGTTACAAAGCAAAAGGCATGATATGATTATGTAATTAGAAGTATCATGTACATCAGGGCAGCTAGAATAAAAACTCATATGCTGGTAAAAATTAACTTATTTCCTGCTCGCAGATACTTTCTACCTATAATATTAGTCATTCAGATATTATTTCATTTTCATTTCATCCATACAGGCCAAGGATTATGATGAATAGAAGGATATTTCTTTTTAATTTAGTTATTCTTAATTCAGTAAAGAGAAAGCACATATAACATGTGAAAAATAAACATACTACAACACTTTAAAAAAACTACCAGGACCTTGAATTGTACACGCCGAAACAACTACCACTTATTAACCTTGTTCTCATTAACAATTCAATATGAAATTCCATCTTCTGGTAACTAAACTTTAGCTTCTAAGCAAATAAGGCATGGTATATAGGAACCAATATATTTCTTTTTCTTTGTTGTCCATCAGATCCATCAATTAATTAGCTAAAAACCCATTTAAGTGACAAATGCAAACCTTTTGGAAGACCGTAAGAGAAATAGACAATAGCTCCTGGAGCAAAGCTAACCGAGTAGAAATCCTTTTATATATCTTTAACATGTTCTTTTGGAGGAGTGGTATTTGAAGCAAATTAATCATTAGGATTATTTTCCTCTTGTATGGATAAATACTCAAGTACGATTACATGCTCATTAGTCCAAAGATCAATAATGCAGAAGAACCACATGCTTGTTCATCAGTACTAACAAAGTTGTCTTAGCAAGCATGGTTGGCGGACTCAATGGATCATGATACGATATGGATAGGCTGAGTTGGATCAAGATCAGAATTGGTCGATTTAATCTGTCTCACTGATTATTAGTGTGATGGATTAGAGGATAATATAAGAAACGGCAATTTATGATCCTTGCACAATGTTAGTGTAGAGGGCAATCTTCGCAATCTCGCAATCAATGGAGTTCAGTGTTGATCCGGCCAGCTTACGTGTGATCTGCCGGCACTTGCGCCAGCCAGAAGGGAGGTGGCTACTGAGCTGAACGACCCCATTAGATAGGAGGCCAGCGGACTGAGGTCTCCTGGGTTCCCGCGTCACAGCCCACATAGTCCTCTCCTAAGTCAAATGGTTTAAGACTCACCTAGGCTCGGCTTCCCACCGACACGTGGCCGCCCATGTTCCGAGAATAAGCCCGAGCCGAAGGAGATGTTACTCAGTGGCCCAGTCGGCACCCTCCTAGGCCCTCAGCCGGCCTCCTTACTCAGTGCCCCAGTCGGCACCCTCCTAGGCCCTCAGCCGGCCTCCTTACTCAGTGCCCCAGTCGGCACCCTCATAGGCCCTCAGCCGGCCTCCTTACTGAGTGCCCCAGTCGGCACAACCACTCCCTGACACCAGGCTACCAGAAGCTGTACGGGGTCGGCACAGGACCGGAGCCATGCTGGTCCCAAGGGGCGGATATTGTCACGCCCCTGCTTCCACGAAAATCGGGCAGCATCTCCCCTGTACGGCGGACAATATGGGACAATTTATACATTTATCTCACCACCAATATAGCTCAGCCACAAGCGGCTGGCATCACAATAATAAATAAAAGATGGCTCAGCCATCACAACTGTAATATGAAACACAACCACGCAGTTTTATATCAACCAAAAGATAACGGGTGGCTCAGCCACCTTAAATATAAAAGAAACTAAATCCAAAGAGATCTCAAACGTCTCCGATATCGACAAGCAAAACTGATAGCAAATAAGAGGCAACTTTACCAAGTGCTGAAAACAAAACAACTATACCCAATACGGAAAAGTAACTCAACTCTGAAACAACTCCAAACCAAAATCACCCGGTGAAACTGAAAGACTGAGGGACTGGCAACTGGATCATCTCCTGGCTCCAAGCAATACCACTACCTGCTATCTGAAACAACAAAAAGGGAAGCAGGGGTGGTGAGTCCGGGCGGACTCTGCGGGTATATGAGTAGACAATAAGCATAGCATAAATAAGATAACGGAGTAGAGAATCAAAAAGTACAGTCCATAAGAAATATCAGATTTACCTAATCATGCATAACCAATATAATACGACATGGTATAAAGTCCGAATAACGACTAAACAGGTATAGAACAACTCAACAACAATAATATCAAGATATTTATGCATGTCAAACATATGCAACAATCATAGCTCATATAAGTGCATCAAACACAAACAAATGCATAAAAGAAATACGTATGCACATGATGCAATGACATGTGTCACCCCTGACGCCAGTCAAGCAGTCAACACATCTCATCTGTGTGACCGAGTGGGTAGGGCTGTGACAACTGTATCACTCCAACAACAACAATAATAATACCACATAAGGCGTGGTTGAGTGGACAGGATGCTGGGAAGTCAACACTCCAAACCCACGGTACATCGGGGGGGAGCTATCATAACTACAATATCCCTCAAAAAAACAAACAACAGTGAGGGTGAGTCACCAACGGCTCATCCCTCTAAAACAACGGTGAGGGTGTCACTGTCTGGCATGACAGGACAGACACTCGCACTCTAACCACTACCATGACAACATGTGGTTGAGTGTATCGAGCAACAATATGGCTAACGACGGCTTAACTAAATGTAAGCCTAACAGCCGTTAGTATGCAACGTGCAAGTATGGTGCATGATATACGATGCACGAACAACCGGAGAAACAACGATGCAATAAAGTCCAACGAATACACGATGCATCAATACAATCAACCGGAAATCAAAACCAACGATTATGCACCTACACTACTAGGTAGGGTATTTCTAATGCCAAATAAACCTATCTGTGTTTAATGGACTTCTAAGTACTCGCGTACCAGCGGTACTTTACAGAACAGAAAACCAATCGAGGACTGTACAGATACGAATTTAGGAATACTCAAAGATCAACGAAGAATAAGTCTCAACGGCGATGTTTAAATAACGACAAAGAACAAGGTCAAGCAACCTACTTAGACATAACAGTCATGCTTAAAGGTAAAGGAAACTACAAGAGCACAAAGGAGAAGTACCCGCCTTTTATGTAGAACGTATACGAAGACCTTCCACGATCAACCGAACGAGTCCGAATCAAGGTCCTGAGTCAATACATAGGTTTAACTAATTATACAATTTAATAAAACAGTTAAACTAACTACTAAACTTATATAGGATCTAACCCTTACTTCAGGTTTACCAAACTAACTCATTGAACAACAATTTGTTCCTTCTTAACCTAATTTATCATAATTAGGTTATAAAGTTAAACATCAAATTTAACCCAAGATACCACTATCTACAAAGTACAAATAAATCTCTAAACTCTAACCCCAAGAGTTGAGCTCTTGATTTCTTCTACCACCCACGGCAAGAAGAACCAAAAATCAGAGCAGTATTTCTCAAAGTCTTGGCACCTCACGACAACTTCATAGCAACAAGGATCACAAGAAGAGAAACAAAAAAACACATTATTCTCTACACTAGCTTGACCAAAAACAGAACCATCAATAAGGAGATCTCAGTAGCAAATCAAAACTCCAAACTAGAATCATTCTAAACCATGCTACCAACCAACAACTCCAAGGAAACCTAAAATCAACCTTCCTTACCTCTGCCCGATACACGGAGACGAAGAACAGAAGGGTCGAGACCCAAAGGAAGCACCCAAAACGACACGACTCGCTACTTCTTCCCCGGTGCTGAACTTGGCGTAAACAGCAAACACAAAAAGATCCAACAATTAGGGGACTATGAATCGGGGAAGCAATGAAACCTAAATTCTAAATCTTCTTACCTTTTTTTTTTTCGTGGTCGCAGAAGGAGAGGGCTGCAATTAGGGTTTCCGCGAGGGCAACGACTCAAGGAGAGACGAGTGTCGCTTGCTTGCGTGAGAGGGGTCGACTCCGACGACTAGGCGGCGATCGGCGGTGGCTGTCGCGAAGGGAGAGGCGACGGCTAAGGCTCGATGTGTGTGGGCTGCGAAGCTCTGCACGTGCGCGCCGGAGAAGAAGAAGGGACTGCGATCCTCTGCTCGTGCGCGCTGGAGAAGAAGAAGAAGGGAGAGGCTAGGGCTGGCTTGCGGCGTCGGGGAAAACAGAAGAAAAGGGGCGGCGTCGGGTGGAAAAGAAACTGCTACAGGGGATCGGGGGAGGAAGTTAGGGCAAATTAATAGTTTTGGCATTTTTACAAAAAGACCCCTCAAGTTCGGATAATTACAACTAGGTCCCTATATTCTGAATTTTCCATTTAGCCCCCCCTGAAACTCGGTATTTAACATTCTCCCCCACTAACAAAAATTTGGTCTCCAAATTTAGCTAGTGAACCACAACAAATACTAGTCAACCATAACAGGTACTGGTCAAACACAACTGATATCAATAACCCAAACTAGTTCACAACCACAAACCATAAACCTCAACGAGTACTGGTCAACAGTAAGAGAAATCAACAACCCAGATATAATATGAATACTGAACAAAAACCAACTATACGCACTTCAAGTAAATAGATGAGGATAGCAAGCTCTGATCGTAACCTCGAGCTCCCAAGTAGCTTCCTCATCAGAGTAGTGCTGTCAACCAACCTTAACCCTGATTGCGAGTCAAATGTGTTATCTAACATATTGGAAAATTTTTAACATCTCTCAAACGGTAGCTACCCAATTACAAGCAGTGACATACACGTAGATACTCTATAGCTCTTTAATATCTCAGAAAATCGATTCATCGACCTGCTGTGTCTTCTCTCTGGTGAGCGTGTAAACCCGATCCATCTCTGGAACTGATGGTGACATCGTCTGAATAGGCAGTGGCTGAATCATCTGAATTGCGGCTAGCTGCATAGTCTGGGGTGTTGGAGCTCCCCCCATCTGCTGAGTCTGATAACTTGTAGCTTCGACCATCTGCTGAGACTAGTAAACTGAAGACTAATATGCTAGGCACAGCTGATCTACACATAACTAATAACTAAAATAAATCCTAATCATACCACCTACTTGAGTAAATTTTAAGTAACAACGCGTTACTTCATAACCTAATCATCATAATTATGCTAAACTCCTAATTCTAAATATGATTAACCAAACTCAATTTTTTCTATACAGAGAATCTCCTTCCACTATTTATTGCCAGTCTTTCATGGATACATCCAAGCATATATACAATTTCTTCCTTGCCACACATGCGACGATATATGATACTGGACTCATATATATATATATATAATACACTGACATATACAACAATATATCACATACACCATTTTTCTACTGCCAACCTCATGAAACTGATGTAGAAGATTCACATTAGGAAATGTACAACAATTGGAAGGGTCTTAATGTCAGATGATACATTTTTCTACTGCCAACCATTTTTCTACTGCCAACCTCATGAAACTGATGTAGAAGATTCACATTAGGCTTCTCTAGATGCATGGTATCTACAGGGGCCCAACTGGCTAGCTACACATCTATTCACTGTCACCCAGGGGGCATGGAGTCTGCTAGCCCATGCTCAACCTAGCTAACTCCACCGCACTTGCAATGCATCACACGTGCACACACCTCATCTTCTGCTAGATCCAAGATTCACCTCAATCATCCCAGTGTTAAGTGTCAGGGACAAACCACATCGATTGTTGTCAAATCACATATTAGTGCAATCCCTCCTGCTACAATCCTAAGGTTTATGATGCACCAATGGACCTACTCTGACATCTTCAACAGCTACCCATGCAAGTCCTGACTCTAATATTGCTAGACACTTCCTCCCCATAGTGAGAATTATCTTGCAGTAAACTAGCCATCTCTATAGTGCAACAAAAAAAAAATGATAACTTTGTCCTCCTTCCAGCAAGACAAGGCAACCTTTATGCATTGTCCTTGATGGTGTAGCTATCTCATTGCTCTTCTGTGCTTATCCTAAAAACTTAAGCTTGATACGGATCAAAAGGCTTTCCTTGACTGTAAGGCATGCGACTGCATTGTTGACAAGACTGGGGGAAGTTTTCTATGTAGGAGGTTGTCATTGCTGGTACTTCATCTCTCTAGAAAATTGATTAATTGTGGTATATATTTCTTACCTTGAGTCTATGATTTATGAGCGATTCAGTAAAGCAAGCAATGGTTGTGTACAGCTCGACAACCATCAAATCAAGAAAAGTAAACCCGTACCACCAAATCACCATGGCATAATATGGAAAACCATGTAGAGGGAAGCCTACAACCGAAGATATTGCAAGATAGTGTCAGAAACATAGAGAGAACCATATCGCTTAAACGACTATGGCATAATGTTGAAACCAAGCAGAGAAAATCTACCACTGAAATCACTACAACATAACACTTGAATCAAGCAATGGAAAACCAGTCAAAGCCACTGTGACATAATGTCAAACCCAAATGCAAAGAATCCTAACATTGAACCTACTATGATATAACGCCAGAACAAAACATAGGAACATGCCTCTATTCAAAACCCTACTACCGAAATCATTACGAGGATAGCAGATCAATGATCATACTCACCTGGACACAAACATAACTACTAGGAGCCCCTGCTTCCGATCCTAATACATGCGTACTCTATCAACTAGCCCTAGACCAAGGTCAAATGGATTATGAATCACATAGTTCATTTACTATATAAGTTTTTTTTTTTTTTTATGGTTTTGACGGAAGATATTTGAGGCTTTAACCCTTTTGAAACTGTTTGTGAGTTGAAGAGAACACTAGTTCTTAAAGTGAGATCCTTACATAGCTCTTCACGAATTGAAGAAAATTCTTGTGAGGCTGTATTGCAAATTGTGCATGAGCAGCTATGCCGCAAATCATTGTCGAACTGTATCAAGTCATTATAGAGCTTAAAGTCTTTGCTTGTTTATGTTGTCAAAACCTTTGAACTATTCTTCCACTTTCTTCCTTTACTTCATTTTGGTCTGATGAAATAGAGGAGTTCAGCTCATTAGACTCCTATTTGATACTTTCTTACTGTTGACACAAGTAGAAGTGAAAAATGTCAAGTCTAAGTATCATAGGTTACTAGTTGATGTTTTTATTTTTCCTGTTCTTTAGTATCATCCAAATTTTTTTTTTTAAGATGGATACCTATTATTCTGTTTTAGATATTCATCATAGGAGAATCTTAATGTTTTCAGCATAATCTTTTCATAGTGGTGCTAATGCAACGTGGTATAATTGTTGATCTTATTTTTTTTTTCTTTTTCACGTTCTTGCAACTTTCGAGGATTGAACAGTATGTTCTTCATTTGTTTTTAAACTCTTTTAGTTATATCTTTGAGCTTATGACGCCATATAAGTTAATATTGTATCTTGATCAGTTATTGCATATTCTGTAGTTTTGAAATGTTCATACATCATGTGGGGTTTAGGGTTTAGGGTAAGGTGTACTGAGCAACCTTCATCGACTGGAGGTCTAGAGTTCGAATCTTGATACTGCTTCCAAATTGGATTACTAGTTTTTTTTTTTTTTTTCTACACCAATCTTGAGACATAGGATAAGCATGAGACACAAGACAAAGGAGATATGTCCACTTGCCTTTTCTCTGGTTGCAAATAACTTGATCCTTTTTAGCGTAAAAAGTGTTAATCTAAAGATACAAATTAAAGAAATCAGACAAGTGATGGACCACAAGAGAGCTATAATGGTATTGAGTAGAGCGGGGAGGCTGTGAGGTCATATCTCAGAAAACGTGCTACTAAAATAGGAAAGCGGGCATGATAGGTGATATTTAGCTCTGGCGTGGAGTTGAGTGTGTACTAGTTAGAGTAATATATTGTAGTTTGTTGAGCTGTATTAAGAAAGTGATGTACCAAAGAGCATCATCTTAGCCTTAATTAAATGCTTTGTGGGTGCTGGTTTCATAAAACGGTGAAACACTATAAATCAAGCCTTCAAAGAGCTAGAGCCATCCAACTTCTGAAAATACTAATGCCGTGAAAATGCCGGTCCAAATATTTATTTGCTGGCAAAGTCGTTGCTCACTACAACTAACAAAACTTCTAGAAAGATCCATCATATGATTTGGAAAATTGATTGTGCTACTCTTTCTGACGTCGTCACCCTTGCCTAACTCTAAATTTTTCTTTGATATGCTAGAGATGGCAAGCAGATGTACTAGGAGTGGTGGTAGAAAGCAGGGTGACATGGTGTAGCATGACAGATGAACAACAAACTCTCACAAAGAAAATTCAAGTGAAAAATCTATATTCACTAGAAGATGGCAATTACAAGGACTCAGAATTTTTTTTTTTTTCATTTGGTAATCTAAGGATTATTATATTTTCTCTTTCATTAGATAAGATAATTGTATCCTTGAACAGGATTCTATAGATTCATACGACTGTATCCTTGACCACGTATGTGAATAAAACTAATTAACTACATGCTATCAGGCTAGAATCCAAACAATACATAACGATTAAACAAGTGTAGGAGCAGATACGCAATCCAACTAATTTGGAAATGTCAACCAACCCCAAACTAGATAGTGAATACCAAAGATAGTATAATCACTGAAAGCATACCTCTTGTAGCCTGGAGAAGTCCGTCGCTGCCAAGTCCCAAATCACAACCATAACCAGAAAATGACTCCAGAAAATAAATCCGTAAAATACAACAAGACTTCGCAAAAATAAACAAATCTGTAACATACAGATTGACCTCGTAAAACAACTCCGTAAACCCACAGACACCAAAACATCGCAAAACCTTGCTCTGATACCAAAAATTGTCACGCCCCCAGAGGCACATGCTTCCACGAAAATCGGGCAGCATCTCCCCTGTACGGCGGACAATATGGGACAATTTATACATTTATCTCACCACCAATATAGCTCAGCCACAAGCGGCTGGCATCACAATAATAAATAAAAGATGGCTCAGCCATCACAACTGTAATATGAAACACAACCACGCAGTTTTATATCAACCAAAAGATAACGGGTGGCTCAGCCACCTTAAATATAAAAGAAACTAAATCCAAAGAGATCTCAAACGTCTTCGATATCGACCAGCAAAACTGATAGCAAATAAGAGGCAACTTTACCAAGTGCTGAAAACAAAACAACTATACCCAATACGGAAAAGTAACTCAACTCTGAAACAACTCCAAACCAAAATCACCAGGTGAAACTGAAAGACTGAGGGACTGGCAACTGGATCATCTCCTGGCTCCAAGCAATACCACTACCTGCTATCTGAAACAACAAAAAGGGAAGCAGGGGTGGTGAGTCCGGGCGGACTCTGCGAGTATATGAGTAGACAATAAGCATGGCATAAATAAGATAACGGAGTAGAGAATCAAAAGGTACAGTCCATAAGAAATATCAGATTTACCTAATCATGCATAACCAATATAATACAACATGGTATAAAGTCTGAATAACGACTAAACAGGTATAGAACAACTCAACAACAATAATATCAAGATATTTATGCATGTCAAACATATGCAACAATCATAGCTCATATAAGTACATCAAACACAAACAAATGCATAAAAGAAATACGTATGCACATGATGCAATGACATGTGTCACCCCTGACGCCAGTCAAGCCGTCAATACATCCCATCTGTGTGACCGAGTGGGTAGGGCTGTGACAACTGTACCACTCCAACAACAACAATAATAATACCACATAAGGCGTGGTTGAGTGGACAGGATGCTGGGAAGTCAACACTCCAAACCCACGGTACATCGGGGGGGGAGCTATCATAACTACAATATTCCTCAAAAAAACAAACAACAGTGAGGGTGAGTCACCAACGGCTCATCCCTCTAAAACAACGGTGAGGGTGTCACTGTCTGGCATGACAGGACAAACACTCGCACTCTAACCACTACCATGACAACATGTGGTTGAGTGTATCGAGCAACAATATGGCTAACGACGGCTTAACTAAATGTAAGCCTAACAGTCGTTAGTATGCAACGTGCAAGTATGGTGCATGATTTACGATGCACGAACAACCGGAGAAACAACGATGCAATAAAGTCCAACGAATACACGATGCATCAATACAATCAACCGGAAATCAAAACCAACGATTATGCACCTACACTACTAGGTAGGGTATTTCTAATGCCAAATAAACCTATCTGTGTTTAATGGACTTCTAAGTACTCGCGTACCAGCGGTACTTTACAGAACAGAAAACCAATCGAGGACTGTACAGATACAAATTTAGGAATACTCAAAGATCAACGAAGAATAAGTCTCAACGGCGATGTTTAAATAACGACAAAGAACAAGGTCAAGCAACCTACTTAGACATAACAGCCATGCTTAAAGGTAAAGGAAACTACAAGAGCACAAAGGAGAAGTACCCGCCTTTTATGTAGAACGTATACGAAGACCTTCCACGATCAACCGAACGAGTCCGAATCAAGGTCCTGAGTCAATACATAGGTTTAACTAATTATACAATTTAATAAAACAGTTAAACTAACTACTAAACTTATATAGGATCTAACCCTTACTTCAGGTTTACCAAACTAACTCATTGAACAACAATTTGTTCCTTCTTAACCTAATTTATCATAATTAGGTTATAAAGTTAAACATCAAATTTAACCCAAGATACCACTATCTACAAAGTACAATTAAATCTCTAAACTCTAACCCCAAGAGTTGAGCTCTTGATTTCTTCTACCACCCACGGCAAGAAGAACCAAAAATCAGAGCAGTATTTCTCAAAGTCTTGGCACCTCACGACAACTTCATAGCAACAAGGATCACAAGAAGAGAAACAAAAAAACACATTATTCTCTACACTAGCTTGACCAAAAACAGAACCATCAATAAGGAGATCTCAGTAGCAAATCAAAACTCCAAACTAGAATCATTCTAAACCATACTACCAACCAACAACTCCAAGGAAACCTAAAATCAACCTTCCTTACCTCTGCCCGATACACGGAGACGAAGAACAGAAGGGTCGAGACCCAAAGGAAGCACCCAAAACGACACGACTCGCTACTTCTTCCCCGGTGCTGAACTTGGCGTAAACAGCAAACACAAAAAGATCCAACAATTAGGGCACTATGAATCGGGGAAGCAATGAAACCTAAATTCTAAATCTTCTTACCTTTTTTTTTTCGTGGTCGCAGAAGGAGAGGGCTGCAATTAGGGTTTCCGCGAGGGCAACGACTCAAGGAGAGACGAGTGTCGCTTGCTTGCGTGAGAGGGGTCGACTCCGGCGACTAGGCGGCGATCGGCGGTGGCTGTCGCGAAGGGAGAGGCGACGGCTAAGGCTCGGTGTGTGTGGGCTGCGAAGCTCTGCACGTGCGCGCCGGAGAAGAAGAAGGGACTGCGATCCTCTGCTCGTGCGCGCTGGAGAAGAAGAAGAAGGGAGAGGCTAGGGCTGGCTTGCGGCGTCGGGGAAAACAGAAGAAAAGGGGCGGCGTCGGGTGGAAAAGAAACTGCTACAGGGGATCGGGGGAGGAAGTTAGGGCAAATTAATAGTTTTGGCATTTTTACAAAAAGGCCCCTCAAGTTCGGATAATTACAACTAGGTCCCTATATTCTGAATTTTCCATTTAGCCCCCCCTGAAACTCGGTATTTAACAGATATCCCGCCGGGTTATTGATCTGCCTGCCACATCTTGTCCCCCCGTACCTTGACCACATGCTTTGGTGTCAAGCCGAGCGGCGTCCAACGGCGCCAATCCTTAAGCTGACAGTGCCCCTTTCCTTAATACAGCATGTGTCACTTTATCCTGCCACTCCTGGACATGCATTACCTTGTCCTCGCTATATGACAGCAGATGGCAGGCGGGGCAGGACTTGTCAGCTTCCCCGGCTATATATACCTTCTCACTCCGCATTTCCCAGGTACGCGCGATAGTGCAATTCTCATAGTGTTCTATTGCCTTTCATCGCCACCGTCGTGTACTGACTTGACCGTCGGAGTGCCTGGCCGGGGACTTTTCCCGGCGGGTTCTAACGGTCTTTGCCTCGCAGGTTGGAAGCGGTCCACCTCGTCACGCCACCTCAGAGACCTCGCCCTTTTCGGGGACTTGCTCAGCTGTAAGGGCGTCGAACTCACTTCGCGACAGGATCAAGTGTGTTTGCACCAAAGTGACACCACTCAACACAACTTTTCATTTCTAGCTCTCACTCGGTTTCTTTCGATCGTAAAATGTGAATTATATTCTCATGGTCCTTCTCCTTCTTCTTCAAGTCAACTCATCTCAAGGCAGGGTCTTCATGTATCATGAAGAAAACAGTCAACATGGGTAAACTAATAAATGTTCTTGTCTCTTCTATTAGTTTTTATTATCGTATAATTCATTTTTCTTTTACTAAATATTTTAGGCACGGTGTGTCAATTAAGAGTGTCTCGCAATGCAAACATGGAGAAGCTTCAAAATTGATATTTGTTTCCTGAGGTGGCATTTTAAGAAATACAGATTAATTATCTATTCTAGTCATTTTTCCTACGTTCTGTAAGTGGATAAATTTCTGTGTTCTAAACAATGCTTTCCTTTTTTTAGTATGTTTCTAACCATTTCCCTCTTCAATCCGACATTTGTATCGTTCAAGAATTACTAGTTACATATTGTTAAGGCAAATGAGTATAGCTTAAGAGGTCATAATACTAATGGATAAGATTCACAGTTTTACCATGGAAGGTGGCAATAGGCGATTCGCTCGTCCCCATCGCCCTCAGTGCCTCCACCAACCCGACCCAAGACTAACACGGAAGAGATAATCACGGGGGCTACTAGTACGGATGTTATGACTAGCAAGTGGGGAGAGAGCACACTGGCTTTTTAAGGTTTTGACTCCCAGACCTCAAGGTGGCAACACCACACGCGTTAACCATCAGTCCATCCTGTGAGGACACAGTTTTACCATGGAAGAACAATCATGATGAAGTTCTGAATGATGTTGATAAATGGCAACATTCCAATTTTAGTTTACAATTCGGAAATGTGGGTGATGAAAGAGAAAATTATAGTACTGTAGCTCCTCACAAGTTATGGAACTTAGTTCTCTCAATATCTCGAGTATCATTTTAGTAAGTTAATCATCAATTTCAAATGTCAATTTTAGTTGAATGGTGTAGCATCTACCTTTCATTTCCTATTCTACTTTCCTGCTAAGGGACAAAATTTGCAAAAACAGGGTCTTATATCTGCAAAAACCAAATGCAAAACTTATTTTTATAATCATTATTCTCTCTTGAATTTCGGGATTATGATTTTTTATTGGTAAGACCCCATTTTGCTCTTTGTTTTGTGTTTTGATTTGGAAGGTTAAAAGGTACGATACCTTTTGTGGCTATTCTCCTGATGTGGTGAAGAAGATGACCAAGAAAGATCTCACTCAAGAGTATTTCTATCTTCCCTTTTGCTTTATCTATGTAATGATTTTCAAAATCCTTACATGGATTTCTCTATTTGCTAAACAAGTTGATGGATGCTAGGATCCTTTCCATTGATTATTGTGCCTATTTTTTGTTGCTTAGGTTTGACGACATCAAACGGCTTTGGGAGAACAAACTGAAATCTCAAAGTATGCTCAAAAGAAGTATGAAATACTTCAAAATGTACTGCCCTTCCTATTCCATGATCTATTATTTAACTCGAACAATTTATGGATAGAAAAGATATCTACTGAAAGATGCACAAGAAAAAATATATAGGAAGTATGGAAAGCATGTAAAGAGTTGATGAAACATCAAGTCAGTTGTAGAAATATGTAGAGCATGCACCTATTACTCTAGTAACTAGATTTTATTGATGTTTAACTTGTAGGAGAAGGTTCTTTGTAGGATTTGCTTCGAGGAGATCTGTGTTGTCCTCTTTCCCTGTTGGCACCACATACTCTACAAGTAAGTTGCACAGAAGAGTCTCAATCTTCTTCAACGGTATATACTAATCAAATCTGTTATATTCAGGTCCCAATACATGTATTGTAACTCTTCGAGAGCAGATGTTTAAGCCATCTTTGTGGACCATCCTTCAAGAGAATTCAACGTAGGTAATATTGTCTTTTAAATTACATTCTTTTGCAAGGAAAAGTGACATTAATTTGCAAACTAAGTAGCCTAATGGTAAATGGTTTGAAGAAGATGATATGTTGTCATTAACTAACGGTGAAATCTTTTTCTAGGATTGTTACCGTCGCACCAATTGATTCAGTGTTAACTGCAGCCAAGAAGATACTTAATTCAAAATAAGTTTGGTAGTTGTGACAATTGAGTATGAAAATTTATGAAGTATGTTCAGAGTGGGCAAAATGCATACAAGACTACATATTTGATGAGTAGGAAATTTATGTATTCATAACTCTTTAGTTAAGTGTTGTAAGCTACAATTATTTTGGTTATTCATAACTCTTTTAATTTAGTGAGCCTTCTTTTGCAACTAGTTTGTTTATCACATGTGTAGATGTATAGTTGTTTTGTTGCAACTGTTTTATATATGTTTTTAAGGATGATCATTTAAAATGGGATGATATTTATTGTTTTGCTACAAGTTGTTATATATATATATATATATATATATATATATATATATATATATATATATATATATATATATATATATAGTGTTTGATGAAAGGTAAATATATCATCGGGTACAACAGAACATGTGGCCAAAGAAACTATTAGTATCTGACATATCAGATCCAAGTAGCTTTCTAAGATGTGAGACCACATGCATGCATGTGCACCCTCATGGATACCAGCCTCTCAAAACTCTAATCACGGTCCAAAACATGATCATAAGTCTTGGATGTATTGTTTCTACTGTTAGTAGGAGCCCTAGAATCAATTATGTGATGATTGATTAGGGACATTTTGTATCATATTCTATTATTAATAAAGACATATTTGGTTATTATACTTATTTTGTATTCTGTGCCGAATGACTAAGTATAATAATGTCCTTGTGTAGTAGGTTCTTATCTATATTATATCGATTGGTTGAATCGATAGTGAGATAATGTAAAGAACACTACACTAAATTATTCCTAGTCAAGCATTAATATTCATGGACAATATTAATGCATTGAGACTAGCATGTAGGTCAACTGATGACTTGAGCTCACAAGTCATGGATATGTGATATCAAGTTGACACATGGGCATACATTGGAGAATGTGTACTGAATGACCCGCTATCAGAAAGTTTCATAGATTGTCATATGAGTGTCATAGACTTTCTCATGTGACTGTTGGTATGAATAGTCCTTAGACCTGAAGTCACTACAGTTCCCTACATAAGGAGTTATGTACTTTGGTATCGTCAAACGTCACCCGTAACAGGGTGGACTATAAAGGCGATCACTGGGTATGTAATGAATTATGCAGAGGGATGTGAGTGATGTAGATGAGATCTATCCCTCCCATATGACGGGAGTGATATCTGTGGGCCCCTTGATCGAGTAGGACTACTGAAACGCATGACCATGCTCAAATGAGTCAATATGAGATATTGAGCTCATTTGTTTGAGTGAGTCTACTCAGGGATCAAGAAACACAAGATTGATTGAGGATGACACGGTCTATGCCTCATTGGTTAATCTAGATATCAAGGATAGAAGGACAAGGTCATACATTATCATAGTCACGGAGGTTTAGTCGGATCTCGACTTTTCTTGTTACTTGGGTAGCAATGATGCATTGCTAGATGTCACTCATTGTTTATGTGTCTAAAGTGTTTAGGCGCATTGCCAGCGTCACGAGAACCTATTGGGTCACACACAAAGGACACAATGCTTCGGGAAAGTTGATCGGCAGATCTGAGCCCGAGTTGGGAACTCGGGAGACCTGAGCCCGAGTTAGGAACTCGGGAGACCTAAGCCCGAGTTGGGAACTCGGGAGGTCAGGTCGGGAGACTCGAGTTGGGAACTCGAGAGAGACCGAGTCGGAGCTCGGCGGGCCGAGTCGGAGCTCGGCGGGCCGAGTCGGAGCTCGGCGGGCCGAGTCGGAGCTCGGCGGGCCGAGTCGGAGCTCGGCGGGCCGAGTCGGAGCTCGGCGAACTAGGTCGGGAGCTCGCCACTCGGGAGACTTGGTCGGGAGACCGAGTCGGAAGCCCGAGAGGCCCGGTCGGAGTTGCATGGAGGAAAGAGAAAAGTCTATTTTCATTGGATGAAAAGATTCTTTTCTTGCATGGGAAATGATAAAGAGCCACATAAAAAGATGTGCTCTTTATTGGGAAGCCAAAGAGACACAAATCTCTTCATATTCATGGGATGATTATAAAAGAGGGTCTTGTGACTTTGGATGACTCCTTCTTCTTGACTTAGCTTTTCCCTTCCCTTCCTCTCTTCTTCCTCTCCTCCCTTTTTGGCCGAAACCTTATTGTAAGGTTCTTAGTGTTTTCGAGCGACCTCAAGTTGCTAGCACAACTAAGGTAGTTCTCCCGAAGTTGAGAGATTGTATCTGTGTGGATACGAATAGAGGCACGGACGCTTGAACGTGCAAGAGATTCGGCGCATCTTGGACGAGCGGGATAACCGAAGGGCACGCTTCAAAGGTATAAACAGTAGATAAATCTATTAGATAGATAGCTTTGTACGAGTTTTCTTTCGCATGGATCGCTCGTGGGTTCTTGTTTCCGCTGCGTTTTTATTGTTTTGTGCCGGGAGAACCCAACATCTACTTCATATTTCCTTGGCTCGTATGTTTTTTTCTCCAATTCTTTTTAATGTCGTATGATGTATATTAATCTAGTATGGTACTTAGATTTTAAATAGTTTATTGTTTTCTAGTGTGTTGAGAAACGACAATGATTAAAAACATAACGGCTAAAATGATAATGATTTATTGGTCTTTTCAATAATATAAATGACAATGGATAAAAATTGTTATCTATCACTCAAAAAATCATGGTAAATTGACCGTTGAGAAAGATAGAGCACTCAAAGATAATGGTTAAAAATTATTGTCTTTTCACTTGAAACACAATGGTTTTTAACCGATGTCTTTGAGCGTCTTATTTTTCTCAATGCGTCAATTTTGCCATGATTTTTTAGGTCTTAGACAACGATTTTCAACCATTATCGTTTTAAGGAAAAGACAATAATTTTTAAACGTTATATTTGAGTGCTCTATCTATCTCAATGTATCAATTTACCATAGTTTGTTTGGGTCATAGACAATGATTTTTAATTGTTGTCTTTTTGATATTTTTGTTGTCGTGTCAAGTGCAAGGTCTTGCCATGCACCTTCGCTAGCACCTTCTCATTCACCGTCACAATACATTCGCTAGTACCCACACATCTTCCTTCAGGCCAAACACTCAGTTTCTAAGATTATAGACACTCGAGAGTCTATAGTCCCACTCGGAGATTCGTAAGTATTATAAAATATTTTATTTTTCTACTATCTTAATTATTTAACATTATTTATTTGTAACTTTATGATAGATTTGTAAATTCTATACAGATTATTCATAAGACTAATAAAATAGTGAATAAGCATTTGGGATGGGCTTCAATAGTTCAATGACATGTACCAACACTCCAACACCCATAAAAGAGTTATGGTGGAATGAGTTTAAGGTATATCTCTTTCAACTTATATATGAAATTAAAGTGAATATATAGTCAATTATTAAAAAAAATTAAAAAATGCAGTGAGCATATCCAGTATGTGATTAATCATGCAAATACTAGGGGAAAAAAGCCACCCTGCATCACTGATGAAATTTAGACTTGAATCTCTAATTTTTGGTCAACCGATGAGAGCAAACAAAGAAGTCAACATAATATAACAAATCAAGTTTATAATTCTGGAGACTTGTCTGCGATATATGTGAAAGGCTCTAGCTATCAATATCAATGTGCATACACACATATTGGTAATTATTTAACTCTCTCACTAATTTTTTTATCTATTTCTAACTATTTCATTATTTCTAATCTCAATTTTTTTAGACCAAGGAAATGGGGAAGGGGTCATTATTCATAAACACTTTCACCCGCACATTTAAAAAAAAAGAGACTTAGAGCAGGGATAGAACTAAAGCAATTAAGGTTTGGATTAATCTTAATTTATAATTTAGATTTTGTTAGTTATGTATCTGCTCTCTTTTTATATCTAATCGAGATTATATGCATTTTTAAAATATTATAATTGTAATTTTGTTTTAATTTATTCATGATAATACAAGAGAAATATGATCAATTAGCGCAGAGAAGTTCGCAAGCTAGTAATGATACTGACAAATCTGAGCCCTCTGTTGGTAATAATATGAGTTTATGGCTAGAGGCGAGTGGGGGAACGAAAGGGAGAAGAATATTGGGAATGAATTCTTTAAATAGAACCCATAGAGTTGCTAGTACATCTTCTACTCTACCAGCTATAAGGGCATAAATAGAAAATTTCACTCAAGACGTTAGAAATTTAAAGAGGCTAATATTGCAAAAGGATAAAAAAATGAGAGAAATGCGCCAACAACATGACCTCATAATTTAACATCTTCTGTTAGGCTCCGCTCCAAGTCAGAGTCCTCCCGGTTCTAATGATGATGGTGACGATGACGACAATGATGATAATGGTGATGGTTTTTCATGATTTTTTTGTGTATGGTTGTTATCAACTTAGAATTATTGTTTTTCACCATTTGTTATTTGTTTGACTTTGTGAACTCTTCATTTTTTGTATTTTTTACTAATACCGTTAATTAGTTTCAAATGGGATTGGTGAAGCCAACGAAGGCAATGAAAATTGAAAATTTATGTTGAAAGAAGTAAGCCTTTTGTATTAATTTCTATTTTTCTAGTTAAAATGGTATTTTTTGTTTGTTTGTTTTGCGGAAAAGAAGAAGAACAAGTATGCAAGGAGAACGAACTGTTTGCTGTCGAAGAAGAGGATGATCTCCTTTTGTATATTTCCCTCATGTTGAGACTTATCAGATATTTTGGGATATTTTGCATATTTGCTTATGAGACTACTTGTAGAACTAAGTTTGGATCTCATTGAATTTTTTGTATTGTTTATTTTGTGATATGGTTTTGTGTTATTGAACTTTGTTAATTGAATATTTTATGTTGTTACTTGGTTAATGTTATGTGTATTTGTATGATTTGAAATTATGTTGTATACAGGTTTGTTTGTAAATACGTTATCAATGTAGAAATAGAGAGGGTTTGTGAAAAAGTTTGGATTTTGTGACAAATTTTGGGACGAAATATTTTTCGTCGCAAAATTATCATAACTATAGTATGTATCGTAAATTTGTGACGAATCTCACTTTCATTATAAATCTGCGATGAAATTGGGATTCATTGTAGATTTACAACAAAAATGGATTCATCATAGATTTGGCAACAAATCAATTTTTGTTGCAAATCCGCAATGAAAATGGGATTCGACATAGATTTTCAATGAAAATAAATGGATTCGTCACATATTGGCGACGAATCCATTTTTGTTGTAAATCTACGACGAAAATAGGATATTCATTGCAAATTTGCAATGAAAATGGATTCATCGTAGATTTGGCAATGAATACAATTCATTGTAAATCTGCGACAAAAATTGTATTCGTCGCTAAATCTGGGACGAAAATCGATTTTGTCTCGGATTTGCATTTGGTGATTTTTGTAACAAATTTTGTTTTCGTTGCAAAATTGCAACAAATTTTGGGAAGAAAATAAAATTCGTCACAAAATTACCACGAATTTACATTTTTTCGCCACAACATTTGGCAACGTTTTATTCATGACCAAAAACATCGTCACAAGTTTGTCTCAAATTATTTTTGCGACGAATTTTAATTTAAAATTCATCGTAAATGGCCTTTTTTTAGTGGATATCAAATTTAAGACACGGAAGGGAGTGAGATTTGTATACTCTGTTCGACTAATAAGATCAGTCGATTGATGTCGAATTGAAGAGCACAGAAGCAAGCGGGATTTCTTAGGACCAAAAAAATTTAGATATCTCTATAATGATATGATATTATCCACTTTGGGCTTAAACTCTCATGGTTTTGCACTTGGGTTTTACCCAAAAGGCATCATACCGATTGAGATACTTTCCATCCTTTAAACTCGTGATCTTTTCCATTTCTAACCAATATGAAACTTTGATTGATCCCTAACAATCATCCTCTCAAACGAAAGACCACCATAAGTCCGGGCCTCTCCGCAAGTATCTGATCACTCTTGACCTGCTTCAGGTCTCTTCGCTAGCATCCAGTCACTCTTTGACCTACTTCGGGCCTCCCCACGAGCATCCGGTCACCTTTTGACCTGCTCTGAACTTTCTCGTGAGCATCCGTTCATCCTTTGACCTACTTTGGGCCTCCGAGTCTCCCCGCGAGCATTCTGTCACACTTGACGTGCTTATCGAACTCCTCTACACTAATGTAGCATAGAGTAACTCGAGTCGTCTCCCAACGAATATAGTTGGTACATGATAAATCTCAGGATCGTATGTTATTGCTTTTGGGTTTTTGATATCAAACTGGGGTTTGGATTTGAATGTTAAGACTACGAAAAGAAATAGTGAAACAAGTATGAAATCTAGTTCTAATTAATGAAAGACAATGCAGGTAAGGAAATCTAATCTAATCGAAACTATACTTGCAAAAAAAAAGAGAAAAGCAACATGAAAGAAGCATTCAAGAAATAGGGCATCAATGAAACCTAGACATGGAGCAAAACCTATAGCATTAAAGAAATCTAGTCTGATCTAACTTAATTGCATTTAAATGAAGACATGAAACTTAAAGCAATGAGAAGAGTCATACAAAACAAAAGTTAAACAACTAAGAAACTTCACAATCGAAAGTAACTGTTCTAAGAAACATTTAATCAAATACAAGATAGACATGTTTTAAATGGCTTCAAATACATGCAATTTGAATTGGGGAAGATCCATCAATACAAACAATCATTATCCAACACATAACATTCAACTACATTAACCCAATCAAACAATCTGATGAAGGAAACCAATTAATCCAATCTAATAAACTGCTGCCCAATCTGATGACTGTGAAGAAGTAGTGCTGTGAGGAGATGGCTGCCGACTGCTGGAAATGAACTGAATTGCTCTGAATGAATTGTTCTGCTGCTGGATGCTGATGAACTAGAACTGTCAATCGGCCCTGTGAAGAAGCTGCGAAGGAAGAAAAAAACTGCTGGAAAACAATTGATGTGAAGAAGAAAAACAAAAATTCTATGAAGAAACAGAAATGCTGTGAAGAAGTGCTGGAATTGTGAAGAGCTGCTGGAAATGTGAAAAACTGCTAATGCTGTAAACAACTGCTGGAATTGTGAAGAGCTGCTGGCGGCGGTGGAGTGGAGAAGAAACTGTGAAGGAACCCCCTTCGAGCAGTCCTCCTTGCGTCCGGATGAAGAAGGAAGGTGGTGGAGAAGATGTGGATGATCGCCTCCCATTCCTACTCTCCCTCAACCCGAGAGAGTGTTGGATTGAAGGTCTACTAGGGTTCGGACCCCGAGCCCTAGCTTGTGGTCAGCGGCGAAATGGAGAGGTGGGGATGATGATGATCCCCCTCGATGAGAACCCCCTCGTGTTTGCGATGGCGTGATGGTGGAGAGTGGATGGAGCTCCGGCCGGCGGCGAGATGGAAGTGGATCACCGGCTCTTGGTGGAGGTGGATGAGTTGAGTCGGGAACCCCCGTCTGCGTCTTCCTTCGCGTCTCTGCCCTTTTGTTTGTTTGGCCCGGCTTCAGCCCAACATTTGGGTTCGATCAGCCAAGCCAGCAGTTGGGTTCAATCAGCAAAGCCAACAGTTAGGTTCAACAGATCGAGTCCTTCTTGTGTGCTCAACCCAGCAGCTAGGTTCGGTCCAACAGATCGAGTCCAGCTTTGGTTCAGCCAAGCCAGAGCTCACAGCTCAGAAGAAAATTAGCAACGGATGGCTGAGATCGATTTGGATTCATCCAACGGTCGGATCTCTTCAGATCTGAACCAAACTCCACAGATCCCAATTAATGGTCCTGATCTACCTGTCCCCAGCTCGGATTAACTAGATCAGTGGCGGATGGTCCAGCTTTTCCCTTTTCTTGAATGGATGGTCTTGAACATCTTGAGCTTGATCCAACTGTCAGATTACTTCTGATTTGGCTGAAATTTTCAGATCTTGATCTATGGTCATGATTGACTCTATCTTGAACTCGGATTGACCAGAAGTTGACCGATGGCTCAGCTCTAGCCGTTCTCTGGAATGGACCGCTCCTATTAATCCGATGCTTGATCCCTTTGATCTGGATCCAATGCTGACTCAAGTCTGACCCGATTTGATCTAGGTCCATGATCATTTGAAGCCTACAAAATGATATTCAAATTTAGTGCCAAAAATATCCCAAATATACAAAGATTTGAATTAAAAGCCGAAATAAAGGAAATACATGAAACCTAATACAATTGCAAATTTAAGCATATAAAATGTGGATCAAACATGGATTTTAGAGCCTAAAATAATCAACAAAATGGTGGTTATCAAGCCTCCCCACAACTTCGTTCAAGGACCCTCCATATGGCACATGGTCTAGATTATAACTCTGATACAATTGTTAAAATTAAAAGGAATTTAGATATCTCAATAATGGTATAATATTGTCCATTTTGGGCATAAACCCTCGTGATTTTGCTCTTAGGGCTCTCCCTAAAAGGTCATGATCTTTCCATGTATTTTGAATGTGGGACTATGTTTGCAACCTTGCAACACTAACAGTACTCGCATGCTCTGTTCGACTATTAAGATCAGTTGACTGATGTTGAATTAAAGAGCACTGAAGCGAGTGAAACTCATATGCTCTGTTTGACTACTGCACATAGGCGACTGATGTAGAATTAAAGGCACAAAAACAAGTGGGACTAACGTACATGCTCAATTCGAATACTAATATGATCAGTCGATTGATGTTGGTCATCAGTCGACTGATTTTCAAATCAGAGACAAAAGTAGATAAGTTTCAGAAGCATCAGTGGTCGTTCAACGATATAAACATTTGTCAGAGACTATATCAATTGACTGATATTGGGTAACAGTTGATTATTGTCTGAAATAAAGGTTTTAACTCAGGTATTCATTAAAAAGAAAAGGGAACGTTTTGAAAGGTAGAGCACTCATTCCAAGCTAAGGGGGTGTTTGGTTTGCTTATTTTTTATTTTTATTTTCCGTAAAAAATGTGATTTTTTGAAAAAACGTGTTTGGTTTGTATTTTTCAATCTTGTTTTCCAAAAAAAGATATAGCGTTTTCTGAAAAACTAGATAATGAAATAAAGTCATTTTCCAGAAAAATAAGAAAATACGATTTTCTGAAAAATAGAAAATGTAATAAACCAATCGCCCCCTAAGGTTTTTCATGCTATCTAGTTGTTGAGAAATATTTGAACTTAATCTCCATCTTTGGTGCGAGATTTGAAGAAAAAGAAGTCTACATATATAGAAATCATTGTAATCTCTTCCTGCTTCGTCTTATTTTTGCATTTTATTGTAAAACTATTGTAGAAGATTTCTTCATAATTCGATTTTGGTAAGAGAAATTCATAGTAGAAGAAGAGAATAAGGAGTGTATCTTTGGATTAGTCATCTCAAGAACATGAATAACAAATAAAATTGAAGATGTTAACAATTTGTATGTTTTATTTTAAGTTTCCACTGTCATAGGAAACTAAAGGAGTTATTTACCCCTTCAACTCTCAAGGTCCTAACGCAAAACACTTGACTTTATAGTTTTATGAACAAGATTCATAAAGCTAAAACCCTAGAGTGATAAGTTATTGCAAATGCATTTTATCGTATTACATATAAAGAGATCAAACAATTAATATATTAATGTTGATTGTCTAATTACATTGTACTAAAGTAATTAATCATATATATCAATAACTCATTAGCGGGACGTGATGTAAGCGTCGAGTTTTCCGGTGAGGGTTGTGTTCGTCGACCCAACTCCCATGGTCAAGAGGTAGCCTCTAGCGAGCCGGAACTTTCCAGTGCCGCCGTTGTACTTGCCGACGGTGAAAACCATCCGGAAGTTGGTGAGGCCGGAGTTCTCGGCCAAGCTCGACCCAACTCCCATGCCTTGATTCCGACCTATATATAATAGGCGAGTCGGTCTCGACACCGGCTCGGAGAAGGTTGTCGTAGACGATGACGTTGCCGAATCATGCGCCGGAGGTGGAGTTGGTGCGCTCGACTGCATAGACGACGGTGGCGTCGGGACCTGAGCCGATCGAGGATCCTCTCGTGGTTGTAGAAGCGTAGGTGCATGTGGCCGTCGGGATTGGCGGAGGCGGCGGCGGCGGCGGCGGCGAATTGGAGGAAGAAAAGGATGCCATTAATTAGTTATATGGATCGGATGCAAATGTGCAGCAACGAATTGAGTGATGCAGGAGATTGCAATGCAGGGCTATCTAGAGAAGGAGAGTGGCAAAAGGTGAAATGCTCATCCTCAGCGTCCCTGTCAACCCGGCCCAGAATTAACACAGAGGAAAGTAAATCACGATGACTAAGAAGGTAAGAGGTTGGGGGATAGAGACTTATTACATACGGTGCAGGGATTTACGCCCCATCAGCTCCGTGACTCGAACTCAAGACCTTTAGGATGTGTTTGGTTCAAATTATCATATATAACCTTAGTTACGTGATTACCAAGTAATCACATAAACAAGGTAATGGGGAATGAAACATAACTTGAAGTTGTTTGGTTTAATTTAGATAATCAAATAAAATCTTGTTTATTTGAAGGTAATAGTCTATAACATAATTTAATATTTTACCGTATTACCCCATAGAAATTGTTTAGATAATTTTATTAAATTTTAAATTGAATTTATTTAATTTATTAAAAATTTAATTAAAATATTAAATTAAAAAAATTCGTCGGCGACACCAACATCGGCGTCGGCGTCGATGTCGACCATTGGTGTCCGCATAAGTAGTCGATATCCAACACCGACAGTCGGCGCTTGGCCGCCGGCGATCGACTCTCGACGGTCGGCATCGGTCGGCTGTCGGTGCAAATCGTCGGCTGCCACCGATGGTAGTCGGTCACCGGTCGTCGGTCGTCGGCCGCCGCCGCCACCGATCGTCGGCCATGGTTGCCGGCCATCGTTATCGGTCATCGGCCGCGAATAATACTTCCAGAATTTAATAAATTGTAATGGTTATTTTCGTCTTAAATGTAAATATTAGAGAATAATTTTGGAATAATAAATTTCATAATCCTATAATTAAGAAAAACCTTACTTTCCTAAGGTTTTTCAATTCCGGATTGTATGTCCCTTTTGCTGACATGTCAAGCATCGCTCATTACTTGAGAATTGCTGATTATGTAAATCAAATAATATTTTTATTGATAATCTTAGATAAATAATCAAGATTATCAAAGATAATTCCAATCAAATATATTTTTAATGATAATCTATCAATTTTTTATCATCTTAGTTGTTATGTCCGTGGAAGCCTATTTAGTGGAGGAGAGGTGCATGATGATGTTGACAAGGTTTCAATTTGTTATTGTGAGGTAGCAGGTCAACGCCGTTGTGGATATATAGATTTGACTTGAATCAGTCTTTGGTTAATTGATTGATATAGTCAAATGTTGCATCGATGGATATGCCAAATAGACCACTGATTAAGATCTTCCTTTGAACGACCAATTAACTTGGAATTTTGTTTTAGATACGCGCAAAATTAACGGGCCGAATACGGTACTCGTACACACACATGGGAACATAACCCATGTGTGTATACACACATGAGAATCATGCAGCCGATTTACACAGGAAACGTAAATGACCCACTGTATTAATTGAGGAATTAAACTTCTAATAATGCAGAACAAAATATATATATATATATATATATATATACAAACAAATTAATTGGAGCTAGGTAGCAGGTCCTCAACGTTACCAGGCACGTCCAGCTCGAGTCAAACCGATTTTCATAACTTAATTCGGAATATGAATGCATGTCAACGTCCAGTGTCACATTTTATTAATAGCAGCCAGCTATCTAATTAATACAAAAGTAGCCCGTTATTATGGATTAGGGTTCTTGAAAAATGATTAACGAAGTTTTTTCAATCAACTTCGGACGATCGGTCCGGTCACACGGAAGTTTTCCACCGACCGTCAGGGTAAATCGGGAAGCGCTCGCAGTGGCGGTCTAGAAGCCCAGCGTCCCAGGGTTCGCGCCCCATTTGGAGAAAAAATTCCTACAAATGCGCCATAATTGGGGATCGAACCGCGAATATCTGAGATAGCGACTAGTCACCCTACCGCTACACCATAGCGGATTAGGGTTCTTGAAGCTCTTTCTCGTCGGCGTCACGTCACGTGAGAGCGAGCGATTTGAATTATTTTGAATTCGTGACCAGTGGGAGGAGCAGGAAACATTGTCGGATCTGATTCATTAAAACGGCATTCGATCCATTTTCCCTTTCAAAAATGATAGTTTGAATTTTTCAACGTGAATTTCAATGTGAATGACATAACATCCCAATTTCAACGATCTTCAATAGATTCATCGTGCCCCCAGATTATAGTTTTGTTCGTCGGTGTCCAAGCGACAATCAGACTGTACACGAAAAATACCACGTCATTCACGATGAATTTCACATTATAATTTCACACTCTCTATCATAGTTCTTTCCCTTTCAATCGGTGAATTGGTTGAATTTGAGATGGATTTAACTAACATTATGTAAATTAATTATTATTATTTATAATTTTTTTTAAAAAATATATTTTTTATACACCATCATTATCATTCCCGATAAATCATGAAGAATTATCTTTTGTGTGTGATGATTAATTTTCATTTCTTAATTAATTCTCTCTCAATAATATGGATAGTCACAGAAGACACGATGAATTTTATTTTACAGAATCATTATCATTATTGTATTTAATGCAATAGTTATTAGAGAAAGTTCTCAAAAAGACTAATCTGAGGGACAAAATTGCCATGACATCATACTCCACGAAAATGTTGGTACAAACTTGACTCGCTACCCATTCGAATCGACGAGCTATTTAAATGTTGCTTTTTCTCCTCCATTGCACCCACCAACAAAAGACACAAAAAGTGAAGAGATGAGAACTACATGCTACTTGTCATTTCCTGCAAGAACATGAAAATCAATTCATCTTTCATCATCCAATCAGCGGTTGCAGAGATCGACAAATTCGCCAATTTTATTTACGGCTTTTTTACTGGCATACTCAAGAATTGATATTTATCAAAATACATACCATGATTTCATTTTTACCAAAGGGCGTACCCATTTTAGTGAACTTCCTCTTATACCCCTCCCGTTAAGTACTGTCTTTCTCTTTCTCAGTAACGAATTCCGAGACATCTGCACATGTTTTTTCAGACTTTTCATTTTAAAATAATATATTATGGAATTAGCTAAAAACGTAAGGTAATCAAAGAAAAAATATTTCAGTTAAAAAAAATCTTTTCCAACGTGATTTCAAAAATATAAAGAGATAATTTTTTTATATTTGATTAATATAAATTAATATATTAAATAATATTTAATAAATATATTAATATATAAAAAAAATCTATCAAAATACATAATTTCATATTCAAACGCAAGGTCTGAAATCGCGCTACAAGGGTCTGAAGTCATTTGACCCTTGAGAAGATCCCTATTTGTGTATATTTCTGCAAAAGTATTTTGTTTTTAGTCTTAATCCTTTGTGGTTGTGTCAAACTGTATGATATTATTCATTCTCATTCAATTCTTTTTGTAGCTTTAGAATAATGCTTACCATATTCGTGCAAATGATCCATGTTTTTTTTGTAGTATAATTTTTCCATGTTTTTTTGTAGTAGTTTGCACTGCATAACACTGAAACATGTTTTTTTGTAGAGTGAATAATATATTGGTTGATTATTTACCGTGTTCATTTTACAAACCTTAATTCTTATATAAAATCATACAGATTTGACTTCAAGGATTAAATTCAATAATAATGCACTTGTTGAAAATGATTTTATGGATGAAGAATTTGATCAAGGTAACCTATCTTCCAGAATGTATTAATTCATTTCGCTATATTTATTCAACTATTTATTTCTCTTTTATTTCTAGATGTAGATTGTGAAATTGAATCTCCTAGTGCTAAGAAAAAAACTAAAGACCCTACATTTATGAAAGAAATTTGGGGTCGACCAAGCACGTAGTCACGTATTAAGATTTAATGTGATGGTATGGGACGCCCTATAGGATCAAGAAGAAATAATCCTTGTTTTTTCTTACTGAATCTCCTTTTACTCTATGTACTCCAAGTAAATTGCTCTTGTTTTTTCTTTTCTTTTGCAGTGTCTTTCGATGGTGACTTGCTTCTGTAAGGTTTTAGTTTGACACTGCTCGAGTCTATTCATAGTAATTAGTCTATCAGATTATATAGCTAATCCTTGTTTCAACACCTGCAATAATAGATTATAATTGTTCATGATTCCAAATTTATGACAAAGCTTCAAAGAACCTAAAATCCTTTTCACTTAATTTTATATGATTTATAACAAAGCTTGTTATAAAGCTTGTTCATTATAAACTAATTAACATGACAAGCTTGTCATTAAGCTTGTCACTTAATTTTCATGACAAAGCTTGTTCATTATATATTTCTTTAATTTTATTTCATTTACACAAATTAATTAATATATGATTTTTTTTTTTAGGTGACAAGAATATTGGATTTTGTTTAAGATGTGATGGTTGAAGATTGAAAATGCAGTAAAGTTTAGAAGTTTGGTTATGTTTTACTTTAGGAGAGACTTAAGTTTTACTAGTTCTTAAACTAAATACATTGGCTACATTTGTGATTGTGATCAGTGCATAGATATTTTTTGAGGTGACCAATTTGACAGTCTTGTATTGCAAAAAAATTGACAATTATTGATTAGCACTTTAATTTCAATTTAAAATTTTTATTTGTATTTATGTTAATTAGTTATATGCGTAAATATTTATATCATAAAAATATTGAAAATGGGTGAGATATTTATTAATATATGATATTTTTATGTCACAATAGAACACCAAATTATGTAGATAAAAATATCATTATAAACTCATATGAAGACATTTCAAAATGTCATAATAAATAACTATTAATGATAATTTTAAATGTCCTTATAGATTAATATAGCAAACATTTATATGTGTCACTATAAATTACATAACGAGACATTTTAAATTAACTTTATAAACTATCATTAGTGATATTTTTTATTATGATTATAAATAAAATTCAAGACACTTATAATTGTCTTGATAAATAATTTTAAAGGACATATAAATTTGTCATCATTACTATAATAAAACAACATATATAAATGTCATTACAAATCTTATAGTGACATTATTTTTTGTCACTATAACAATTATTCATGCTATCAGTATTGTCACTATTTTTATTTTATAGTGACATTAAGAATTGTCATAAGTGATAAGACTTTAGACGACATTACTATAGAGGATATTTTAACTTAATGTCACTATATCAAAAATATCAGTATAAGTAATATATGATGACACTTTTCAATATCATTAAAAATATTTTTTTCTTGTAGTGTTGGAAGAGATGCTTTTTTAACTGAAATATTTTTTCTTTCATTACCTTATATTTTTTAGCCGATTCCATAATATATTATTTTAAAATGAAAAGTCTGAAAAAGCATGTGCAGATGTCTCAGAATTTGTAACTGAGAAAGAGAAAGAGAAAGACAATACTTGACGGGAGGGGTATAAGAGGAAGTTCACTAAAATGGGTATGTCATTTGATAAAAATGAAATCATGGTACGTTTTTTTAATAAATACCAATTCTTAGGTACACCCTTTGATAATAAGCCGAAAAGCGAGTAACATGTACAGGAATTCCCTGCATACCAAGGATCATCTCTTTTCAAGTAATGATCGATATCTTAATTAAACAGCTCGTTATTAGATGACTTGTTGTTAAAAGAATAAATCCATTAATTACTTTGTTGAAAAGAACAATGGTAATTAAAATTGTTATTTATTTTATTGATTGCCAATAAAATGCAATTTTAAAGTAATTAGTGTAGCTAGTTAAGTTCTTGTTTCACTGTATATAAAATAAAACAATAAGGTCAAGCCTAATTAAGATTAGTGGGGAAAAGATCTCTGTGAAAGAGGAAATCTTCGTAAATATTTGAACCTCCACTAGTACAAAAAAGACCTTTAACAACGGCTTTTAACACCGGTTGTATTAAAACCGGTGTTAAAAAAAAGGCGGTGGCATTTTTGTAATTATTTGAACTTTAAAATACTTTTAACACCGGTTCTTTTAACAACTGGTGTTAAAAATATATTTAACTACGGTTTTATAAATAACCGGGGTCATATGTTATAATTATTTGAACTTTAAAATACTTTTAACACCGGTTCTTTTAACAACCGGTGTTAAAAATATATTTGACTATGATTTTGTAAATAACCGTGGTCATATGTTTTTCGCGCGCATGCCTTGTTCTTAATTAAGTCATACATGTCAATTATAATAGTCTAACTTTTGGTCGGTCATATATTTCCTCTGCTTAATTTGTTTCTTGCAACCCTAGCGGGCTGTGTGCGACACACGGAAGGCGCGCGCAGAGGAGGAGAGGAGAAAGAAGGCGTGCAGACGGCGCGCAGACGAGGAGAGGAGGAAGAAGGTGCGCAGACGAGGAGAGGAGGAGGAAGGCGCGGAAACGACTGCATCCCCGGCTGAAGGAGAGCTCGAGACGACAAGGGAAGGCAAGTATATTCTACTTTGTAAGTTCGAGTAGGGTTGGGGGGGGGGGTGGGGGGGTTGAACGGTGCTGCGAAAGGGGTTGAACGGTGCTCTGAAGGTTTTGCGATTTCGACCTAGAACGTGACATAGAACTTGACTTCTTGTAAGAATCTGAAGGTTTTGCGATTTCGCTCTCAAGGTTTTGCGAATAAGGACTGTTAAAGGGCTTCAAGGACTGGCCTAATAGCATTCTTAGCAGGCATACTAGATTTTGTATAGGAGGTTAATGCTTTGTAGTTTTGAAAATGGTCATTGGTACTAACATCACTGAGAAACTCCTAGAAATTAGATCTGAATCAAAATAGAGATTGTGCTAATCTTGGTTGCATTCTTAGGGAAATTTATGAAAAAAAAGAATCTGAATATATTAGCTTTTCTTAATTGTATGGTGTGATCCTCACTATCTTAGCTGAATTGTTTTAGGAAATATGCACAATATCTAGATGGTCTCATGTCTAATTACTTGTAATGACAATATAGCACCGTAATATTCTCTACATTACTAGAATAAGAAGTCATGTTTGTTGCAATTACATGGGATCATCTTCATAAGGTTAAGATACTCTTTATGTTGGTTGCCAACATTTTTCCAACTCGGCTTGAGACTCTAATAATAGTTATATTTCCATAACTTATTGATACAATTCTATTTGAGTGTCGAAAAGTTGTCAATGTTTCAAAATCTTCTGATTTTATAAATGGTAACTATTTTTTTCAAAAAGATTATAATAAAGCTAATGGTGTGATAACAAGACCAGACACTAGTATTCATAAACTTCATTTATGCATCATTGAAGCCATCTTGATCTTTACTTGAATGTCTTTTCATTTGTGATTCGTACTAGGTATTCATAAACTTTTTTATCCTAATGTTTGATCACAAAACCTAATAATGTGTATTTATGATTTTGATTATGTGACTTCTTTTCCATAGGTGTTAGTAGTGCTTACTTACTATGTTTAGTTTAACTCATGGTAGGGCACTTGCTTAAGTACATTTGCAAGTTTCTTGTGATGAACTTTCTTTTTGATAACTTAATTTTTTTCTATTTATGTACCAATGCTAAGTCTTCCTAATCATTGATTTTGATTTTTATGTTTTTTTATATTCCTTTTGATAACTCGATTCTTAATCTTCCTTTTAATGTCTTTCTCAAACAGTCCGTGCACATATGGATCGTAGTTGGATAAATGCTTTACGCACAAGTGATGAGTATGAGAATGGGATGAAAGAGTTCTTAGAATTTGCTAAAAGAAATGCTCGTGATAATACTGAAATATTTTTTTGTCCTTGTGTAAAATGTGTGAACCTAAGACGTTTGAAAGTGGATGAAATAGAAGAACATGTTCTTTGCGATGGATTTTGCAAGAGTTATACAAGATGGATTTTGATGTTCAGTGAACAAGATACAGGAGCATGTAATTTGTTGCATGTTCTTACTGGGGCCAAAGGATTGCTCAACAGAATGAGTTCAATCTGAGAAAGCCCCCATCATTCATTATGATTTACTGGTTTTGGGATTCTTGATACTATACCTTAATCTATCTGCCTCTAGCTAGTTCTTTGGTTAAATCTCAAATGGCATCTGACTCCTGAATCATTTACTTGGTTTTGCTGGCCAGACCTTGTTATGTGGTCTTATTGGAGTTCCACCTTCAAATGGTGTCATCCCACAATCTCCAATGCACACGAAAAGTTTGGCCACCCTCAAACACCAAGTAAGCTCCAAATTGTGAATGATTGATTATATTGCTTCTCTCTCCGTAGCATTATTTGATATTTTTTCATTGGAATTTTCTCACAGTTGCTTCGCAATCGACTGGTAGCCACTGCACGCCAAAGCATGAAAAGAAATTCAAGCTTGACTCAAGTACTGTATGGAAATATGCAAGACGCTTATAAGAGATGGAATGCTAAGCTGGTCGAAGTTCTGTAACGTACTTCTCACTATTTGATCTTGGACTAGACCGTTTACTTGCAAACTCGTGTGGCAAGCTTCTACATTGTCTTTGCTTGGAAAATCACATAGCGAGTAGGAGTATAATGTGTTATTTGATTTACATTTTGCTTTTGTTGAAAGAAAAATGGATAGTTGTAAAATACATGGATTGTTTTGTTTTTGAAACTAATTGGATGTTGCATTTACTTAATTCATGGTGTGTTATTGATTATGGATAAACTATTATATTATTGTGTTCTTTTATATGTCTAGAAAAATTATAAATAAAAATAAATATGAAATTTATATAAAAAATTAAGACTTTTGACACCGGTTGTTTCTAGAACCGGTGTTAAAACATCATTTTTGGTTGTTTCCAGAGTGTTAAAAATGATGTTTTAACACCGGTTGTTTCCAGAACCGCTGTTAAAAATGATGTTTTAACACCGGTTGTTTCCAGAACTGGTGTTAAAAATGATGTTTGAACGCCGGTTATTTAAAATAACCGGTGTCTAAAATGGCTTTCCCGCCTCATAATTGAACTTTTAACAACGGTTATTAACCGGTGTTAAATCTATATATTACATCGGTTTGTTAACCAGTGTTAAAAGTCTATACTTACAATGCCGGCTGGATCAACACCGGTTCAGAACCGATGTTAAAAGTCGAAAATAACCGATGTTAAAAGTCTTTTTTCCACTAGTGCTCGTGTTTTGCATTTGGTTGATATTGAATTGATAATTAGATATCTGTTTATTAATTTAGTGCCAACTGCATTATATTGGTCGCCATAGGATAAGATATAATGAATTAAATAAATAGATACGGAATAACTCAATCCATAAACAATTTTATCTCTTTCTATTAGTTAGTTAATTTATTGGGATAATGGGCGTTTAAGCTACCTTACTTGGCTGCGATTAATCCACTTGGTTGCCATTGACTTTCGAATATGGAAACCGCTGTTTGACTTGAGAAACGACGTCGAGGATCTGCCACCTCCAAGTAGCTAGCTGCCTTTCACTCGTCAAACAAGGAGAGAGATCAGAGAAAAAAAAATACAATGTATATATTGTTAAATAATTGATTGATTGTGGCCATGAACTAATCAATTTGATATTGACTAATAAGTCTCGGGAAGCATTTCAAATTTATTGATCATGTGCTTTTGTGGAAAAAGGAGAACGTCCCAGAAAAAAGGGAAAAAATACATAGAAAATAAAGTTACCAGGCCAGAAGTTTAACTTCTGGGTAGTTGTGAGTTAATGCAGTGGGCTATAATGCAATTATGAATTTGAAATATTAGGTAGAAAACAGATTTAATCAGCGAGCAGCTATTTGAGTTGATTGTTTTTCCAATTAAATATCATGGATATTTAAGTCATCAATCAATGAATTCACTGAAAAACATATGCTACAGAGACCGTCGATGAAAAAGGTAAATGGACCTGAGATGCACTCAAAGAGAAGGTTAGAATAATCTAACTCACATAGAGAAGGTTAGAATAATCAACTCACATAGAGAAGGTTAGAATAATACCGGGATAAATGTAAACAGGTTACTCTGAAGAAGAATCAGAACCCTTTTCATTATCTTCGTGAGTATTTATATAGTTGTTTGGAGAGCATCTCTATGTCGACCGGAATATCATCATTGTATAGTGGTCGATGAAAGGACTAGATCCGATAGCAATTGGTTGCCTCCCTAGTCATTCAGTGACATGTGTCAGCAGAGAGGTATATAGGAGACTAGCAAAGACAGATCATGGCATGGGCAGTCTTGTGCTATAGCCCAACACAATTTTGTTAGTGCAATCTTCTTTGGATCAAGAATGATAAGTTTGACTAAGTCAGGTTGGCTCAAGTTTGAGTTTCGATGTTTAGACAATATGTGAGAAGATATCAAATAGATCAAGGTTGATCGAATATTTGATGATGTATGAGAGAAGTCAAGTAGGTCAAGATTGACCAGAGACTTGACTAGCAAAATCCTAATTAGAGGTTAGACAAATGGAAAGTCCTAGTGAGACTATGCAAACCTAATTGGGAACTATGTTAAGTCCAATTTGGGTAAGTTGAGAGCTAACACTAAGGAAAATTCTAGTGGGAACTAGGTCAAGACCATGTTAAGTTAGCTAGGAGATGAACATTTGGCAAAAGAAAAGTCCTAGCTATGGGACTAGGCAAACCTAGTTGAGAACTAAGTTAAGACCAATGTGGATTAGTTATGAGTTAAACACTTAGCACAAGTGAAGTCCTAGTGGGACTAAGCAAAGGTAAGTTAGCTGAAAGTTAAACACTTGACACAAGAGAAGTTATAGTTGAAAACTAGACAAGGGAACGTTTAAGTTGGTCAAGAGTTGATCGGAGCTCCCTCTAAGTCCATGGACTTCTTTGCCCACTCTAACAATTTTTCATAGTTCATCGGGTTTTTTTTACCAAGGATCTGAAGAAATCTCTATCTACTAGACCTTGGGAAAATGCTCTAGTTAAAATCCCCGAGGGAGTAGAGGGGACATCCCAAACGACATGATTGAATTGTTGCAGATACAGAGAAGGTTGCATATACTCTATGATAGTCTCCCGAGGTTGTTGCTTCATGGCAAAGAGATTGAGAGGTGGGTGTTTTTGATATATCTTACTACTGGCGAATTGATTTATAAAAGCGACATTGAAGCTATCCAAGGAGTTAATGGAAGAGGCGGAGAGGCGGCTGAACTACAATTAGGACGACCCGAGAAAGTGATTACGAATACCTAACACTTAACCCTATCAGTGTATTGATGCAACAGGAAGGCATTCTCAAAATGGCAAAGATGGTCTTTAGGGTCTGATGACCCAGTGTATTCACCTAGTTGTCTGGCTACTACCAGAAATGGCTAGGTCTTGATGAAGAATTTATTTGGAGATGGTGTTCCTTGAATACTCCCTTTGTTAGAAATGAGAGTTTGTCCTTTATGGTCACGAGGAAGGGTTTCTCCTGCTCACGATTCATGTGAATCTTCACCAAGGGGACTAGCACCCCAATTGAGTGAAACAACAACCAGTAGGATCCCTAAAAAGGGTGAGGTTATCCTACCTGCAGGAGGGGACGCACCGGCTAAGAGAGGGAAGATTCCTGGTACGGGTAGCTGCAGGGATGAGTATTGTTGTAGGAATCCCTGCAATGCTTTGGAGACCATCTCATTGATATCTTCTTGTGTGATGGTTGTCGCTCTGACATGGCTTCTTTCTTCCACAGAGTCACAGTTGTCAGTGATCCTTCTAGTGTTAACCATCGTAACGTCTTAACTCAGATTTCTTGTAGACGATGCTAATTTGTTTCAACCAAATACCATGAATAATCAAACCACTAGTCAACAAACTCACTAACGTGTGCGCGCTCCAGAGAACGTCGATGAAGAAGGTGAAGGAACCTGAGATGCACTCAAATACAGGGTTAGAATGACATTGAGAATGGATCCTGGTATGCCAATCCAATGCTTAAATTAGGATTTTCTTGAGGTGATATGCTGAATGACCAAGATGTAGAAGGAAGGTAGAACCTGATGGAGTTGAAGAAGAATCGAAACCCTTTTATTACCTTCGTGAATTGTTATATAGTTTTTTTAGAGAGCATCTCCACGTCAACCGAAATATCATTATTACATGAGTCAATAAGGGGACTAGATCTAATAGTCATTGGTTGCCTCCCCAATCGTCCAGTGTTGTGTGTCAGTAGGGAGGTATCTAGGAAATCAGATCTGACACCCTTGTACTACTCCTCCAATCTCAGGAACCCACACGTCTTGGAATATTCTCCGTCACTGTAGCGAGCCCATATAGGATGTAAACCTACCTTTAAAAGGAAAAAGGTGATATCGATGCAGAGTGTCCTTGGGAATATATGAAGTCCCAATTTGAGACTGAGACTAAGATAATGTTGGAATCCCTTGTTGAGAAAGGATGTCGGCGGTAGGGGCCGAGATAGAGATGAAGTCAGAGATTGAAAAGGAATCTGAGAGGGTGTCCAGGACTAAGAGGAAGTCTAAGACCCAGTGACAATCTATTGTCGAGACTGAGGGAGAGTTTGAGATGGAGTGAGAGTCTGTTGTCAAGACTAAGATGGAATTTATCGTCGAGACTGAGATGGAGTTTGTCTTCGATACTGAGGGAGGGTATGTTGCCGAAACTGAGGGAGAGTTTGAGACGGAAGGAGAGTTTGTTGTCGAGATTGAGAAGGAGTTTGTCACTAAACTGAGATGGAGTTTTTTACCAAGACTGAAAAGGAGTCCGTTGCCAAAATTGACGAAGAATCCGTCCCCGAGACTGATATGGAGTATGTCGCCGAGACTAAATTAAGGAGAGAGGGTGACTGATCGAGAGGGAGTCTGAGCCATGAGTTGAGGCTAAGACATGATCAACAGCTTGCCCTTTAATTGCAGGGATGGATCTACTGAGCCCATTTGATCAGATCTGAGTCCTATCCGAGTAAAGGTAACTTTTCTTGGGGTCAAATTTGATCCATCTTTAACTGTAAGATCAACATGATTCTCAACCTATGAGCAAAAACCTTGGCATGCCGGAAGCATTAATGTTTGATCAAGGAAACTGACGGTCGTTGTATGCAAGTGCAACGCAACAAAACAATGAGAAAAAAATAACGGCAAAGTACTGTCCAGTAAACGCTGCTATTAAATGATCCACCACCAGTTTGGTGGCCACTCATTGTTGGCTTAATTAAATCCCTGTCTGTCTGCGAAGTAAAGTAAACGCTGCTATCCTTTTTATTATTTCCAGCCCAGTAATATTTGGGTGCGGAGAGACGTATGCGTCCTGGGCTCTGTGCCTATATTAACACCACCGTTCCATCGCTAATGCATCCATCCATTCAATTATTAATTGCTTCCTGTCCGCCCGTGAAAATAATAATGGCATCGTCTGCTTCCTCCTCCTTCCTCCTCCTCCTCCTTTTTGCTCTCTTCGCCGCCGCAGCCACTGCCTCCCACCACCACCACGGCTACAGGCATTTGCGCTTCTACAACCACGAGAGGATCCTCGGCTCCGGCCCCAACGCCACCGTCGTCTACGCGGTCGAGCGCACCATCTCCAACACCGGCGCTGGCTTCGGCAACGTCATCGTCTACGACAACCTTCTTCGAGCCGGCGTCGAGATGGACTCGCCTATTATCGGTCGGAATCAAGGCATGGGAGTCGGGTCGAGCTTGGCCGAGAACTCCGGCCTCACCAACTTCCAGCTGGTTTTCACCGCCGGCGAGTACAACGGCAGCTCTCTCGCCCTACAGGGTTTGTTCCCGGTGGCTCCGCTGGGGACGGTGTTCGAACGAGCGATCACTGGCGGCACCGGAAAGTTCCGGCTCGCCAGGGGCTACCTCTTGACCACGGAAGTTCGTTCGACGAACACGACCCTCACCGGACAACTCGACGCTTACATCACCTTCCGTTGAAATCCGGGGAAGCAATTGCGTGTTAATTTATGTATTTCATCTTTTCCACTTTTTTATATGCATCAAAATAAATTCATCTTCGTTGTAGCTACAATAAATTCATCTTCGTGAGTCGATCTAAATTGTACCATTGATTATTAATATTATTTCTGCTTTATTACTCAAGGCAATTATATTTAATTTCCGATTTATTACTCTTTAAATACACCATAAGTTCAAATTAAATCTTCAAAAGCATCCAATTGTTTTTAGAAAAATGCTATCCTCAACAAAAAAAAAAAAACTCAAGGAAATTTCAAGAAATGACATGGAATCTCAATTGCAGCAATCCCCAACTCACTGTGTCTCCCAGGGTATAATTTGATTCGGGGCGACGGACAAAGACCGCCAACGATGTCCAAGCGACAATCGGACGTGTGCATGTTGACTGTCATATCATTCCTTAAAATTTTCTTGAGTTTTTTTCCTAAGCATATCATAACTTCTTTTTATATATCCTATGGTCGGTCCCTTAACAATTGATGATGTTAGCTAGGGTCTAAGCTATGTACCATGCCAATGGCCAATTTATTGAAATATCTGATGAGTATAAAATCATTTCACATTACATCCAATATTTAGAGAAACATAAATAATACTAAATATTTTATAGATATGTGACATACAGACAATTAACTATTTCACAGTTTGATAAAATGATCCTTGATAAGAAGCAACAAAAATACACTTTGTTGTGTTTAGTTTGTGTTGGAAAAATGATTGAATGCGAAATTACATGAAAATTGGGGGGGGGGGGGGGGGGGGGGGGGGGGGGGGGGGGGGGGGGGGAATAAATGAAGTATACTTTCTTAGTGTATATTTTTTATTCTTCTTAATTTGATGTTCATAAGAGACAGGCACTTGACAATTTTTTTCACATATTAGTAGAACAACTACCTTTTGCTATGACTTTTGAGAGAGCTAGCTAGGTATCATTGATATCCACCTCATCTAATTACACTCGATCCTTCAAGTAGATTTTACAAATTTTTCAGCTATTTTCCTATAAATAAATAAAAGAACGTCACGTTTAATTTATATTATTATTTTGCACTTTCAACTTGATGCATGCTCTTCGTCGTTTCTTACCACCGTAGCATTCATAAACATCTCAATCTTAATCTTGTATGGAACTTTACATATTTATGTTATCCTAGATAAATATAAAAGGAATCAATCAAATCCAGAATATTGATTGGATGCCAAAATCATTTACAATATATAATTTATTTAATAAAAGGATTCAAATATATAATAAACTATATATTCCACTAATCATGCAATTTTATTATTATATCGTAAAGTACAAAATAGACCATTAATTTGCTTTTCCATTTCATTCCATTCTTAACTGTCTCATTCCAATTCAATTTTTTTAATTTTTATAGTCGTGTAACTCACGGGCAGTCTACAGTGTAAGTAATAATAAACAAAACCAATGATTCTTTAAGATCGACATAACTTGATTGGTTGACTTTAGTTACACCGTTAACGCGTATACAAGATTCCTTTCATTTTTTTTATGCCTTCATCTTTAAGTCATTATTCTTTGAAAGTCAACAGAAGCCCGTTATTTGTTTGTAAAAAAAGATGATACATACAACGCAAAACTAGTCAAAATGCTAATGTTGCACGTTAAAAAAAAGAGAGATAAATCAAGCGATGATTTAATGTTGTATTTATATAAGTGATGATTTAATGTTGTATTTATATAATGTATCTGGAATATAAAGATCAAGGGTAGTCTCCTGGACATGACACGATTAGTAATAATTCATTTAGGTGATCCCTTACTTTCCAGGTTTAATTCTTCCCTGGTAGAGTGCGCAGTATGTTGACGGAAGAAATCACCACAGGCTGCTGCTTGGTCGGGCCATCGAGTACCGATATTATCAATAGTGAAGTCGTCACGTGTCTCCGTCCCGCGATTTATCCTCGTTAACCGGTGGGAACTCTCGTTGAAAGTTATGAGATAAGATCGATCAGCCAAGCGGATTAGTCGGGCGTAAGCCTGAATATTTCTTGTAAATAAAAAAAAAATAAAGATCAAGTGCAGTAGATAAGCGAATGAGATCGAATCGAATATCATAATTTCGAGTTGGCCGGTGAGTGTGATCGCTGTGCTTTGATCATCTCGCGTCAAAAGGTATCCTACCGTGGCTGTCAGATATCGGGTCGAATACGTTATTTATGGAAAAATAATTTAATAAAGCCGCTTGCATAGTGAACACGCAGATATATTATATAAAGATTTATACAAGGCAAAAAATAAAATAAAATATGGAAATCAGATATCCATAAATAAATTTAAGAATGATCTATTCAACTCAACGGATGGACAAGTAATCCACGTTTTTCACCTTGTTGAGAAAGTCAATGTTGGACTTTGTCTCTCATGAATTTCTATTTGTTCAGGAAAAATTCATGTGAACGGCCTTCATATAATTTTTTTTTAAAATCCCATTCGTTTACAAATATATTTTCGGAATGGATCAAAGTTGTCATGCATTGAAAAAATAGATGGATACTTGACTCTTTCAAACATGAGTAATAAATAATGAAAAGAAGACTACTAGAAGCTAGATATTCATCAAGTCATTTAATTCCCGAAGCGAACGTTTCAAGATTACTACGATTTTTTTCCCCATTATTAAATGCTACAAATTGATTGATGAATAATTTTATCCTGTGTTTAACTTTCAAAAATTCCAACTTAATCCATAGTTTCAAACTTCAAAGTCTTGAAAATATTATTTTTAGTCTAAATTTTGTCCTAATTAATCGGATTTTCAAGGATACATTAATTTCACATATTGGACTGCCCTACAAAATCACATAAATGATTTAGCGTCTAAATTTTAAACATTCTAAATTTAGATTTTCAAATGTCCTTAATTAAATTTTATTTCTACCCCAAATCGTACAACTAATCCACGACATAACAAATTTTCGTTCTAATTTACAATAAGAAAATTGGTGACATATTTTTTTGGATGTTTTAAGAATATATGTATTTTGGGCAATTTACCAAAGGGCGTATCCAACTATTTGTAATTACCGAAAGGAGTACCATGGTTTCTATTATATTAAAGGGCGCATCCTATATAGTGAAGTTACTTTTATACCCCTCCCGCCAAAGAATGACTTTATCAAACACATTTTCGAGACAACCGAACCACTTTATCAATAAAATATTAATTTGTGGTTCGGATGGGTAGCAGTCGAATTTTTCTCAGGCAATATATATATGTGAAATGATTTTCACAAGTCGAATGATAATAGAGGATTTCAGGCCCTAAACGGTAACTTTTTTTTACAGTTATTTTACAAATAACAAAGGTATATTTTTTGTATTTCAAATATATAACACATATCAAAATTAAAAGGAAATTTTTAATTCTCAAATATTTATCTGATTTTCCACAAATCAACCTGAAAATTAGAGGGATTAGAGGAATTTATTTTTTATCAAATATTTCAGGCCCTCGGATGATTTTCACAAATTTACCGAGGACCTGAAATATCTTTATTTCAGGCCCACGTCGGGCCTGAAATAACTTTATTTCAGGCCCGAGGTGGGCCTGAAATATCTTTATTTCAGGCCCACGTCGGGCCTGAAATAACTTTATTTCAGGCCCAAGGTGGGCCTGAATAAAGTTATTTCAGGCCCAACGTGGGCCTGAAATACATTTATTTCAGGCCCACGGTGGGCCTGAAAGAAGACAATTCAGGCTCAGCGTGGGCCTGAAATAAAAATATTATTTGAGGACCACCCTTAACCATATAATATTTTGACTTCATCCCCCAAGTTGGATTATATATTTTATCCCTAAACCCTAAAATACTCTCTCCAAACCTCACCCCTAACTACTGATAATAGTTTTGTAGAAATCCAGATATGGGAGGTCAGCAAAACACACTGATGGAACTAAACTACATCTATAGCTTTGGACAATATTATAATTTGAGGTTTAGGACACCTAAAATACTTTCTCCAACCTCAACCCTAACTACTGATAATGGTTTTTCAGAAATCCAGATATGGGAGGTCCATCAGTGAGTTTTGAGCAAAACCCACTGATGGAACTAAACTACACCTATAGGTTTGGAAAAAATATAAATTTGAGGTTATGGACACCTAAAATACTTTCTCCAACCTCATCCCTAACTATTGATAATGGTTTTTCAGAAATCCAGATATGGGAGGTCCATCAGTGGGTTTTGAGCAAAACCCACTGATGGAACTAAACTACACCTATAGGTTTGGAAAAAATATAAATTTGAGGTTATGGACACCTAAAATACTTTCTCCAACCTCATCCCTAACTGTTGATAATAGTTTTTCAGAAATCCAGATATGGGAGGTCCATCAGTGGGTTTTGAGCAAAACCCACTGATGGAACTAAACTACACCTATAGCTTTGGAAAAAATATAAATTTGAGGTTATGGACACCTAAAATACTTTCTCCAACCTCATCCCTAACTGTTGATAATGGTTTTTCAGAAATCCAGATATGGGAGGTCCATCAGTGGGTTTTGAGCAAAACCCACTGATGGAACTAAACTACACCTATAGCTTTGGAAAAATTATATATTTTAGGTTATGGACACCTAAAATACTTTCTCCAACCTCATCCCTAACTGTTGATAATAGTTTTTCAGAAATCCAGATATGGGAGGTCCATCAGTGGGTTTTGCTCAAAACCCACTGATGGACCTCCCATATCTGGATTTCTGAAAATCCATTATCAGTAGTTAGGGTTCAGGTTCTAGAAAGTATTTTAGGTGTCAGTAACCTCAAATTATAAATTTTTCCAAAGCTATAGGGCTAGTTTAGTTCCGTCAGTGGGTTTTGAGCAAAACCCACTGATGGACCTCCCATATCTTGATTTGTGAAAAAGCATTTTCAACAGTTAGGGATGAGGTTGGAGAAAGTATTTTAGGTGTCCTAAACCTCAAATTATAATTTTCTCCCAAACTATAGGTGTAGTTTAGTTCCATCAGTGGGTTTTGAGCAAAACCCACTGATGGACCTCCCATATATGGATTTCTGAAAAACCATTATCAGTAGTTAGGGTTCAGGTTGGAGAATGTAGATTAGGTGTCCGAAACCTCAAATTATAATTTTGTTCAAAGTTATAGGTCTAGTTTAGTTCCATCAGTGGGTTTTGCTGACCTCCCATATTTGGATTTCTACAAAACCATTATCAGTAGTTAGGGGTGAGGTTTGGAGAAAGTATTTTAGGCTTTAGGGATAAAATATGTAATCCAACTTGGGGGAAGAGGTCAAAATATTATATGGTTAAGGGTGGTCCTCAAATAATATTTAATTCAGGCCCACTGTGGGCCTGAAATTTTTTTATTTCAGGTCCACGGTGGGCCTGAAATAAATGTATTTCAGGCCCACTATGGGCCTGAAATATCTTTATTTCAGGCCCACCTTGGGCCTGAAATAAAGTTATTTCAGGCCCAACGTGGGCCTGAAATAAAGATATTTCAGGCCCGAGGTGGGCCTGAAATAAAGCTATAGGTTGGAGAAAGTAGGGATGAGGTTGGAGAAAGTATTTTAGGTTGGAGAAAGTATTATCAACAGTTAGGGATGAGGTTGGAGAAAGTATTTTAGATGTCGATAACCTCAAATTTATATTTTTTCCAAAGCTATAGGTGTAGTTTAGTTCCATCAGTGGGTTTTGCTCAAAACTCACTGATGGACCTCCCATATCTGGATTTCTGAAAAACCATTATCAATAGTTAGGGATGAGGTTGGAGAAAGTATTTTAGGTGTCCATAACCTCAAATTGATATTTTTTCCAAACCTATAGGTGTAGTTTAGTTCCATCAGTGGGTTTTGCTCAAAACCCACTGATGGACCTCCCATATCTGGATTTCTGAAAAACCATTATCAATAGTTAGGGATGAGGTTGGAGAAAGTATTTTAGGTGTCCATAACCTCAAATTTATATTTTTTCCAAACCTATAGGTGTAGTTTAGTTCCATCAGTGGGTTTTGCTCAAAACCCACTGATGGACCTCCCATATCTGGATTTCTGAAAATCCATTATCAGTAGTCATCATCCCTTGGACAAATGGCCCTCCGTCAGACAAAAATGTCCCCAACAAGAACATAGGTAACTAAATGAGGAAGAACTTTCTTATTTTTTAAAATAAGAAAGTATTTTATAAACCCACTTATTGAAATCTAAAAAAGTGTTTGTTAATTTCAGCGTGGACTGTGCCTTCTTTGTCATGCAATATGTTCGATGTCTCCTATATGATGAGAAGATGGATTTCAAACAAGGAGACATGAGTAGAATCAGATTTGAGCTGACAGTTAATATTCTGAGAGACATGTTTTGTAAAACTTGAGATAATCTGAAAACTGTATTGGTGATGTAAAAATCCATTGCTGTTGATTGACATCCATTTGTATGGAAAAATCTCCTTATGTGGATGTTGTTATGATTATGTAGATGTTGTTATTCTATATAATATATTGTCAACAAAAACAAAACAATTGGGTGATGTTTATTCAAATCCAGTTGTTGCACTGTTGTGTGCCAAGTGATACGGTCAGATATAATAACTGATAATGCACTGTTGTGTGCCAGTTGCTGCACTGTTGTGTGCCAAATGATCTATTCTGTCACATCTTGTAGGTAAATATAGATTATTATTCTAAAAATCATTATATAATCTAATCAACAATATATATTATATAAATCAGATATAGGAAAACCTATAGGATGATATATTCTGTCACTGTTGGGTTATGCACTGTTTTGAGCAAAACCCACTGATGGAACTAAACTAAACCTATAGGTTTGGAAAAAATTATAATTTGATGTTTCGGACACCTAATCTACATTCTCCAACCTCAACCCAAACTACTGATAATGGATTTTCAGAAATCCAGATATGGGAGGGCCATCAGTGGGTTTTGCTCAAAACCCACTGATGGAACTAAACTAGCCCTATAGCTTTGGAAAAAATTATAATTTGAGGTTTCCGACACCTAAAATACTTTCTAGAACCTCAACCCTAACTACTGATAATGGATTTTCAGAAATCCAGATATGGGAGGTCCATCAGTGGGTTTTGCTCAAAACCCACTGATGGAACTAAACTACACCTATACTTTGGAGAAAATTATAATTTGAGGTTTCCGACACCTAAAATACTTTCTCCAACCTGATCCCTAACTGTTGATAATTTTTTTCATTAATCCAGATATGGGATGTCCATCAGTGGGTTTTGCTCAAAACCCACTGATGGAACTAAATTACACCTATAGGTTTGGCAAAAATTATAATTTGATGTTTCCGACACCTAAAATACTTTCTCCAACCTCATCAATGGGTCCTTCAGTGGAGTTGAGGTGTTACAAACCTCAAATTATAATTTTGAGGCCCACGTTGGGCCTGAAATAACTTTATTTCAGGCCCAAGGTGGGCCTGAATAAAGTTATTTCAGGCCCAACGTGGGCCTGAAATACATTTATTTCAGGCCCACGGTGGGCCTGAAAGAAGACAATTCAGGCCCAGCGTGGGCCTGAAATAAAAATATTATTTGAGGACCACCCTTAACCATATAATATTTTGACTTCATCCCCCAAGTTGGATTACATATTTTATCCCTAAACCCTAAAATACTCTCTCCAAACCTCACCCCTAACTACTGATAATGGTTTTGTAGAAATCCAGATATGGGAGGTCAGCAAAACACACTGATGGAACTAAACTACACCTATAGCTTTGGACAAAATTATAATTTGAGGTTTAGGACACCTAAAATACTTTCTCCAACCTCAACCCTAACTACTGATAATGGTTTTTCAGAAATCCAGATATGGGAGGTCCATCAGTGGGTTTTGAGCAAAACCCACTGATGGAACTAAACTACACCTATAGGTTTGGAAAAAATATAAATTTGAGGTTATGGACACCTAAAATACTTTCTCCAACCTCATCCCTAACTATTGATAATGGTTTTTCAGAAATCCAGATATGGGAGGTCCATCAGTGGGTTTTGAGCAAAACCCACTGATGGACCTCCCATATATGGATTTCTGAAAAACCATTATCAGTAGTTAGGGTTCAGGTTGGAGAATGTAGATTAGGTGTCCGAAACCTCAAATTATAATTTTGTTCAAAGTTATAGGTCTAGTTTAGTTCCATCAGTGGGTTTTGCTGACCTCCCATATTTGGATTTCTACAAAACCATTATCAGTAGTTAGGGGTGAGGTTTGGAGAAAGTATTTTAGGCTTTAGGGATAAAATATGTAATCCAACTTGGGGGAAGAGGTCAAAATATTATATGGTCAAGGGTGGTCCTCAAATAATATTTAATTCAGGCCCACTGTGGGCCTGAAATTTTTTTATTTCAGGTCCACGGTGGGCCTGAAATAAATGTATTTTAGGCCCACTATGGGCCTGAAATATCTTTATTTCAGGCCCACCTTGGGCCTGAAATAAAGTTATTTCAGGCCCACGATATTTCAGGCCCGAGGTGGGCCTGAAATAATGCTATAGGTTGGAGAAAGTAGGGATGAGGTTGGAGAAAGTATTTTAGGTTGGAGAAAGTATTATCAACAGTTAGGGATGAGGTTGGAGAAAGTATTTTAGGTGTCCATAACCTCAAATTTATATTTTTTCCAAAGCTATAGGTGTAGTTTAGTTCCATCAGTGGGATTTGCTCAAAACCCACTGATGGACCTCCCATATCTGGATTTCTGAAAATCCATTATCAGTAGTTAGGGTTGAGGTTCTAGAAAGTATTTTAGGTGTCGGAAACATCAAATTATAATTTTTTCCAAACCTATAGGTATAGTTTAGTTCCATCAGTGGGTTTTGAGCAAAACCCACTGATGGACCTCCCATATCTTGATTTGTGAAAAAACATTATCAACAGTTAGGGATGAGGTTGGAGAAAGTATTTTAGGTGTCCTAAACCTCAAATTATAATTTTCTCCAAAACTATAGGTGTAGTTTAGTTCCATCAGTGGGTTTTGAGCAAAACCCACTGATGGACCTCCCATATCTGGATTTCTGAAAATCCATTATCAGTAGTTAGGGTTGAGGTTCTAGAAAGTATTTTAGGTGTCGGAAACATCAAATTATAATTTTTTCCAAACCTATAGGTATAGTTTAGTTCCATCAGTGGGTTTTGAGCAAAACCCACTGATGGACCTCCCATATCTTGATTTGTGAAAAAGCATTTTCAACAGTTAGGGATGAGGTTGGAGAAAGTATTTTAGGTGTCCTAAACCTCAAATTATAATTTTTTCCAAACCTATAGGTGTAGTTTAGTTCCATCAGTGGGTTTTGAGCAAAACCCACTGATGGACCTCCCATATCTGGATTTCTGAAAATCCATTATCAGTAGTTAGGGTTGAGGTTGGAGAAAGTATTTTAGGTGTCCATAACCTCAAATTTATATTTTTTCCAAAGCTATAGGTGTAGTTTAGTTCCATCAGTGGGTTTTGCTCAAAACCCACTGATGGACCTCCCATATCTGGATTTCTGAAAAACCATTATCAATAGTTAGGGATGAGGTTGGAGAAAGTATTTTAGGTGTCCATAACCTCAAATTTATATTTTTTCCAAACCTATAGGTGTAGTTTAGTTCCATCAGTGGGTTTTGCTCAAAACCCACTGATGGACCTCCCATATCTGGATTTCTGAAAAACCATTATCAATAGTTAGGGATGAGGTTGGAGAAAGTATTTTAGGTGTCCATAACCTCAAATTTATATTTTTTCCAAACCTATAGGTGTAGTTTAGTTCCATCAGTGGGTTTTGCTCAAAACCCACTGATGGACCTCCCATATCTGGATTTCTGAAAAACCATTATCAATAGTTAGGGATGAGGTTGGAGAAAGTATTTTAGGTGTCCATAACCTCAAATTTATATTTTTTCCAAACCTATAGGTGTAGTTTAGTTCCATCAGTGGGTTTTGCTCAAAACCCACTGATGGACCTCCCATATCTGGATTTCTGAAAAACCATTATCAATAGTTAGGGATGAGGTTGGAGAAAGTATTTTAGGTGTCCATAACCTCAAATTTATATTTTTTCCAAACCTATAGGTGTAGTTTAGTTCCATCAGTGGGTTTTGAGCAAAACCCACTGATGGACCTCCCATATCTGGATTTCTGAAAAACCATTATCAGTAGTTAGGGTTGAGGTTGGAGAAAGTATTTTAGGTGTCCTAAACCTCAAATGATAATTTTTTTCAAAGCTATAGGTCTAGTTTATTTCCATCAGTGGGTTTTGCTGAAAACCCACAAATGGACCTCCGATATCTGGATTTCTACAAAACCATTATCAGTATTTAGGGGTGAGGTTGGAGAGAGTATTTTAGGGTTTAGGGATAAAATATGTAATCCAACTTGGGGGATGAAGTCAAAATATTATATGGTTAAGGGTGGTCCTCAAATAATATTTTTATTTCAGGCCCACGCTGGGCCTGAATTGTCTTCTTTCAGGCCCACCGTGGGCCTGAAATAAATGTATTTCAGGCCCACGTTGGGCCTGAAATAACTTTATTCAGGCCCACCTTGGGCCTGAAATAAAGTTATTTCAGGCCCAACGTGGGCCTCAAAATTATAATTTGAGGTTTGTAACACCTCAACTCCACTGAAGGACCCATTGATGAGGTTGGAGAAAGTATTTTAGGTGTCGGAAACATCAAATTATAATTTTTTCCAAACCTATAGGTGTAATTTAGTTCCATCAGTGGGTTTTGAGCAAAACCCACTGATGGACATCCCATATCTGGATTAATGAAAAAAAATTATCAACAGTTAGGGATCAGGTTGGAGAAAGTATTTTAGGTGTCGGAAACCTCAAATTATAATTTTCTCCAAAGTATAGGTGTAGTTTAGTTCCATCAGTGGGTTTTGAGCAAAACCCACTGATGGACCTCCCATATCTGGATTTCTGAAAATCCATTATCAGTAGTTAGGGTTGAGGTTCTAGAAAGTATTTTAGGTGTCGGAAACCTCAAATTATAATTTTTTCCAAAGCTATAGGGCTAGTTTAGTTCCATCAGTGGGTTTTGAGCAAAACCCACTGATGGCCCTCCCATATCTGGATTTCTGAAAATCCATTATCAGTAGTTTGGGTTGAGGTTGGAGAATGTAGATTAGGTGTCCGAAACATCAAATTATAATTTTTTCCAAACCTATAGGTTTAGTTTAGTTCCATCAGTGGGTTTTGCTCAAAACAGTGCATAACCCAACAGTGACAGAATATATCATCCTATAGGTTTTCCTATATCTGATTTATATAATATATATTGTTGATTAGATTATATAATGATTTTTAGAATAATAATCTATATTTACCTACAAGATGTGACAGAATAGATCATTTGGCACACAACAGTGCAGCAACTGGCACACAACAGTGCATTATCAGTTATTATATCTGACCGTATCACTTGGCACACAACAGTGCAACAACTGGATTTGAATAAACATCACCCAATTGTTTTGTTTTTGTTGACAATATATTATATAGAATAACAACATCTACATAATCATAACAACATCCACATAAGGAGATTTTTCCATACAAATGGATGTCAATCAACAGCAATGGATTTTTACATCACCAATACAGTTTTCAGATTATCTCAAGTTTTACAAAACATGTCTCTCAGAATATTAACTGTCAGCTCAAATCTGATTCTACTCATGTCTCCTTGTTTGAAATCCATCTTCTCATCATATAGGAGACATCGAACATATTGCATGACAAAGAAGGCACAGTCCACGCTGAAATTAACAAACACTTTTTTAGATTTCAATAAGTGGGTTTATAAAATACTTTCTTATTTTAAAAAATAAGAAAGTTCTTCCTCATTTAGTTACCTATGTTCTTGTTGGGGACATTTTTGTCTGGCGGAGGGCCATTTGTCCAAGGGATGATGACTTTGAAGATACGGATGAATAGCCGTAAGTTCCTCGCGAGTATATTGTTTAAGTTCTTTTACCTGTCAAACATATCATGAATTTATTAATCACCATCAATGACATTTTAGAGAAAATGATGACCATATATAAGAATAAAGGAAGGTAGCTCACCGCTGTGTCAAATTCATGCTTATATTTAGGACCACTAGCAAGAGAATTAAAATGATTAAAAGTCATGGATTCTATATCCACCGCCAACAAGTGAAAGTGTGTATTATCACTGTACAAAGGCATTAAAATAAATCTAAACCCTTGTTCAAGCATATCAGTCTTCATCACTTGTTGCAGGGAAATCTTTCTTGACGATCTGATTGATGCCTACAAATATGCATTCACAAAATTAATAATACTCATATCATAATATTAGGTCTTGTACAATATATATGTTTAATTAATATACATCACTTACTGTGAAGAAGGTTGAACAATATATTGACTTGTTGTATGGCCTACCACATGCGGATGCTCCTCTAAATAAAATTTTACAAAAGGCATCAATGACCTCGCCTTTTGTAAAAACCTCTCCATTGAGGATTTGTAAGAATGAATGTAAATTCAAAGCAAAGGGTGCATCCTCCCAGATAAATTCATTTGTCAACCTGCCATGTAAATTGATATGATTATATATTACATAAGAGAATATATAAAAACTAACCTAAACTATAATATTTTGTAACTTACTTTAGATTCTCTAATCTATTTATCAGGTAGACCACTTCTTTATCTTTATTTTTCTTCTTTGTATTCATAAAATGTTTCTTCACAAACTACATCAATAAAATTTATTTAGCCCAAACTAATTATTGACCAAATTCAATACAATTGATGTATTTTAAATGAAATTAACACACTTACATCAATGCCTTGTTGCCTCGTTTTGTATAGTTCGGAGGTTCTTCTTGTTTCCTCCTCTATGTCTTCTTCAGACATGACTTCCATTACATCGTAAATGTTTCCTCTTGCTTCATCCATATCCTCCTCACTAAGTTTCCTTTTTCCCTTGTCCATAACAATTGATATTTGTTTCCTGTCCCGCTTCCCCTTAGGTAAAAGCTGGTGCCATACTGGACTGTCAATTGGAGTATCCCTGTAATCATACCGAGTTCGGTCACGTCCTCTCCTAGGTGTACAAGATACTGGATCAGAAAGAGGATCGACTACAGGATAGCTTTCTTGACCCTCCATGCCTTTTTTTTCAATAATTGAAAGTAATTCCTTAACCCTTTCATTCAAACATATATTCTCCTCTGTTAGCTCCTTGATTCGGTTGTCCTTAAGAATGCATTCACCACATAGCCTAACATCTCCTTCTGATGTCTCCATTGCCCGTGGTATGTCATCACCGATATCAAGGTTCTCAAACAATGTGTTCTCATGTAGGGTAGGAATTAATTCAACAATAACCTGTCAATTACGAAGTACACAAATGTTACTACCTCTCTATCTAACTCAGATAGATCACATTTAAGAATAATTACCTCTTCGGACGAGAGTCGGTCGACAAGGCCCCTCACCCTACTAATATGCGAAGAAATATTCCTCCACTTATTTATTCGGGGCCCTTCAACATTGAATGATTTTTGAATTGGTACATGCTCCAAAAACCATGCCTACACAAATTTTTGCAGCCAAATACATTAATGACATCAAAATATTATAAAATTTAACAAGCTAATTCTACTCACTGCCAAAAACCCTGCAAATCCCTTTAGGTAAGGGAGGTTGGTGGTGCTCTCGTTTCCCTGAGTTGATGAAAATAAGTCCCCAATCTTAGGTATTTGTGGAGACAAAAATGATGGATAGCTTCTACCCAATTGAATCTACCTAGATTGTCATAATCATCTACTATATCTACAAGACCTAGAGGAACATTATATGTACTAGACGAAAATAAAACACAAACAAATATATACAAAATATAAAATTTACACACTAATAACACATCATCCTCTGATTCAACACTTTTAGAAAAATGTTTAAGTAACTTCTCAAGTCTTGTTCTTGTAGGTTGTTTTTCTTTTGAGAAGTAAGTACGATAGAGGTCACCCGATGCTTTAGTTGAATTAATAGGGACCGAAACACCACGGTCCACTATACCCAGTATCAAAGCAACATCTCGTCTGGAGAACGCAACCGGTACACCTGAAACAATTACAAAATTTAGTTATCATCAAGAATAGAGGCTTGAAATTATTCCACGTTGGGCCTGAAATGATTTCAATTTAGGCCCTACGTGGGCCTGAAATGTATTCATTTCAGGCCCGAGGTGGGCCTGAAATGTATTCATTTCAGGCCTACCGAGGGCCTGAACTAAATTAACTTCAGGCCCTCGGTAGGCCTGAAATGATTTTATTTCAGGCCTACCGAGGGCCTGAAGTCATTTTCACTTCAGTCCCTCAGTAGCCCTAAAATGAAATGATTAAACTTTATCAAAAACTAATCATTTCAGGCCATCTATATTACTGTCTTATCTTACTATAGATACTATACATATTGTCTACAATTCATAACTAAAACTATTACCTGAGAATTTAAAATCTTGCGAGGTTGAATCCCAACTTTCAAATATATTATCCAAAATTCCACGGATATGCTGCAATTCTTGTATATCCAGGAAAAAACTGAAAGGCGACCCTTTGATCTTCGCAATGTGTCGATCATTTAAAATGTCAAATTCTTCAAAAAATTGTTTAAAGTGGCCTAAAACACTGCACCAACGTAATTTTTGTCCAATGTCATCTGAATCCTACAGTTTATATACAGTACAAATTTATTCAGCAAAATAATTTTAAACATGTTGACAAACAATGCTGGTTTGACCTAAGCATATCGCTAAGATACCTTGGTGGATAATGCCAAGGAAGAAGATGCTGAACCACCTACAGACCTTTTGCCTGACATTATCAAATAAATCCAACGTGCAGAAGCCCTAACCCCTTGGTGTATTATGCCGATCAGTCTCCACTTCAACGTTAACACTAAAACTCACCTCAGGATCACACAGAAACGCTTTCGAGCAATGCCTAGGTTTTGGTTGTCCGCAGGGATTCGGGGGATGAGCTCGCGACTATATCACAGCTAGGGCACGTAGGACTGCAAGAAGGCGAGTTCTTGCGCTGAGAGAGGTTGAGAGTGAGCTTTTATCCGAAATGAAGGACTTCCATTTACGTTGTTGCGCTGAGAGAGAACGGAGAAAATTTCCACTGCTACCCATCCGAACCACAAATTAATATTTTATTGATAAAGTGGTTCGGTTGTCTCGAAACTGTGTTTGATAAAGTCATTCTTTGGCGGGAGGGGTATAAAAGTAACTTCACTATATGGGATGCGCCCTTTGGTATAATAGAAATCATGGTACTCCTTTCGATAATTACGAATAGTTGGATACGCCCTTTGGTAAATTGCCCATGTATTTTACTTACTCGTAGTTTCAAACGAATTTACCAATCCCCAATCTTATGGCATATTACGCGTCATTTTGTGTTTATATTAGCTTGAACAAGTCAAAATTAATAACGGGTTGTATACGATATCATTTTTATTTCCGTATATATATATCTATTTAAATTTGGGACATTTGTGAAATATTTATTGATGTTAAAAGTCAAAGTCAATTAATTAAACTATATATATATATATATATATATATATATATATATATATATATATATATATATATATATAGGGGCATAGCCATCTTTACGAGAGGGGGTGCGATCGCCACCTCTCAAATTTTTTTAAAAAGATTATATATATATATATATATATATTAGTATTTTAATTAGTCGATTTATCATCATTTATTATAGAAAATTGAAATTGATCACACATTTAGAAAACTCATGACCTAAGCTATCTATTAGTATCACTTTTATAAGAAAAAAACACGATTTAAAATTTTCAATATTAAAATTTTAAAATAAATATATAATAATAAACAGATAAGTTAAATTGTAAGACAAGGATGCTAAATTAAAATTGAATTAGGTTTGAACTAAATTCAGGTACAGAGATAAAGATTATATTGGTTCAAACCAATATTGATTTGGAGTTAATTTGGTCAAGTTATGACCCAAGCAAGTTTAATGTTTAAACGGGTTCGATCGATTTTTCGACTTTGAGTAAAAAAAAAACTTTGGAGATCGACGAATCATTGTTTCAACTAGAACTAAGAGCTATGGTCGAAATTTTGAGTTTAAGTTCATTTTCAGCCTCTTAAATGTGCAATTTAGACTTTTAAAAAAATAAAAATCGATCTACATTAATATTTAAGATTATTAAAATTTGCCCCTATTGATCAAAAATCTTGACTACGCCACTGTTAAAATATATATATATAGACGACTGAATGCGCATTCATATTATTCCAAAAGAGAAATAATAAAATTAACTATGAATACATAAATAATATCTATCTATATTCCAATGCTTATGATTTCTAATAAAAAAACATTATTTATCTAGTGGTGCCTACCTGGTCAAAGTCTATAAATTTACGAACAACACACTTGACACTTCACGTCGACATATATATGTGTTGACGTTGAACTTCTAGTATTAGTGATTTCGAACCGCAGTATCACAAGAAATAACGTTAAAGATCCGCAATCTTTTTGCCACCTAGATTGAATTCATTAGATTTAATTATTTCTATCCACAAAACTTTAATATATAGCTAGCTAGAAATATTATCTAATTGTGCCATCGATAGTTTAATTTAATTTGTCTGAAACAGTAATAAGTGAATATATTGTGTTAAAAGCTTTCTGTTAAAATTTAAATTCTTATAATATTTATTTAGTGAAATTTAATTCTCATTGTTATTTAAAATAAAATAAATCTCGTTATTTAGTATATTAATTGATCCTGTCGCGAAGTGAGTCAAACGCCGCTACGACCAGACGAGTCTCCGAGGGAGGCGAGATCGCTGAAGTGGCGTGACGAGCTGAGTCGCTCCCAACCTGCAAGACAGAGACCGTTAGAACCCGCCGGGAAAAATCCCCGGCCAGGCACTCCGACGGTCAAGTCAGCACACGATGGTGGCGATGGAAAGCAATAGAACAGTATCAGAATTGCACTATCGCGCGTACCTGAGAAATGCAGAGTGGGAGGTATTTATATGACAGGGGAAGCTGACAGGTTTTGCCCCGTACGCCTCTTGCCGTTATGTGGAGAGGGTAAGGTAGTGCATGCCCAGGGATGGCAGGGTAAAGTAGCGCATGCTCTATTAAGGAAAGGGGTACTGTCAACTTAAGGAGGGCGCCGTTGGACGCCGCTCGACCTGACACCAAAAGATATGGTCGAGGTATGGAGGACAAAGTGTGGCAGACGAATCAGTACTCCGACGAGATATCCGCCGCTTGGGATCAGAATGGCTCAGGTCCTGCGCCGACCTTGCACCATGTCTGGTAGTCTAGTGTCAGGGAGCGGGTGTGCCGACTGGGGCACTGAGTAAGGAGGCCGACTGAGGGCCTGTGAGGGTGCCGACTGGGGGCCCAGAGGGGATAACTCCTCCAGCCCAAGCCTATCTGACTCAAGAGAACGCCATTATAGGCCTGTATGGGCCCTGACACGGAAACCCAGGGGGCCTAAGCCCGCGTGCCTCTTATCCAGCGGGATCGTCCAGATCAATAGCCACTTGATCTCTGACTGAGCGCCAGGCTGCCGGGCCAGGCTACACGCAAGCTGGCCCGGGATCATAAGCATCTCCCTCAAGTCTAGTCGAAGGAGGTACGTAGTCCGACTGACTGGACCTCAAGTCTGGTCTGAGCCTGGCGCGCCCGTCGGAAGGGCTAACCGTCATCTATTGCGAAATTTCTAAGGCACCCGTATTCCGTCGCCTCGAATATTGCCCGAGTCTGATCGGACGGCTTCAGCTAGATCACACGTTTCGTCCAACCGCTCATCAGACGACTGGCACTCCTCGCCTGCTTCCCTAAAGCGGGACACCTCCCCTGCCCGCTTCTCCTTCACGCCTTCGAAGTCGTCCCTGGTCCTCCGCCGCCTTATGTGTCATTAGGGTTGCGGCCTTGCATTGACTTTCCCTCGGCGACTCCTTCTCGCCGGTTAGCCTCTCTACCCCACCTTCTCCGATGGCCTCCTCTTCTTCGTCTCCATCTCCGCCTCAGCCTTGGTATTCCACCCTGATCACCACCCTTACCACCCATGACCTGCTCCAGATACACTCGGACTTCCTGCTCCCTGCCGACCTCCGCCCACTTCTTCCCAAATAACACGAGCGTCCGAACTCCGCCCCCTTGGGCTACATTACCTTGTCCCGGGACCATCTTCAAGCTGGTCTGCGCTTCCCCGTTCACCCTTTCATCGCTGCCGTCTGCGAGTATTTCCAGATTCCCCTATCTCAGCTAGCTCCCAATGCCATACGCATGATATGTGGCTCATCCATCGTTTTCTCCCTTCTCAAGATTCCCCTGATACCGGAGAATTTTCACTACTTCATTTACCCCAAACAACAGGAAGTGGGCGACTTCTTTTTCCAGGCTCGAGCCAAAACCTCCTTTCTCCTAAATCTGCCTTCTTCAAACAAGAGCTGGAAGGAGCGATACTTCTTCATTGGGCCGATCGCCGACCTGAGCTGGCCTACCACCTGGGTCGAAGGGCTTCCCGTTTCCGAGACTCTCCCTCGACACTATCGTACTTCCGCCGCCTATCAGGAGGTCGTTGCTGAACTGGAGGACCGGCATTTTCACGGCGGGCTTCTGCTAAAGGAGGGGATTCTTTTCACCTTCGGAATTAGCCCGAGCCCCGCCCCTCCTCTACCTAACGCTGGTGAGTCTTCCGATGTTTGTCAGGTACATCCCTCAGTCCTGCATGGGCCTGTTTTGCTTTCGCAGTTTCCCTACTACTAGCTACGACCCTGAAGAAAGGGTTCAGGCTAGAGAGGGCCGAGCTACGGGCGCAGGTTGCCTCTGCGCTAGTGGTTAGAGAAAACACGGCGGCAGAGGCTGTCCCAACCAACCCGACCCCGACCATACAGGGGTCGGTTCCTACTGCCTCCGAGGCCGCTCCGTCCACAACTGCCCAACCGCGCCTTTCTCCCCCACGCCAGCGAGCCTCCTCGCCCACAGGGGGCGTGTGTCGCCCCTCTTCCAGTAAACACTTGGAGAAAAAGAAAAAGAGGGCAGCACCCGACTCAAAAGCACACTCCGCTTCTCTGGGGAAGAAGGGGAAGAAGAAGAGAAAGGAAGCAGCTCCTGAACCAGAGGCTTGCTCTGCTTCTCGGGCCATTGTTCCATACGTGACCCCTACTGCGGACTCTCTGCCCGCCGCCCCCGTCGGAGATTCCCCAGTTCGCCTGCCGGCCATCCCCTACACCGTTGCCCCTACCCCCGAGGCCCCAGCAGATCCTTCCGTCAGCATGTCACCCGTCAACCCTTCCGCCACTTCCCATACTTCGGACGCCTTAACGTCTGACCCCTCCAGAGCCCCTTCCCCAGAGGGCCCGACGGAGGACCAAGTGATACATCTCTTGTTGCCCTCTCGGGCGAACCGTCGCCTCAAAATGCCCTCGGGCGATCTGCCCGAGCACCACCAGGATTTGCGCTTGTACGGGTCTGTGGCCGATCGCTACGCCCAAGGACTCGAGGAATCCTACTTTCGGGGCTCCCGCAACAAAGCCGATGCCTTTTTCCTCAAGGCCACTCAGATATGTGCAACCGGCTTAGGCCTTATACTGCATTTTTTCCCTTTTGGCTCCGTAGGCTGACGTTTCTCTGGCAGTTTGTTGGAGATTGCCACGGTGTCTCCATGTCGCTCCTAGCCCAGAACTCAGCTCGGGCTAAGGCCGAGAGGGAGGCGCAACGCTTGCGGACGCAGCTGGCGCACTCCCAATTAGTTGCTGACAAGCCTACCCTGAACCACCTACGAGAGGAGGTTCAAAATCTGCAAGATCAGTTGGCCCAGTCGGGGGAACAACTCGAAGTGGCGCGCAATCAACTTGAGACGGCGCAGCAAGCCACTTCCCATGCAAACATCAGGCTTTCCACCCTGAAGCACGCCGAGCGAAAAGCGCGAGTCCTACAAGCGGATGCCCAGGCCGAGTTGGCCTAGGCAAAGTCTGACCTTAAGAGGGGATCAACTGCCCTTGACTCTCTTCGGGCTCAACTGGACACCAAAGAGGCTGCTGCTTCGGCCCAGTCGCAAAGGATAGCCGAGCTATCCGGGGAATTCTCCTCCCAAGAGCAATTGTTGCATGCTCAAAAGGAGGAGCTTGAGCGGCTACGAAAGGAAAGGTCTGAGTGGGAAGCCGCTCGTTCAGAACTGACAGAGCTGCGCGCCCACAGGGAGACCGAACAAGCCGAGTGGGAAGCGGCTAAGTCCGAGCTGATGACGCTCCGAGCCTACAAAGAGACCGAGGAGTCCCGACGGGAGCAATACAAGCTCGAGTGCATCAACGACTCTGCCCACAAGGCCGAAATTGCTAAACGGTTCATGGATGTCATGGAGCCGCAAGGGCTGAACATAGTCCGCCGACTTAGATTTGGCGGGTATTTGTCTCCTAATGTGCCTCCCACGGCCGTGAGCCTTGAGGACATGTGCGAGGACTTGCCCAACAAGACTGACGAGCCCTTCAAGTGAAGGGTAAACTGTTTGTATCTTTTGCTTCTCCTTGTTGCACACTCGAGTGAGTGAAAGGTTCGGAGTGATGTAATGTCCGCGCCTCGCTAACTGGAATCTCTTTATTTCCCTTTCAAAGTATTTAAGGCATGTTTCCTTCGTGAGACCGTTAGCGATCTCCAGGATTGCCGAATGAAGTATCTCAATCGGGGCACTGCCTCCCTGCATGAATCGCTGAGCCAAAGGACCAACGAGGCTCGACCTGCTAACGGGGGCTTGACCACTCGGTCGAGTTGGAAACCGGGAAACGTGGTTTGTCATGTTACTGGCCCAGCCCAAGTTAGAGAGAGCTTGCTCATTTATGAGAACCTCCGTGTGCCCGTCCCATCGGGACGATTCGTATCTCGATCTCTGACGCCTGCCTTAATGGATGACGGAACAGGACTTGAGCGACGCGACGCATCGGTCAGTGAAACGTCCATCACTAGTCCTAAGCGCCTCGGGCGTCGAGCAGCCCTTTTTCATTTACTCTGGATCTACCACCTTTTCCCACCTTCCTCTCGTGCGCCTGACCGTTCGATCATTCGGCTTACCGAGGTCTTTCGTGAACGGCTGCGATATGTTTCCTCCGCCTATACATAGGCGCCCTCTGCCGCCTTTACTTCCAGAGAAAACTTACGAGATCGAACTCTTTGTCCATCTTCCCTCATGTCTACCGACTCCTCTAAAGGAGTTCCTTCTCTAGGAGGACCATATGCTGTTTCGGACGACTCGCAATCCTCTCCTTCGGAGGAGATTGACCAGGAATATGCTGAAATGCTACTCCCTCCCAACTCACCCCTTTCGCCGCGCGAGGGCCCTTCACGTAAAGGGAAAGAGCCAATGAAGACGGGCTCTTCCCTCCGCCAGGGGGTCTCTGAGACGAGTGTTTCTCCACTAAAAACTTGTCCTCAGGCGCCTCGTTCGGCTGACTTTTCATCTCCATATAACACTCCTGCTCTTCCCCGCCGAGCGAAGCGAGCCAGGGCGCCGGCTTCTGCAGAACCTGCTGCCGCGGCGCCCGCACCTTCCCGTGTGACCTCCCTTCCTGGGGACGCTCTCCCTCCGCTCGGCCCCGGGGTACCGCATTCTCCAGCACCTTCAGAGCTTGCCTCCTCGCCTCGATTCGCGAGTTTGCAGTTCTCCCGCTGGGAGCACATGTCAGCCCCCCCTCCTCTTTTTATCAGAGACGATCTCAGAGGGTATTACAGCCCTCGGGGCTCCCTCTTCTTCTACTTCGTCGAGGAGGGTTTGGATGTTCATGTCCTCGGGGGATTCCGAGGGAGGTGTTCATACCGTCCTTCGTCATTCAACTCGTCGCGTTTCTATATGCCGACCGGTTGCCCATGCTGGCTTGCCGAATGTTGGAGGGGGTACTATCATATGCCCCCTCTCAAAGCAAAAGCTAGGCCGGGGTGGCTGGCTGCTTGCAGGCTCCTTGTCCCTTTTTGACCCTCGGGCCTTAGTGGGCGAGGACGCCGCCTTCGGCTCTCCTGGACCAGTCTCTCCGCTTGCCGCCATTCCTGGAGCACTAGCTAGTGTCTCGTGTTCAAGTGATGGTCAGGTCAGGAAGTCTGCAAACTTCTCCCAGCCGAGCGTTTGGAAACCCTGCTCGGGCGAAAGCTCGTAGGCCTGACCCAGAAAACTTTAGCTTTACGGAAGGTGTTGTTTTTACCCCTTCTTTTCTCCTGCGCCTGAGTTTTGCCTTCTCTTACTGACAGATAGTGCCGCCCGCTTGGATTTCGAGGGAGTGGTCTACGCTCAGAGCGCAACCTTTCGAAGCACAACACCTCATCTCTATCTTGCGGGCCGATCTGCGAGCCAAAGAGGTGGAGCGGGCAGCTAGTGCGGCGGAGCTCAGCGAGCTAAAGCAGAAGTACGAGGTTCAAACATCCATGTTGAAGGCCATCCAGCGGCGCCTTCGGCACCTCAAAGACTATACTGACTCCTTGCTCCAAGGTTGGGCCCCGAAGAAGACCGGCCGAGCACCATGAGTTAGGGTCGGGTATTACCGAGACCCGATCGACTCTGTTCGGATTAGCCAAAGAGAGACTAAACCTCTACTTTGTAATTGCCCTGGATAATAAAATACTACTTTTTCGTATATGTGTGATGTTTGTGAGTTAGTAATCCGAGCGGCGTTAGTAACCGGCACGAGGGCTTCCCTCATTGGAATCTTACCCGCTCCTGGTATTTATGATCGCCGCGGGCATTAGGTTTTCCCTCGGTGGGGACTGCCCTAATCAGAAGGTGCTGTGCTCCCGTGCTCGGATGAGGTACTTTCGAGCGTAGAGCGGGGAGTGGCTCGAGGCAAAGCGGACACCTAGGTGTCAATTGAGGGACCTGACTATTATCCTGGACCCTTTACCGCGCTATGGTAGGGCCGCAGTTTTTAAGTGGTCCTGTCAGGCCTCGCGTCTTACGATTGCGCTGGGTCAAGGGCCTAACCGGCAGGGTAATGCGACCCGTTAAAAGATGGGAGTTCGACCACCGACATAGGCCAACTCTTGGGAGCGTGAGCCGTCACGCGTCTGATCGGAGCCATGGAGCAAAGTCGGGGCTTAGAAACTGGCGTACTGGGCAGAACTCACGGAGTGTGGGACGCCACGGATCTTACTGAGCGGCCGATCCGCGGGAGTGATGGCACACACGGTCAGGCAGGCTGAACCACGGGATAATAACACACACAGTCGGGCAGGACTCAGGGAGCGTGGGACGCCACGCGTCTTATTGAGCAGCCGAGCTGCGGGAAATTTAGCACACACAGTCGGACGGGCTGAGCTGTGGGATAATGGCGCACACAGTCGGGCAGGACTCAGGGAGCGTGGGACGCCACACGTCTTACTGAGCAGTCGAGCTGCGGGAAATTTAGCACACACAGTCGGACGGGCCGAGCTGCGGGATAGCACACACGGTCAGGCAGGCTGAACTGCGGGATAATAGCGCACACAGTCGGGCAGGACTCAGGGAGCATGGTACGCCACGCGTCTTACTGAGCAGCCGAGCTGCGGGAAATTTAGCACACACAGTCGGACGAGCCGAGCTGCGGGATAATGGCGCACACAGTCGGGCAGGACTCAGGGAGCGTGGGACGCCACGCGTCTTACTGAGCAGCCGAGCTGCGGGAAATTTAGCACACACAGTCGGACGGGCCGAGCTGCGGGATAATGGTGCACACAGTCGGGCAGGAATCAGGGAGCGTGGGACGCCACGCGTCTTACTGAGCAGCCGAGCTGCGGGAAATTTAGCACGCACAGTCGGACGGGTCGAGCTGCGGGATAGCACACACGGTCAGGCAGGCTGAACCGCGGGATAATAGCGCACACAGTCGGGCAGGACTCAGGGAGCGTGGGACGCCATGCGTCTTACTGAGCAGCCGAGCTGCGGGAAATTTAGCACACACAGTCGGACGGGCCGAGCTGCGGGATAATGGCGGACACAGTCGGGCAGGACTCAGGGAGCGTGGGACGCCACGCGTCTTACTGAGCAGCCGAGCTGCGGGAAATTTAGCACACACAGTCGGACGGGCCGAGCTGCGGGATAGCACACAGGGTCAGGTAGGCTGAACCGCGGGATAATAGCGCACACAGTCGGGCAGGACTCAGGGAGTGTGGGCCGCCACGCATCTTACTGAGCAGCCGAGCTGCGGGAAATTTAGCACACACAGTCGGACGGGCCGAGCTGTGGGACAGTACACACGGTCAGGCAGGCTGAACCGGGGGATAATAGCGCACACATTCGGGCAGGACTCAGGGAGCGTGGGACGCCACGCGTCTTACTGAGCAGCCGAGCTGCAGAAAATTTAGCACACACAGTCGGACGGGCTGAGCTGCGGGATAATGGCGCACACAGTTGGGCAGGACTCAGGGAGCGTAGGACGCCACGCGTCTTACTGAGCAGCCAAGCTGCGGGAAATTTAGCACACACAGTCGGACGGGCCGAGCTGCGGGATAATGGCGCACACAGTCGGGCATGACTCAGGGAGCGTGGGACGCCACGCGTCTTACTGAGCAGCCGAGCTGCGGGAAATTTAGCACACACAGTCGGACGGGCCGAGCTGCGAGATAGCACACACAGTCAAGCAGGCTGAACCGCGGGATAATAGCGCACACAGTCGGGCAGGACTCAGGGAGCGTGGGACGCCACGCGTCTTACTGAGCAGCCGAGCTGCGGGAAATTTAGCACACACAGTCAGACGGGCCGAGCTGCAGGATAATAGCGCACACAGTCCGGCAGGACTCAGGGAGTGTGGGATGCCACGCGTCTTACTGAGCCGCCGAGCTGCGGGAAATTTAGCTCGAGAGCCTGGCACATCTGCAAGCGAGGTAAGGAGCATATGCCTTCACTTGTCAGACGTGTTTTACATTTACATCCTCATTTGTCACTCAGCCGTTCGATATGGTTGAAGGTGGACCGCACTCCACGGTCGGTCCAACCTTTTGCCCTTCTCATTCTCTAAGTAGTACGCTCCTGAAGAAAGCTTTTGCACAATCTTGAAGGGTCCTCCCCACTGCGGCTCCAGCTTGCCTACGTCCCCCACCGGCTTAACTCTTTTCCAGACAAGGTCGCCCACTTCAAATGTTCTGGGTAGCACTCTTCGGTCGTACCGCTGCTTCATCCTCCGCCTGTATGCGAACATTCGAGCTGCTGCCTTATCACGGATTTCATTAACCAGGTCTAGCTCCAGCCGTCGTCTCTCCGGATTATCTTCATCATACGCTGCCCTTCGATCCGACTCGCACCCGACCTCGACCGAGATCACTGCCTCAGTTCCATAAACCAACTGGAAAGGTGTGCATCCGGTTGTTTCTTTGATAGTGGTTCGCAAGGCCCATAAGATGCTCGGGAGCTCCTCCACCCAGGTTCCCCCAACCTGGTCGAGCTTGGTCTTCAATCCCCTGAGAATCTCCCGATTGGCCACTTCCGCCTGGCCATTGCTCTGGGGGTAGGCTACAGAAGTAAACGCCTGCTTGATGCCATATTTAGCACACCATTCTCATATCTTCTTGCCCTAGAACTGTCTCCCATTATCCGAGACGATCTTGTGGGGGATTCCATACCGACATAGTATGTATCGCCACAAGAACCTCTTTACCGCCTGCTCGGTGATGTGCGCCAGAGCCTCTGCCTCTATCCACTTAGAAAAGTAATCAACCGCGACCAACAAGTATTTCTTCTGGGCGGTGGCTATTGGGAATGGCCCCACAATGTCCATGCCCCACTGGTCAAACGGGCATGAGACTACCGACGCCTTCATGGCTTCCGTGGGTCGGTGAGGTAGGCACTGGTGCTTCTGGCAGGATAAGCAGATTTGATGAGGATGTCATCAACATATACCTCCACATTTCTCCAAATCTGGGACCGGAAGACTTTATTCACCATCCGCTGGTAGGTAGCTCCAGCGTTCTTCAATCCGAACGGCATGATGGTGTAGCAATAAATACCATCCGCCGTGATGAAACTGACCTTTTCTTGGTCCTCAGCTGCCAGGGGCACTTGATGATACCCTTGATAGGCGTCTAGCATGGAGATGAACTCGCTGCCTGCCGTCGAGTCCACCATCTGATCAATCCGGGGCAAGGGGTAGTGACGGACCCGAAATAGATGTCACGAATGTGGGTCTCAAATTTAGATATTTATAAAATGCTGGAAACCCTTTTTGCAATCAAAGTATGAAAACGTAGTAAAGGGGCCACAGGTCGTATTTTTCCTCGGGACTAGTTGAGAGTTGTTTGATTCGAGCTCGTGTTTATGTGTCGTTGATGTTTTTGGGTTTCAAATAAATATTGGGTTTGGTTTGCAATCTGAAAGGAAAACTCAATGAAAATGAAGGAAAACCAAACAAAGGAATTAAACAAACGATAGTGAGTGATAACTCAATCGAAGGTAAACCAACTCAACCAAGGGAACTAAATCGAAATTAAAAGGGAACACAATGGATATTAAATGCAATCTTTATGCTAAGCAAATGAATAAACACAATGATGGCAGATTTTGACAACAAACAAGCTTGACACGAATAAAAGCATGCGAAATTCAGAAATTAAACAAGCACCAAATTCAACTCAAATTAGCTACAAGTTTTGGAAACCACAAATGCAAAGAAAATTCAGAGATGCTAGATACGATACCAATTAACTTCAAACACTGTCGTACACCAAGAGACAAGTGAAAACTGATGCAAGCAATGCCCCAAAACAGCTTGGCACGCAAGGAAGATCCTTGTGCCAAAGCTGTGCCAAAGGTACTGTCAATGACTTAGAATTGAAACAGAGCAATGCAGTTTGGAAAACCAAGATTTCAAGGAAGAAGTTTGCAAAAATAAATGAAGAATTTCGAGACAAAAACTGCTCAAACAAATCTGCCCTATTGCAGAAATGAAATGGGTTCGAAATGCAGGGAATGAATGCAGGAATTCAGCAATTATGAGCAGAAATGAAATTAAACCATTAATTGGATGCAAAAATCAAAACTGAACAACTGAGAATACATGCTCGAAACTAACTTAGGAAGTAATGAACCTATAATTACAAGAGAACAGATTATGAAATGCAAGAGAACCGAAAATGGGTGCAGAAATTCAGTTTCAACTAAATGCAGATTAAACAAGTAAACTTAGAGTCACGGGCACACATCCAATGTTTTAGAACAGAAGTCAAAGAACTAATATGCATTCACACTCAATTCAGAACCTGATACAGCTGATACGCAAGCTGTAAATTTAAATGGAGTGAATTCAGAAACTTTTTTCAGAAATAAAGTTGGCACGCAACCAAGGATTTGATACGCAGAAAGTAAAGCATGAAACAAGCTGAAATGAAGTGTAACTACTCACTAACAAGTAACTTAACTAATTAGACTGAAGAATTAAAACAAATTACAGCAGAAACACATCTGAAAACTAACTTAACTAATCTGAAAGTTGCAGAAACGGTTGATACGCAATTGCAGAAAATAGGGAATCTGATACGCAAGGAATTAAGCAGAAAATGACTTAAATTAAAAGCAATTATCCACTAGACAAGCTTCCTAAACTACTTGACTTGAAAGATATAAACCTAATTAAGCAGAAACAATTAAGAATCGAAATCTAAGTGCTGATACAGAAATTCAGAAACAGAGTTCGTGCAGAAATTAAAACTACAGCTAAACACAATGAAAATTAACTAATTAAACTACTCCTCAACCCTTCCCGAGCTCAAAATCTCCTTGTTCGTCACGCAAAGGCTGGCCTCGAACCCCTAAGCTCAGCAAATCAGTGGAAAACAGATTAGATTGATGAACTCTGCTCAAACTGCATCAGCTGGGAGAATTCCAATCCGAACGCTTCGATCTCTGCTTCATGAGTTGCGATGATGATTTGGAGATCATCTGAGCTCACCTGAGAACCCCTACAAGTGGCTTAGATGATCGGAAATGGATTGTAGCTGAGATTTAAGCGCTCGGACCACAGAGCATGCCGAAACCCTCAAACAACTCTGTCCGGATGAAAATGGAGATGAATTCTCGATCGAAGCTGTCTTCCAAGGATTCAGATGATGAACTAAGGTTGGAATTGAGGTGGTCACGCCTCCTTAGATGAAAAACTTGCAAAGAAATCGAAGAACTAGCTGAAGAAGGAAGAAACTGCGGCGGAGACGCGACGAGCTGAAAGCTGGGGAAATTTTCCTTAAGTAATTAGGAATGAACGGCCCAGATCTATTTGAGGAAATCCAACGGTTGATCTTGCTCTGATTTAATCCAAACTTTGATGATGATGATCTGGGGTCAGGATCTGCATCGTGGTAGCTCGGATCCTCCAGATGTGCAACGGATGGTCCAGATCAACCTAATCTTTGAATGGACGATCTAGAGCCCTCCGAGCTTGATCCAACGGTTGAATGAGCTCTGATTGGGATGAAACATTCAGATCTTGATCAGAGTGCTTGATCAACCCTAACCCTAGCTCGGATTGCTTCAGATGGTCCCGGATGGCTCAGATCTAGCCGCTTTTGAATCGGATGGCCCGGATTAATCCGAAGCTTGATAACTCGATCCGGGTTCACTTCCGACTCAAGTTTGACCCAGTATGCCCTAGGTCCATGAACCTTTCATGCCTACAATAATAGATCAAAAATTTAGTGGCCAAATAATCCAAATATGTGCAAATTTGCAATTAAGTCCAAAATAAGAGGAAGTCCTAAAACCTAGGGAAAATCACAATTAAGCAAGTAAAACATGAGTCAAACATGGATTTTAGCAATTAAAATAATCAATAAAATGGTACTTATCAACTCCCCCACACTTAAGCTTGTGCGTCTCGCGAAATCACTAAGTATGTATCCCCTAGAGTTTCTTAAGCATAATTAGAAACAAATGAAAAGAAATTATCTAAGATTGTCAATTCTCATAAATCTAAGCTCTATGGATTAGTATCTTGTCCTTAAATCAATAACTTAGCCTTTTCATCCTTCATGAGTCATTGAGATGAATTTAACTCACTAGCCTTTCAAGGAAAATTTTGGTGGCTCTCTCCTTAAGTTCTAAGTTGATGATGGAAGTGGAGCTCACTCAAACACACATGCTTGTTGCACTACCATAGGCTTGCTTGTTATCTAATCTCCACCATTATTCATGATTAGGATCAATATCTACAAAAACAAATAAAAGCATGGAAAATGGTAAGAAATGGAGTAAAAATCAAGGAAATGGAAAAATTGATAAAGTGGAAGACTTGAGTGCTCAAGTATGTTTCCAATGTGCTTTGCCCCTCTTGTCAGTCCTCTAGTGAAATCAAAAGTGTGATGGAGTAAAACTTGGATAATGCTTTTCATCTCCATTTGTTCTCAATGTGGCAATTCTTGTCTATTGTTTGCCAACTTGTTTTGTTCCCTCTTCTTTTCTGATTTTTTTCTTTCTTTTATCCTCTAGCAAGGTCAGAATGTATTGGAGCAAGGCTTAAATCCGGATGAGAGAAACTTCAATGATTTAATAATGCCAAGTCTTCATTTGTGTGCCACTTTATCTCCTTCTCTTTTCTTTAAAATGGTCAAAACTTCAACCTTGCTTCCGAACTGTTTTTCTTCTTTCTCTACTTTAAATGTTCAGCTGCTTGTTCAGTCCTTATGTGCTCAAATTCCTATCAGATATCAGCTTCAACTCAACCCTTGCCGTGAGCTTTAAATGAATAGCTACTCTCTTTGGCACAAACATTTCAGAATTTTCTTTTTCTTCTTGCAATGCTTTTGTTCCACTCTTAAATTCTATACAGCTGCAGTTCATCTTCTAGCAGGGTTTTCAGATTTTGTTTTTTTCTTGATCAGCTCAGAATTTCTGCTTAACTTCACTGCATTTCGAAAATGCCTTCACTGCATTTTGATCAGCACATTTCTTGCATTTCCTTTCCTTTCACTACATTCATGTGCTTCATTCCTTGATTTACAACCTTGAAAAATCAAATTCAGCTTCATCTTGATACCAAACTTATGCAAAAAACTGCTTTCATGGAACATACCTTCTGAATTTTCTTTTCCAGCTGCAATTTCCTCCAACTCAGCTTCACTAACTGTCCTTTACTAGATTTAGAATTTTGCAGATTAATTTGTATCCTTTCAACAGCTCCAAGTCAAAGTATCCCAGATTCCAAGTTGGATTCAGCTTCAATCATTTCAGCAGCTTGATACCTTGCTGTTTTCTTCAATTGCTAGCAAACTTTGCACTAATTCAGTTCTACACAACTGCATTCCAGCTTCTCTCAAAGTGTTTCTGAAATTATAGCCAATTTATAGCTGCAATTCTGCTATTGCATTCCATTTTAAAACCTTGGCACAGCTTTTCTCACCTTGGCACAGCTTTTCTCTCTTTGCAAATTCTGATCTAAAACTCTTTAGCAGCCATTTTTTTCTTTTTGATCAGCAGTGGAGGTGCTCTGCAATTTCTAATTTGCAGCCTTGGAAAACCCGGATTCATCTCAAGTTGGTACAAAAATTTTGGCACAGATTTTTTTTTTCTTTTCATGTGCGTGCCACTTGGCTTGTTTTTTTTTCTGTTTTCATTTCATTTGCCTCACCCGAATTCAACTTGAGGTGCAACTTCCTTGGATCTTCAAATGATGATCAAGAATCTTCAATTGTTTTCAATCCTTGCTCACTTCTTCCCACTTGATCTTGATACCAATTCAACTTGCTTTAATCTTTCCAATTGCAGAAAAAAAATTTTCTTTTTGACACAAAATGCCTCCTTGATACAAAACAACTCCAAAACATTAGTCACTCCCCCACACTTAAACCTTTGTCCGTCTCGGGCAAAGTAGCATCAAGAAAACATCCTAAGCAAACAAATCCATAGAAAAAAAATGGGGTTAAGAGTAGGAAAATAGAAATGAAAATTGAAAAGATTGTGTATCAAGTATGATCATTGCTAAGAATAATATGGAAAAGGGAAACAAATTGATTAGCCTCCATAGATGTGATCCAATCATTGAATATGGTTTTGAAAGAGCATAAGCAAGTTCTAGAGTACAATGACATATGTGTATCACAAAAATAAGGCTAAATAATTCATCTCAAGTCCTCAATCAAGAATCTAAAACTAAGTAGTACTCAAGCATCCAAGATTTCATCCATTAGCTCAAACCCTAAGTTTTAACAACCAAATTTAATTTATTTTCAAAAGACTCTAAAATGCTATGGAGATAACCTAGAGGAATACATTTATTCCTAGTCATGAAAGAAACAAATGTCCAAGAAAACTAACATGGTATTTACAATGACTCCTAGTCATTTTACTCTACTTAAGCATTTATTAGCAAGGACTCAATTTAAAAGTGAAAAATGCAATAAAAGAAAATACAAGAAAGAACAATCTCCCCTTATTTCTGGTGGACGAAGTCTATCCAGAAGTAGCCTCCATCGTGGTAGTGGAGGAACATGGGTGGCTGAGAGAATTAAGACTCCCCCACACTTGAACTTTACAGAAAATTGCTCTGGTGGCCTAAGGCGATTCAGGTTCAAGATCCATTGAAGGAATGGAGTGCTATGAATTAGAGTAAAATCAACTCCTCCTTCTTGATGCCTTTTGAAAATTCTTCCAGGAGGCTGGAGTCTATTCAGATGGAGCACCCACTCCGGAAGTCTTCTAGACCCTGCAAAACAATGTAATACCTCTCTTAAGCGTACAGGGCAAGACAGAAATAAAATAATATCAGTCTCTGCATGAAATGTATCCAAAACTGCATCACTTCCAATTAAATCAATTTTTGGTGCCTCAATAAATTTTTCACAATCATTTTCTACCAAATTTGCATCCAGGAAATCATCACAAACAAAGAAATCAATTTTTGGCACTTCAATAGAAATTTCACAATTATTTTCCATCAAGGATGTATCAAGCAATGTGTCACAGCCAATAAAATCAATCTCAGATACCTCCATAAGTTTTTCACATTCAACCTCAGCATAAGATATAGCAAGAGATTCACAATAAATAACATCAATTTCAGGCATTTCTAAAAAAATTTCACAATCCATATCCACAAAAGATGTATCAAGAGATTCATCATAACAAACAACATCAATTATAGGTGCCTCTAAAATTATTTCGCAATCCATATCTACAAGAGATGTATCAAGTAATGTATTACGACCAATGAAATCAATTTTTGGTACCTCTATTGGATTTGCACAAGCAGTTTCTACACAAGGTATATCAATAAATTCATCAGAACCAATAAAGTCAGCACTAGGTACCTTGCTAAATTTTTTCTGAATAAAGAGGAGAAATACTTACCTGAGCGTGCTGAAGAATACCTGGAAGTTCTACAAGAGTAGATGTATCTGTGTTCTCCTCCTGATTATGTTCGAGCTCCACTTCAGGTTCAGGTTCTGGTGGACACTCAACTAAAGCAGGTGATCCTTGGGTTCTTGCTTCCACCATGCAAGTCCCTACACTTTCTGGTTCATTCTCTGAATCTTCTAATATACCAGTAAATTGTGGTGGTCCCTGGGGCTTAGTGCAATCCCCTACACCTGTGGAATCATCTCCTATACATGCTTCTCCTGTAATATCTGCAACAACAACATTAGAAAAATTAGGACCATCACTAATACTATCATCACAAAATAAAAGATGAGAATGGTCCTGTGGAGCTTCAGTTTCTTCTTCTTGAACTGAAAAATTTGGAAATGAATTTTGAATAGGAATCTCCGAAGGAATGCATGCTGTAGGTGCCCTGATTTTAATAATTTCTACTTCTTCTTCCACCAAATGTACAAGATCACTTGAAGAAGGACTTGGCCATGCACTAGGGTCACCTTGAACTGATATAAACTCAAATCTGGGGCCCTCAGAATTAAAAGCAGCTTGAGAAGATAATTGTTCTGATTTTTGGCTTTTATCTGATTCAATTGATCAACCAATTTTCCAAGGCGTCCTCCCATGTCTTGTTGTTGTTGTAAAATTTGTTGATACATCTCCACCATCCTCTGTTGTTGAGCTTCACTCCAATCAGGATTCTCAAAGCCTCCTTGGTTAGTGTGGAACTCTTGTTGGTCTTGAAATGTAACATAGGGCTGCTGAAGACCAAGAGTAGGCTGTGCATTCTAAAATGGAGACTGTGGGGGCTGATCAAATGGTTGAACAGGCTGATTAAACTGCTGAAAATTCAAATAGGGCTGTTGGAAATCTTGATTTGGTTGCTGAAATTGCTGGAAAGGCTAAAATTGTGGCTGAGGTGGCTGAAATGTAGGCTGAATCGGCCGCTGGTAAGTAGATGACTGAGCTTTATGTCTTTCTTGGTATTCCAACACCTTACACCAACATTTCAACTCCATCAATGCCTCTTTTATCTCTGTATAGTCCTCTGGTGAAAACATTTTGATCTTACAGCCCTGTCACACAACAAACAAGAAAAATGATAGCAACCGTATACAAAAGATAAAGCACAAGAAAATAGAATCAAATGATATGCCCAAAAGCACACAAGCAAAAATCAAACAAATCAACTAGTTGCTTCCCCGGCAACGACGCCAAAAATTTGATGGACCCAAAATAGACTGTCACGAATGTGGGTCTCAAATTTAAATATGAATAAATGCTGGAAACCCTTTTTGCAATCAAAATATTAAAACGTAGTAAAGGGGTCACAGGTCGTATTTTTCCTGGGGACTAGTTGAGGTCATGTTCGATTCGTGCTTGTATTTATGTGTCGTTAGCGAATTTTGGGTTTCGAATGGAATATGGTTTGGGTTTCAATTTAGAATGAAAACACAATGAGAATGAAGTAAAACTCAACCATGGAACTTAACGAGTGATAGCAAGTTATCATTCAACCAAAAGGACCACTTACTCATCTAAAGCACTTAAGCAATTCTTTTAGAAAACAAATCTGATTCAATATGCAGAACAAATGTCAATCAATGAAGCGACAAAACCAGACTCGAGACAGACCAAATGCAAGCAATCTAAAACCAAATTGATACAAAAATCGTGCCAAGACTTCAATTGATGCAAGTGCTAACAATTGCACAACTTGATTCCAAAAGTAGAAAAACTGATGTATCAAAAAGTGACACTCAATGCAGAATGTATAACTAATCGATTCAGAATAAAGCTAATCAATTCATTGGAAACAAGCTCTTAATGAAGTGCCATGCATGAATACAAGGAAAAATTCAGACTTGAAGGCAACAATCCAGAAATGGATTTGGACTGCAGAATTCAGACTGCAGAAGCATGTTTCTGCAGAAGCATGTTTCTGCAGAAACTGCAAAAATTTAGGCTGTCCATGAATGCAGCAATTTGAATGCAAGAATTCAGAATCAAGCTCAGAAATTCGAATGCAAAAATTCAGACTGCAGAAGCTGAAGATTTCAGAAATTAAAGCTGGATGGCAGAATTGGAAACTTGAATGGCAGGACTGGAATTCAGAAATACAGAAACAAGATGCAATATTTCAGAAACTGAATTGATCTCACTTGGAAAACCATGCTGATAGAAAAATTACTGTGCATGAACGAGCTGGAATCAGAAATTCAAGATCCATTCAATGCAGAAATTGGATGTGCAGATAAACAAGATTGAAACACAGCAGTATCAGAAACTGAATTGGAATGCAGGAAATGGAAACAAATTGGACACAAACCCAGTAAATAAACTGAAATGGATGCTCTATCCTAAAGATCAGCAAGGCTTAAGTAGAACTTACGTTTATTTGACACAAGAACTCAGAAATCATGCGCTGAAATTTCAGAAATGAGCTGGGATTGCAGAAATCGAAATCAGATTACAGAAATGAAGTTGATTCACAATAACTAATGTGCAAAGCTAAAATCGAGTGCTAATTAGCTAGAACAAACTGCAAGGTAAGCTCATAAAGTAAAACGAAAGCAAGCTTGGAACAAAATGCAGGAACCCAAAAGATTTTGAATTGCAGAAACTAAATGCTGATACACAACTAACAAACTGGCACGCAAGCAAGAAGACATGAAACAAACTGAAATTAAATTTGAGAGTTCACTAACAAGCAATCTAACTAACTACTTGCAGCATTGAAACACTAATTAGAGCTGGAACAATTCAGAAATAGAAACTAAGTGACTGATACGAAAAATAGAAATGAAACACTGCAGAAATGAAATTACAGCTACAAATCGAAATTGCAATAAGAAATCTAAGCCTCAATCCTTCCCTAGCTCGAATCCTCCTTGTTCGTCACGCAAGGGCAAGCCTTGAACCCGTAAGCTCCACAAATCGATGGAAAAATAGCCTCTGCGATTCAAATCCAGCTCATCTCTGCTCAAACCCGAAAACCCATCCAATTCCTTCAACCCAGCTGCGATGATGATTTGGAATTGATCCGAGCACTTCAGGGAACCCCTCTGAACTACTCAGGTGGATGAAATGATGCGCAGCCGATGTTGACGAAATTAGATGGCAGAGCTCCGGAGACCTCACAACAGCTCTGTTCTTGGGCAATTGAGAGCTGGAAATTCACCGAGAAGCCTTCCCAATGACCTAGGATTCGATCCAAGCAAGAAATTGAGGGGTCGCGCCCCTTGGATTGAAGAACTACTGAAGAAAAACTAAGAACACGCGATGAAACTGAGTTGCGGCGAAGAAGACGTGACGAGGAGAAGTGCTGGGAAAATTTGCTTAAGTACATAAGAATGGACAGCCCAGATTAATTTGAGGAAATCCAACAGCTGATCTTGCTCTGATTTAATCCAAACTTTTATGATGTTGATCAAGGGTCAGGATCTGCCTCGTGGTAGCTCGGATCCTCCAGATGTGCAACGGACGGTCCAGATCAACCTAATCTTTGAATGGACAATCTAGAGCCCTCCGAGCTTGATCCAACGGTTGAATGAGCTCTGATTGGAATGAAACCTTCAGATCTTGATTAGAGTGCTTGATCAACCCTAACCCTAGCTCGGATTGCTTCAGATGGTTTCGGATGGCTCAGATCTAGCCGCTTTTGAATCGGACGGCCCAGATTAATTCGAAGCTTGATAACTCAATCCGGGTCCACTTCCGACTCAAGTTTGACCCAGTATGCCCTAGGTCCAGGATCCTTTCATGCCTACAAAAATAGATCAAAAATTGAGTAGCCAAATAATCCAAATATGTGTAAATTTACAATTAAGTCCAAAATAAGAGTAAGTCCTAAAACCTAGGGTAAAATCACAATTAAGCAAGTAAAATATGGGTCAAACATGAATTTTAGCAATTAAAATAATCAACAAAATGGTACTTATCAGTAACTTACTTTATATATGGTTTGACCTCATTACAGTTTAGAAGTATGTATGTCCTAACAGCATAATATTCCTGTTCAGTTAACCATCTAGATGAAGCTCCACCAATTGCCTTGCCAGGATACTTGAAAATAGAAAGCATCGAAGGGTCGATCGGCCAAGCATCATCAAAATTTCTTGGACATTTGCGATGTCTGGTTTTTACATGATCAGCAAAATAATATGAGCAAAAAGAGGATGCTTCTTCAACCAGATAAGCATTACTTATTGACCCCTCAACTCTTGCTTTGTTACGAACATTATTCTTCAATTTCCTCAAAAATCGTTCAAATGGATACATCCATCTGTACTGAACAGGTCCAGCTATTTCAGCCTCGTATGGTAAATGGACTGGCAAATGCTCCATTGAATCAAAAAAACTAGGAGGAAAATTTCTTTCCAGTTTACATAGTATGAGAGGAATGTCTGTTTTTAGACGAACCATATCATCCACCATAATACACCTTGATGTCAGATCTTTAAAAAATAAACTCAATTCTGTGAGCGCTTCCCAAACATTCTGAGGAAGTAAGTCATGAAAAGCTACTGGAATAAGTCTTTGCATAAACACATGGCAGTCATGACTTTTCATTCCGAACATCTTTAATCTGTTCATATCGACGCATCTACTCATATTAGAAGCATACCCATCAAGAAATTTTATTTCTTTCAACCAACTACATAATGCTTGCTTTCCATCTTTGTCCAATGTGACTATCATGTGATGCCATCGTGTACCTCCATCGTGTACATTAGACCTCCATCATCTACATGCTCATGATGTCATATCATGTGACTAGCTGTAGCAGTAGATGCATATAAACGTTGAAGTCTTGCAGTCAATGGAAAGTAATACATCACTTTCCAAGCAATCTTTTTCTTTTTCTTCCCGGGTATGCGAGTAAGAGGCTTATAGCGAGGATGACTACATATTTTACATTCACTCAGTTCATTGTCTTCATTCCAAAATATCATGCAGCTATTGATACAACATTCAATCTTCTCAACTGGCAAACCTAAACCATTGACCAATTTTTTGGTATTATAAAAGCTATCGGTCATTATGTTATCAGTAGGAAGCAACTCAGACATCAATTGACATATGTCATCATAGCATCTTTCTGAAAAATGATATTCTGCTTTCAAATTTAATAATCTTGTAGTAGCTGAAAGTTACGAATGACCAGAAGGAATGCCTTCCCACAGTTCTCTTTCACTGGCATTTAACATTTCAGATAATTGTTGATATTCTTGTGTTGGTATATCATCTACATAAGAAAATTGAACAACATTGATTGCATCCTCAACCATTATTTGCATTCCAATATTAGTTGTTGTATCAGGTGCAACAACATTTATATCAGATGTTAAACCAGCAGAAGGTCCAATTGGTTCATACACATAAGGTTCTTCGTGACAGTACCAATTATAATAATTTGGCACAAATCCATTTCTACATATATGAACTCTTACAGTGTCCTCATCACGAAAAGCTCTGTTTCTGCATTTTTTGTGATTACATGGACATCGTAATTCGGAACCATTCAAACATTCAGGATGACTTTTAGCAAAGTTCATAAAAGTTTCCAGTTCAGAAACAAAATCATCTCTGATAAATCCCTTATCTAATCGGTTGTACATACAAGCTTTGTTCATATACATTTTTGCCTAATAATGAGTAATTCAGTTGTAGGATGAGAATATCAAACAAATAAAATTAAATTAAACCTATATCACAATTTTATATTAATTACATGTCATAAATAAACTATCAAGGTAACAACTAGCAAGGTAACAAGTAAGATCAATCTATATAAATAGTGAAAACACGTACTAGTAAGATCAATCTAAGTAAGATCATTTCTAATAAATTACTAATTTACACCATATAATAATAACAAAAATAAATATAATTAATAACAAAAATCTAAGTAAGATCAATCTAACACATAATGTAAGCATTGCAACTAAAATAAAAATAAAATAGATACCTTAAATCAAGTGCACGTCTAGAAGGGAAGCAGCAACTGTAGTAACCTATATAAGTAGAAATAAAATCAAATTAATAACAAATGATGAAGTATTAAGGTAACGACGCGTGCCAATTGGCCAGCCGGAAGCCGAATTACTACGACAACGGCCGAATTGCCACGCTAGAACCACCGGCAGCAAAATTGACACAGCGACGTGCCCAAGAACCGCCCGAGATATGAACGGGCACGCCGCCAGCCCAAATGGCCAAGCAGAGGCCAAATTGGCCCGCTGGCCTTCCGGCAGATCCAATTGGTCCTGCCGGGGCTGCGGAGCTGCCCGGCAGCCCAATTGGCCTACCGGAGTGCCAATTGGCACGCCGGCAAGCCAGGGGTCAGCCAGGGGAGGCCGCCGGCGTGCCCCTTGGCCGCAGGGCCACACCGGCGTGCCCCCAAGGGCGCCAGCATGGCCCCAGGGCCACCGGCGTGCACCCAGGCCGCAGGGGCACGCAGGGGCACGCCGGCGTGCCCCGAGGCCGCAGGGGCACGCCGGCGTGCCCCCAGGCCACAGGGGCAGGGGCACGAAGGGGCACGCCGGCCTGCTCCCAGGGGCGCCGGCGTGCCCCAGGCCGCAGGGGCGCGGCGGCGTGCCCCCAAGGCCACCGTCGTGCCACCTCGGCCACGTCCGTGGCCCCAGGACCGGCGCCGAACCCCTGTGGCCAACGGCGACTCCCCTCGACGGAGAGAAGATCGATGGAGGAGAACGATCGACGGAGAAACGCTTACCGACGAGACGAGGAGAACGATCGACGACGCTGACAATCGCGAGCGAGGAGGATACGCGTGCGTGTGAGGGAAAAATCGGCTCTGACCTAATTTTACCAAGGGTCACCCACGGAATGCCGACGGATCCTATTCTGTCGATACAATTTTCGCGTCGAAATATTTAGGTTCTTTTGTTAGGCGCCGAAACCACGTTTCCGACGGAAATAACTGTTCCGTCAGAAATTTCCGACGGTTGCTCTGTTCCATCGGAAATTTCCAACGGAATAGGTCTTCCATCAGAAATTTCCGACGGAAGCACTATTCCGTCGGAAATTAAATACAAAATTTTTTCGAAAAAAATTCCACTTCCGACGGAAATTACTGTTCCGTCGGAAGTTTCCGACGGAACAGTGATTTCCGTCGGAACACTTTGTTTTGGCTGGAAGGGATTTTCAATTTACCGACGGGAACAACGGAATTTACCGACGGAAAATTTATTCCGTCAGTAAATTCCGACGGAATCCAAATTCTGTCAGAAAAATACCGACGGAATGAATTTCCGTCGGTAATTCCGTCGGTAAACCTCAATTTTCTTGTAGTGATTAGAAATGAAAAAGATAAGGGGTTTTAAAGAATAGAATGTATTTCCGTTGGGATGAGACTTTTTGGAAAGAGCACAAGAGTAAAGTCATAACGATTTAAGCTCAAAGTAGATAGTATCATTATATTATGGAGATATACATATTCTTGAGGCTCTAACAAACCTGACAGTATCAGGGTATGGTCCGACGACTATTGAGGTAACTGAAAGGTATTGTACACGGAGACAACCCTTATCCATAATAATCTCTCCGTCTCACTTTCTCTCTCTCTCTCTCGAACATTTCTTTTCTCTCACACCGGGGCTATGGTGCAGCGGTAAGGTCACTAGTTGTTAACCCATGCATCCGCGGTTCGATCCCCAGCTACGGCGCATTTTGCAGAAATTTTTCCTCCAAATGGGGCGCGAATCCTGGGCCGCTGGGCTTCTAGACTGACCACCGCGAGCGCTTCCCGATTTACCCTGGTGACCGGTGGGAAACTTCTGTGGGGCTGGGCCGGTCACCTCAAATTCAATTTGTCTGCTGCCTGGTTCATCATTTTTCTCACACTGTTTTTGCATGTTTCGTCTTTCTACTCACGTCGACTTTGTCATAACAAAATAGAAGAATGATTAAATAATAGAAATCTATATATATATATATATAAACAAGATAAATAAGAGAAATAATGAGCTAGTAATCTTTTCCATATAGCATATTTCTGCATATTTCAATATGTTTCTGATTTTTAAATATGTTTTTGAAATATCATATTTCAACACTTCTCCTCAAATTGGTTCATATATTTGAAATGCACAACTTACGCAGATGGGATTGAAAGAGTGACTTTCCAATGGTTTAGTAAAAATATCCACAATTTGAGTATTTGATGGCACGAAGGTAGTAGAAATTTTACCCAATTGAATTATTTGTTGGGGCAATATATGGTGCGAAGTGATCATGTATTTTGAAGTTTAGGCAAAGGGTTTAAGTTAGATTTACCCTTGTGTTCTAATATGTGTTTGTGAGTGTGCAGGTTTGCAGGTTACACATATTGACTTAGCTGGACGGCTTCAGGTACGGTGAAGGATGGCATGGAGGCAAGCCATGGGCTTGTGTACACCCGAGGGACCATGGAGAGCAGGGACGATGAGCCGAGGGACGCGAACTTCGAGGCATGCGTGAAGGATGACATAGAAGCAAGCTGGAGGCTTGCGTGCGCATCTGAGGGATAGGAGCCAAAGATGAAGAGGGTGTGAAGGCAACAGTCGAGGCAGCTGGTGATGAGTCAGCTGAGTCGTGAGGGTACGAGTGCTGAGGGAATGTACTCGGGGAAATCCTAGGGGTCGAGTGCGGAGAGAATTGTACTCGGGAAGGGAACCTAAGTAGGGCAGTCGACTGGGGTTTTGGCAGTCGACTGATAAACCTCACAGTAACATCAGTCGACTGCTATGGGGGCAGTCGACTAGTAGTGAATGGAAATTCGAACATTGGGCTTGCAACGGTTGAATTTGGGTGGGGGCAGTCGACTGCCCTAGGAGCAGTCGACTGGTAGCGACTCTTTCAAGTCATGAGCTCTATTTAAAGAAGCTTGGGTTGGCTAGGAAAGGGTTGACGAAACAAGCTTGGTTAGGGCTTGTTAGTAGTCTTTGGTGCTCAGAAGTGTGTCCGGGATTGTGGCGAGGTTTCTCCACCCACAAGGAGCTACACGAGCTAGCTGGAGGGCATCCGGGGAGTGATCCGTCGAAGGATCGAGGGATCATCCACCTTACGGACTGTCGTAGAGTAGGACCGTCATCTCTGAACCACGTAAATGGTAACGTGTTAGCGTTCGATTGTTTTCATTGTTATTGTTTCCACTTGCGCACGCTAATGATTGTAGGAAGAAAATCGAAAGTTGCTATTCACCCCCCTCTAGCAAGACAACAACGATCTAACAAGTGGTATCAGAGCGAAGGTCCGCTCTTGTTGGAATAACCGCCAAAGGAGTACAAGCTAGAGGAAAAGATAATGGAAGACTTGTTGGGGGATGATATCAACAATCCACCCTCCTATGATCATAAAGATTTTGACTATTGGAGGGCAAGGATGAAGACTTGGTTTGGAATGGAGTGGAAATGCATAATGGTGCTAGAAGAGCCCTTCGAGATTCCAAAGGATAAGCACGGAAAGAAGCTTCGACCTAGATATTAGACTAAAGAGCAACAAAGTCAATCAAAGGCAAACGAGAAGGTAATTTCGATATTACTTAGCATTTTGCCTAACAATGTATTGAGTGGTGTAGGTAAATACGAAAACTCATATGAGTTATGGAACAAGATTGGAGTGATTCATGAAAATCCTACACAAGCTCAATTGGTGGAAGAGCCCAAGGAGACAAGTCAAATGGTCCAAGAAGAGGAAAAAGAAAAAGAATTGTCAACATCATCAAGTGAAGTGGCACAAGATAGTGAAAGGTCATCTACTTCATCAAGAGAAGAAGAAGAGGTCTCAAATTCAAGGATTGAGGGGGAGGAGATACTCTCATCAATACCGGAGCAAGAAGAAGCTCCTACCTCCACCAAAGCAAGAGCCAAAGACCACATTATTTGCTTTGGGTGCAATGAAAAGGGACACTACAAGGACAAGTGTCCAAAGGGTAAGAAAAAAGAGGTAAACCCTAAACCCATTTCAATTTCTTCTAAATTTAACATGGGTTGTAGGAATGAGGAAATCTAAAAGAAAAGGGAGAAAATTAGATGCTTCACATGTGGTGAGCTAGGACACTACCACACGAAATGCCCAAGGAGTGGAAAGCTCAAGAAAATGGAGGATTTAAGAAGATGGGAAAAAGAAGAAAAGAAGAGGAGATCACATCAAGGGGGAGCTCCAAGGGTAAGGGAGGTAATCCCTAATTCTAAGAATGTTTCTAATTTATCTATGTATGCTATAAATAATGAAAAATGCTTGCTTGTGCATAATTTTGGATTTAAATATTATGATAGGAGTAGGGTTAACAAGGTAGATCAAAACCCTAGAAAGGTCATGCATCATGATAAATCCAAGACCTTTAGACCTAAGGATCAAGGCAAAAATCCCAAGAAGGGGAGACATATGCCTAGAAAAATAGGTAGGTCTAGGAATATCCAAGGAGGGCATATAGATACTAGGTTTGAGAACCTAGAAAGGGAAAATCAAGCATTAAGGGAAAAGCTTGATAGGTTAGAAAAGACCCTAGAAAGATTCACGGTTGGATCTAAGGGTTTAGATATGGTGTTGGGTGGTCTAAAACCCAACCATAATAGATCGGGTCTAGGATACCGATCTAAGGTCTCCAATGCCAAGAAAAAGAAATATGCTAGGGTAACATATAATTATGGCAAGGAGTGGAAGTCCAAGAATGGCAAGGGGATGCCATCAAAAGGAAAGAAAAAGGACTTAACCAAGGATAAGGTCTCTAAGGTTAAGAGGGTTAAGTTTGTAGGCCAAGAGTCACCGGGGGTACACCGGTGTGATCTAGTATTTATTGAGTCACCTAGGGAGGTAGCTAGGGCTAAGAGCTCAAGGGGGAGCTTGATAAGTACCATTTTATTGATTATTTTAGTTGGTAAAATCCATGTTTGACCCATGTTTTTCTTGCTAATTGTGAAATTACCCTAGGTTTTAGAACTTCCTCTTATTTTGGACTTAATTGCAAATTTACACATATTTGGATTATTTGGTTACTAAATTTTTGATCTATTTTTGTAGGCATGAAAGGTTCATGGACCTAGGGCATACTGGGTCAAACTTGAGTCGGAAGTGGACCCGGATCGAGTTATCAAGCTTCGGATTAATCTGGGTCGTCCGATTCAAGAGCTGCTAGATCTGAGCCATCTGGGACCATCTGAAGCCATCCAAGCTAGGGTTAGGGCTGATCAAGCACTCTGATCAAGATCTGAAGGTTTCATCCCAATCAAAGCTCAATCAACCGTTGGATCAAGCTCAGAGGGTTCTAGATTGTCCATTCAAAGATTAGGTTGATCTGGACCATCCGTTGCAAATCTGGAGGATCTGAGCTACCACGAGGTAGATCCTGACCCCTGATCATCATCATCAAAGTTTGGATTAAATCAGAGCAAGATCAGCCGTTGGATTTCCTCAAATCAATCTGAACCGTCCAATGCTAAGTACTTAATCAAAATTCGCCACAGCCTTCAGCTTCGTCGCGTCTCCGCCACACAGTCATCTTCTTCACGTGTTCTTTGTTCTTCAGCTAGTTTTCTTCAATCCAAGGGGCGCAACCCCTCAATTTCTTGCTTAGATCAAGTTCTTGATCATCAAGAGGAGGTCTAGTGAAGTTTCCAGCTTGAGAATTGCTCAAGAACAAAGCCATTGTGAGGTTTCCGTGGCTCTGCTGTTTGAAGTCGTCGATCTCAGTTGCATTCAATTTACATCTCCCGGAGCTATCTGGAGGGGTTCCCTAGAGTGCTCTAACCATCCCCGAATCACCATCGCACTTGGACGCAACGAGATTGAAGAATTCGAATGGAAATTCAGATTGGGCAGAGTTTGAGCTAGGATTGAATCGCAGAGACAATTTCTTGATGATTTGCTGAGCTTACGGGTTCGAGGCCAGCCCTTGCGTGACGAACAAGGAGGATTTGAGCTAGGGAAGGATTGAGGAGCAGTTTCTTTATTTAAATTTCAGTTTTTGCAGTAGCTGTAATTTCTGCCACGAATTCTGTTTCTGAATTTTCTATATCAGCTGTTTGAGTTGGTTTTCTGAATTTTATAGCTTAATTAGGTTTTAAATCTTCACGTTAAGTAGTTTAGGAGCTTGTTTAGTGATCAATCGAATTTAATTTCAGTTCATTTCTCTGTTAATTCCTTGCGTTCCAATTTCAGCTTGCGTGCCACTTCAATTTCTGCATTTTCTTTCAGTTTCTGAATTTGTCTCAGAGTGCTTGTTTTCTGAATTGTTTCTGAGCTTTTTAGTTGTTAATTTCTGCTCGCGTAATAGATAGATAGTTTGCTTAGATAACATAGCACTTAATTGTAGTTCCCTGCAATCCAATTGTTGCGTGCCAATTTCAGATTGCGTGCCAACACAATTTCTGCAATTTCAGCTCAAGTCTGCAAGTTCTTTCAGTTGTAGCTTCTGAATTTAATGTCAAGTGAACTTAGTTTTTCTTTAAGCTTGTCTGAATAGGATTAGAGATTCGAATTTTGACTTGCAATCCTTATTTCTGCATCTGGTTTTAGCATTTCTGCAGTAGCTTCAATATTCAGTCCCTGCATTTCAGAAATTCTGCCTTTATTGCTGATTTCTTTCACTCATCTATGCATTGCACTTCTTGAGTGGATTTGTCTACCAAGTTGTAGTGGTCAGCTGGAATTCGAACTTTTTCAGTTTGCAAATCTGAATTTTCCCTGCATTAGTTGGCTTCTAAAACTTGTAGCTAGATTAAGTAGAGTTGTTTGTTTGTTTGTCTAATTTCTGAATCTCGTATGCCATCATTTGTTGCAAGTTTGTTCATGTTCGAAAATTGCCAGCCCTGTTTTAATCATTTGCTCAGCCTTTGATTGCATTTGATATCACCTTTGTTTTTTTTTTTCCAATCCTGTTTAGCTGCCTTGGTAGATCAAGTTTCTCATTGGTTAAGTTTATAAATCGCATTTCCCTTGTTTAGTTCATTAGTTTAAGGTTCTTTACTTTTTCATTGCGATTTCATTTCTATTTGCAATCCAAACCCCAATCACATTCGAAACCCAAAATCCACAAACGACACATAAATACAAGCTCGAATCAAACAAACTCTCAACTAGTCCCTAGGAAAAATACGACCTGTGGCCCCTTTACTACGTTTTCATACTTTGATTGCAAAAAGGGTTTCCAGCATTTTATAAATATCTAAATTTGATACCCACATTCGTGACAATCTATTTCGGGTCCATCAAATTTTTGGCGCCGTTGCCGGGGAAGCAACTAGTTGATTTGTTTGATTTTTGCTTGTGTGCTTATGGGCATATCATTTGATTCTATTTTCTGTTGTTTTATCTTTTGTATACGGTTGCTGCCATTTTTCTTGTTTGTTTTGTGACAGGGTTGTAAGATCAAAATGTTTTCACCAGAGGACTATACAGAGCTCAAAGATGCACTGGTGGGGTTAAAAAATGTGTTTAAGCACTGGAATTCCCAACTAAGACCCAACAGTGATTCATCTACTTACCAGCAGCCATGTCAACAATTTCAACAGGCCGATTCAAACTTTCAGCAGAACCAACCTTTCAATCAGCCACCACAGCAATTTCAACCACAATTCCAGAATTTTCAACAGCCCTATTCGAATTTTCAGCCGGATCATCATTTTTTCAGCCTAATTGTCAGCAAAGTCAGCCTTTCCAAAATTTTCAGCCAAATCAACCAAATTTCCAGCAACCTCAGATTGGGCAGCCACAATTCCAGAGTTTTCAGTCCCAATTTCAGCAATTCCAACCTCAATTCCAGCCATATCAACAAGGGCAGCAAGGTTGTCAATCGTTTCAAACATTTCCACCTCAAAACCAACCATTTTTCCAGCCCTCACAGCCCTTTAATCAGAATTTCCAGCAACAATACCAGAATTTCCAGCCCACGCAATTTCAGTTTTCACCACCACAATTTCAACCTCAAATCCAAGATTTCCAGGGCTACAATTCTCAGCAATTTCCACCATCATTCCAGCCAAATTTTTAGCAGTTTAATCAGCCTATTCAACCATTTGATCAGCCCCCACAGTCTCCATTTCAGAATGCACAGTCTACTCTTGGTCTTCAGCAGCCTTATGTTACATTTCAAGACCAACAAGAGTTCCATACTAACCAAGGAGGCTTTGGAATCATGATTGGAGTGAGGCTCAACAACAAAGGCTAGAGGAGATGTTTCAACAAGTCTACAACAACAGCAAAGTTTTCAAGAACAACAACAACAAATTTTTCAAGAACAACAACAAAGGCTTCAAAACATGCAAGATCAATTGAAACAAAGTCAAGCCCAAGAATCAGGACAATTATCTTCTCATATTACTCTTAATTCTGAGGGCCCCGGAGTTAATTTTTTATCAGTTCAAGGTGACCCTAGTGCATGGCCAAGTCCTTCTTCAAGTGATCTTGCAAATTTGGTGGAAGAAGAAGAAGAAATCATTAAAATCAGGGCACCTACAGCATGCATTCCTCCGGAGATTCCCATTCAAAATTCATTTCCAAATTTTTCAGCTCAAGAAGAAGATTCTGAAGCTCCACAGGACCATTCTCATCTTTTATTTTGTGATGATAGTGTTATTGATGGTCCTAATTTTTCTGATATTGTTGTTGCAGATATTACTGAGGAAACATGCATAGGAGATGATTCTACAGGTGTAGGGGATTGCACTAAGCCCCAGGGACCACCACAATTGACTGGTACATTAGAAGATTCAGAGGATGAACCAGAAAGTGTAGGGACTTGCATGGTGGAAGCAAGAACCCAAGGATCACCTGCTTTAGTTGAGTGTCCACCAGAACCTGAACCTGAAGTGGAGCAATTACTTGACCAGGAGGAGAACACGGATACATCTACTCTTGTAGAACCTCCAGGTATTTTTCAGCACGATCAGGTAAATACTCCTCCTAATTTTTCTGAAAATTGCATAGAGGTACCTCAAACTGGTTTTATTGTTTGTGATATACTTAGGAATGCATCTTTTGTAGAATTTGATTGTGAAAAATCCCTAGAGGTACCTAGTGTTAAAGTTGCTGAATTTGAAGCATGTGGTGATACATATCATGAAAATGCTGAATGTGAAAAATTTTTAGAGGTGCCTAAAATTGATGTTGATTGTTGTGATGAGTCTTTTGATATATCTTATGCTGAAAATAATTGTGAAAAATTCATTGAGGCACCTAAAGTTGATTTCATAGGTTGTGATACATTGCTTGATACATCTTTGATGAAAAATAATTGTGATATTTCTATTGAAGTGCCAAAAATTGATTTCATTATTTGTGATGAATTTCTGGATGCAAATTTTGTAGAAAATAATTGTGAAAAATTTATTGAGGCACCAAGAATTGATTTCATTGGATATGATGCAGTTTTGGATACATTTCATGCAGAGACTGATATTATTTATTTCTTTCTACCCTGCACGCTTGAGAGGGGTATTACATTGTTTTGTAGGGTCTAGAAGACTTCTGGAGTGGGTGCTCCATCTGAACAGACTCCAGCCTCCTGGAAAATTTTCAAAAGGCATCAAGAAGGAGGAGATGATTTTACTTTAATTCATAGCACTCCATTCCTTCAATGGATCTTGAACCTAAATCGCCTTCGGCCACCGGAGCATTTTTTGTAAAGTTCAAGTGTGGGGGAGTCCTAATTCTCTCAGCCACCCATGTTCCTCCACTACCACGATGGAGGCTACTGCTTGATAGACTCCGTCCACCAGAAATAAAGGGGAGTTTGTTCTTTCTTGCATTTTCCTTTATGATTCTAGAATTTTCCTTTAAATTGAGTCCTTGCTAATAAATGCATGAGTAGAGTAGAATGATAGGAGTCATTGTAAATACCTGTTATTTCTTTTGGCACTTTTTCTTGCATGATAGGAATAAATGTATCCCTCTAGGTTATCTCATAGCATTTTAGAGTCTTTTGAAAATAAATTAAATTTGGTTGTTAAAACTTAGGGTTTGAGCTAATGGATGAATTCTTGGATGCTTGAGTACTACTTGGTTTTAGATTCTTAATTGATGACTTGAGATGAATTATTTTTGCCTAGTGAGAATTAGCCTTATATTTGTGACACACATATGTTATTGTACTCTAGAACTTGCTTAAGTTCTTTCAAAATCATATTTCAATGATTGGATCACATCTATAGAAGCTAATCACTTTGTTTACCTTTCCATATCAATTTTGGCAAAAATCATGTTCATTCCATTTTTCTTTACTTTTTCCTACTCTTACCCTCACTTTTCTATGGACTTGTTGTTTGAAATGTTTCTTAATGCTATTTTGCCCGAGACGGACAAAGATTTAAGTGTGGGGGAGTGATTAGTGTTTTGGAAAAGTTTTGTATTAAGAAGGCATTCGATCCAAAAGAAAAAAATTTTGCAATGGAAGGATGGGAACAATTACTTTTGAGTGAGTTGATTCAAGAATGAGCAAGAGAGATGGAAGCAATTGGAGATCTAGATTCCCTATCATACTTTGAAAATTTAAGTGGCTAGCAAAGAAGAAACAATTGCACCATCTCAAAGAAAAAAAAAAGAAAATCAGTGCCAAAAAGAAAAAAAAATTTGAGAAGGAGCATGTTTCGGCCAAAAGAATTGCAGCTGACTAATATGATCCAATGCAGAATGTTTGTGGCCAAAACAGAGAATTTTTGTGCAGCTGGACAAATCTGAAATCAAGAAAAAAAAAGTGAGAAAGCTGTGCCAAGGTCTTAAATGGCACGTAAATCAGAGAATTGCAGCTGTCAAGTGCTAGAATCTGAATAGCCAGCTGAACAAGCTGAACTCC